>CM062818.1:1815915998-1816293902 GCA_031772625.1 Pinus tabuliformis
GTTTAAAACTTCATCCTTTACAATATAGTAAAACTTCATTTTCATGCCCGCCATTCCTGAACCTTGTGTCGTCAGTCGATGTTTCTTCTCCAAAATCATCTATCTCGTTTCGTGTCATTGATGTGGGATACATCAAGGCCCTCCTACAACGAGTCACTTCTTGTCAACATCAGCACATCATCCAAGAAGTTGACTTAGAAACACCCCTTCAGTACCTTGAGGCTTGCATACATCAATGGCAGGTTTCTTGCTTCCGGCGATAGGTTGACATCACTGGCCTTTGACCGAAAGAATTCGTATGGTGTTCGACATCAAATCATTTATTCACACCATGCGAAATGTACTGTAGTACCTTGAAGGTCATTATCATTATCAGTGATTCCTCTGACGTCTATTAATGGCTCACATCATTGGCTGGTATTCATATGATTTCTCTCCATGTTTGACTTCAGATCATCTATTCACATGGTTAGACTTGTACGTTGAGAGAAGATTGAATGAGATTGAAGACCACAGATCTAGTTTCATCCATTCGGGCTGTGATATTATTTCAGGAGTACTATATCAAATGTACAAATGGCCTTACATTCATGGTCATCCATTCATGGGTCTATATCTGTAGAAGACTATATTTGTACATGTAATGAAAGTTTATAAGTTGAGCATGGGTATGCCTTCCCTCAACTAGTTCATGAGAAAAAATCAAATTATCATGATATTTGTATTGTAACTCATGCAAGTCACCTTCCACTTCGAAACCTTCTCTCCAAATGGTAAAGCATTTCACTCAACATGTTTATTTTCGACTTCATGTTTTAGGGGGCAATTGTTACAGGTCAATTTGGGCACATCAACCCCGACTTCTGGATCAGTACTATTAGGGTTTATCCAGCCCTAATTCAATTGTTTCATTCCCTAATGAGGTCAACCTACATCATGCTTGCCTCCCAAGAGTTTCCATGACACCATTCATCCAAAAAGTGCCCCTAAGGAGATCAGCGCATGTAGCCTTCTTTCAAGCTTCATTGAATGTAGGAACTGCACTGATTGGGTGCATTGCAGCACACTTAGCCTTTGTTTCACCTGCGATGAGCGAGTTTCAACTAATTTTTTAAATGAATCCATTGGATTTCTCATCCAATGGATACTTTTGGAAGTTTCCAAGTTGGTTGAGCTCGCATTTGGATGAGGAAGAGGATTAATAAACCTCAATCCATTATCCCTTCCTCCACGGAACCACCTCCCAAATTTGGTAGAGCATTCATAAGGGCCATTAATGGCTTAACCTCCTCCATTCAACTATAAATTGATCAAGCATTCAAAGGCTGGTCAAGGTTGGAATTTCTTGGCTAAGGAGATGTTGTTTGAATGAGATTAGTGAGCGTATTGTAATGATGTCGAATTGTTGCTTCATGAGGAGAGAAGGGATTGAACTAGAAGGAAGACACTGAATTGAGCATGAACATTCATGGGTTGTAATCTTTCCTTTTACCAATAAAGAATTCAAATCTTTTTCAATTCATGTTCTTATATGTATATCGTATTTTGGATTCTATGATATTTTTAATTAACAGATCTTTATTGTATGCTTTGATTGGTTTCTGTCTCGGCTTGTGTGTAGGTACTTTCCAAGCGAATTAAGCACATAAAGGAGCAACAGAATTGGTCAAAGCAGAGAGGGAGCAAATGAAAGCTACAGGTTGGTTTCTCTTCCCGCTTATCTTATTTGTTGATTATAGAAAAGGTAGTGAATTACTTTGTCTATTGTTTCTAGACTAGCTACTAAGTCTAGAGGGTTAGGCGTTTGTAAAAAACACTAAATTTGCCCAAAAAAATTATGGCAACCATACTAGGGATTCGAAAACTATATATTCCCTGGTAAAACCTTGATTGAAAATATCAAACCTAGTTCCTGTGGGTGAAAGTGAGTTAGGAATCATTAGGCTGAAATTTTCACCTAAAAATTGTGTTTAAGCCTAGTTGTGATAAGTTTTCTTGGAAATATAGCTTCTAGAAAGATCCATATAAGATCACATCCAGATCCTAATCTGCCTGAAGATGTAAGTGATCCTGAGAAACTAATTAGAAAGGAAAAGTTTGAAGAAGTTCAAGTCAGTAACAGTCATTTACTGAGATCTCACACCCTTCCTAAAAGCATTATAACAATTGAGGACATTGATTTTGATTTTCCATTTGAGCATAGCCTTTTTTAGATCCAAATCTAAAAATTTGTTTCTAAGATAGTCATTGATGAATCTAAGTTAATACCACATACCCCAACATAGAAACTTGGTATTTCAAATTCTGATAAATACATTTTACATCAGTTTCATAAACTTGAGGACTTGGTCAATCAGTTGCACAAGGTTGCTGAAAAATCATCCACATTTCAACAAATTTCTACTACATATTTTGTTCCCTCAATTACTATTCCTTTAATTCCTTCTCATTATTTTCCTCCTATTACATTTTTTGTCTATACTCCTCCATTTAGAACAACTCAGCAAATCAAATTTCACCACTTCTTCCACCCTCATCATCAAGCACAACAATGATTACATCTACCTCTCAGACCATAATCATGGCATTTAACTATGATCCATTGGTTTTTCAAGCACCATTTAATTCCATGCCGTAGAATTATGGACAATGCATACCTCAATTTGATGGCACTAGAACAATTACAACAAAAAAACCCATAGATAAAATGAATGATTTTACAAACCTTGAAGAAGTAGATGATGATGGTGTGAAATTGAGGGTTTTTTCTAAAATCTTAACATGGGAAGTTATAAAATGGTATAGAGGCTTGGCAATAGGAAGTATTGTAAATCTTCAATAGTTTCATCAACTTTTTCTTTCTTGATGGGAGTTCATAAAAAACCCTCTTTAGATTCTAGAAGAATATGAAAGTTTGGAGAGAGCTCTGGGAGAGTCAGTCTAAGATTATTCAAATAGATTCAATAATGTTTACAATTCTATCCCAGCATAAATAAATCCTCCACTAGGCTTGGCCTTGCTTCATTATCTAGATGGATTCGATGCTAACATGGCCTACCAATTAAGAGAAAGAAGTTCAACTACCATGGAGGACACGCAGAATATTGCAGTCAGTGTAGAAGAAAACTCAATGGCCAATAAAGCCAAGTTGAAGATTGAAAAGAGGGTAACTATCAAAGAGGAAACTTTGACATCATCAAACATTAAGTTGGATAGTTTGGTGAAAACTATGGATAAGATGATGGAGAAAATGACTATGTTAGGTAGGATTGTTGCATGAGAGCAAGAAGGAGGTCCTAAAATAAAAAAATCTGAATCTTAGAAGGAAACATATTCAAGTCAAGTAGAGGGACCAAGAAATCTAGCAGACCAACAACAAATCATACCTCATTTTTAGCAAAATTATGCATAAGAAGAACAAGAAGCATCATAAGAACAAGAATAGGATCATATTAATCTCTTTGGTGATGGATAAGTAGATAATATTTTCTTGACAAAGGAGGAACAAGAGTTGTTCTTACAATCATAAAAGGATTACATGCCTGCAGAATCAGAAGAATACAAAAAAGGTTATCATAATGCTATTATGGAAGTCCACAAAAAATATAATTTGAGGAATAGGAAAGTCCCAATCAATTTCTCAAAAAAAATCCAGGTTGATACACCTTCTACTAGTCAGACAAAGGCTGATCCTCCAAAAGAAATTCCTCAAAAGGAAGATGCACCTATTAAGGAGGTAGAAAAGAGTTCATCGTCTTTTAGTATTGAAAATGAAATATCAAAGATTAAAATTTATGTTCCATTAGTTGAATTGATGAAGAAGAATGCTTACAAAGATAAAATTTTGAAGGCATTGAAGGTCGAAGAAGTGTTAGGCATTGCTAATTTAAATGATGATCACATGGAATTATTTTTTGGTCCAAAGGCTAAAGGAGGTTCATAGGAAGGTAATGTGATGCCATTTTATGTCAGCCTTAATATTCATGATTTGATATTGCATAATGCCATGTTATACTCGGGTGATTCACACAACTTAATGCCTAAAGCGATCATGGATAATATTGGCTTGGATATAACCAGACCATACAAGGATCTATTTTCTTTCGACTCCAGCAAGGTAAAGTGTCTTGGTTTAATAAAAGACTTATGTGTCACTCTCACGCAAATTCTAGCCAATACTGTGGCTATGGATGTGGTTGTTGCTGACATCCCTCCTAAATATGGCATATTGTTATAAAGGTCTTGAGGTGCAAAATTAATGGCTCTTAGCAGTTGGACATGTCATATGCTACTATCTCGATGTTCAGACAACAAAGAAAGTTGTATAGGGAAACACTCATGTAATATATGGTAAGTAGTCAAGACAAACCAATAAATTATCCTATTTATTCTATTCATCCAGATATGGATTCGTTCATCCTATACAATGATATATGTTTGGAAGAAAAAGTTCAAAACAAAGAAAATAAATCAGAAAAGGAAGAAGGTTTATTGTTGGAGGCTAAAACAGAAAACGACTATGATGAAGAAGGTATGTGGAATATGGATTTTGATGGGGTAGTCAACCAGGAAGGAGCTAGAGCTGGTGTGTTGATTATGAGTCCAAAATTAGGCCAATCAAAGAGTTATTCTTACAAACTTGCTTTTGAATGTACCAACAATGTTGTTGAATATGAGGCATTGATTTTGGGGCTGCATCTATTGAAAAGGTCGGGAACCAAAATGATTTCAGTCCATGGATATTCAGAACTGATCATAAATAAAATTAAAGGTGAGTATTCAAACAAAAATCCTAGAATGAGGGCATATATGAATGTTGTTTTAGATTTTCTACAATTCCTAGAATACAATTTATCTGTGATTCCCAGAAATCATAATGAAATTGCTGATGCGTTGACCACCTCAGCAAGTACATATAAGATTCCTATTCATCCAAACAAGAAGTATGATATTGAGGTTAAAAACATGCTAGTTGTGTCAGACAACATCAGATATTAGCAAGTCTTTGATAATGACAAACATCTAGACAATTTTTCTGCAGTTAAAAGGAGAATTTTCAAATCTGCATATTGATGATGGAAATAGTTTTGGTAATGGTGAAGAGGGAATTTACATAAATCAGAACAGGGAGAGTCTTGACAAGAATGTAGAAATTTTGTGAGAGGTTAACCCGATAATGCAAGATAAATCAAATCAGAATACTATAACCTACTTCTACTATCAATTTGCGGAAGCTTAAATATTGAGCTGAACAATATAACCAAGAGAAGAAGAATCAATGGCACAATACACATGAAAATACTTTTGGGGAAATCCTCAGATAAAAACCCCACACTATTGTACTATCACACGTGTGGAAATACATAGGAATTATACAAAGCCTTAGCTCTCACAGCTAGCCGGCTCTCAGTACAATCCTCACATATGCTCACAAGAAATCTTGGCTTCTCTCCAGCCTTCCTCTCTACCCTCCAAGCTCCTATTTCCTTGCGTTGTTCCTTGTGGATGATTTCCTGTTACCAAGTGGATGATCTTCCTCCAAAACTGTGCAATCCTCAAGGATGAATCCTTGACTGCATGCATGAGTTTTCTCCATGAGAAAATACATGCAACTGATAGTACACTATCCTTGAACATTAATCTTAACTGGGTCTTTCTCAGAATAGACATGCATGAGTTTCTGATGAGGGAATCTTCAGTTAACTGGAGTAGCACTTGTTGGGTGCATGCATGCATCAACTGACTGTTAACTCTCTATTAATTCCTCAAACAGTTTGGAACTAATTTAACTGGACTTAACTCAATAAACAAAGTTAACTAATTACAACTCAAATATAACTCAATCTTATCTCCTTAATTTAAGGGATAACTCTTGCATGAATTCAGAAAGATTTCTAACTTAAATTTCTCCAACTAATTAATTTAAAAATAAATTAATTAATTATTTCCAAGTAGTTGTTAAGACTAAATTCGATTTTAATTCACAATTTAATTCAAGGACAAATTAAATTGGAATATTCTTGTTGCCATATTTCAACACTCCCTCTCAACAAGAAATGGATTATCTGCCACCCTGATCATGTCTCTATGGAACTCGAATTTACACTTTGACAATGCCTTTGTCAAAATGTCAGCGTCTTGATCCTCTGTGGAAATACACTACAACAACATGATCCTCTTGACCTGCGAAAAGCCACGGGCAACAAATTTTTCCTTATGCTTCTCCACACTACCATCAGCAGCTTGCTTTACTTTGTAAAGCCAATGAGAACTCACAACTGACTTGTTCTCCAATATTGGTGTAGGAATTTATAGGGTAAGTTCCTCAGACAGAACACCAAAGGACACCGCTCACAAACAGATCACAGATCAATACACCAGTACTTTTGACGTGGTTAAAACCCTCAAAGAGGGAAATAGTCCACGGCCTGAGCCAACACAGCCACTTCAGGCAATTTATTAATAAAAGAATGAAAATTTACATGAGCTTCTCTCATGGACGGTTAACCTACAAATGACCCTCCATGCTCTTTAAATAGAGATCATGGACCAATCGGGTGTTAAGCCACGGATCAAGTGTCGGTAATACCGAGGAGAGAATGAACCGTCGGATCACTACATATCGTGATCGTCGGATTGTAAGTTACAAAATGTACATAGTAAAGAAACACACTTTACCTAACTCTATACTAGACCAAGTTATACTTAACTATTTCCTATGTGTCGGAATATCATAACATCCCCGCTTAAGAACAACTTGGGATAGGATTGAAGGATTTACAAATATGACACAATAGGAGAAGGAAGGAGGCACTAGAGCCTATCCCCCCTTAGTGACAACTTCCTGAACTCCAACCATTAATCGAAGTTTAGTGAACTTCGCCTCTATGAGAGCCTTTGTAAAGATGTCTGCAACTTGATCATCTGTTGAAAAATATTGCACTTCAAGAACATGGTCATGGATGAGCTTTCTGATGAAGTGCATGTGCAGTTCAATGTGTTTGTTGTGCTAATGTTGGATTGGATCTTTGCATAGTTGAATGGCACTTTGATTATCACACCAAAGTGTAGTCAGATGCTGCTGCTGAAAGCCAAACTCTGACAGGATCTGACGAAGCCACAAGGCTTCCTTACTAGCTTCTACGACACCACGATACTCTGCTTCTGCTGAAGAAAGAGAAATGGCACCTTGTTTCTTGCAAGCCCATGTAATAGGTCCTGAACCAAGAGTGAACACATAACCTGCAGTAGACTTCCGATCATCAGGGTCACCAGCCCAATCGGAATCGGTGAAACCAACCAATAGAGGAGATGCTTCGGCACTGTAATGAATCCCAAACTGAACTGTACCTCGAACATAACGAAGTATTCTTTTAGCTGCTTTCCAATTACTTTGACGTGGGTTTTTCATAAACTGAGCAACAAGGCCAACAACAAAGGAAAGGTCAGGACGAGTATGGGTTAGATACAAAAGTTTTCCTACAAGTTGACGGTATAAGGTAGCATCAACTTCAGGAGAAGTACAAGTGACTGAAAGTTTGACTCCAGACTGAAAGGGAGAAGGGGCTGGCTTACAGTCTTCCATGTGAAAATGGCGTAGAATATCATAGGCATACTTGGACTGGGAAAGGGAAATACCTTCCTTGGATTGCAAGACCTGAAGACCAAGAAAATAATGTAAGTGTCCTAAGTCTGTCATTTCAAACTTCCTTTTAAGGCTAGTCTTCACATGGTTTATAAGGTTGGGATCACTACCAGTCAGGATAAGATCATCAACATAAAGAACAAGAATGATAAGAGACTTGCCCACTTTCTTGGTGTAGACAGTATTGTCAGAATGACACCTAGAAAAGCCATTTTCTAAGAGAAAGTTATCCATTTTGGCATACCAAGCTCGAGGAGCTTGCTTGAGACCATAAAGGGATTTCTTAAGCCAACATACAAGGCTAGAGTCTGTTTGTATAAAGCCAATAGGTTGTTCCATATAGATTTCTTCATGCAAGTCCCCATGCAAGAATGCGGATTTAACATCCATCTGATGGACTTCCCATTTGAAAGAGGCAGCAAGGGAAAGAACAAGGCAGATAGAGTTCATTTTGGCAACAGGGGAGAAGGTTTCAGTATAGTCAATGCCTTCAACTTGTGAAAAACCCTTAGCAACAAGACGAGCTTTATGTTTATCAACTTTCCCATCTGGTCCATACTTGGTTCTATAAACCCATTTGCATCTAACAAGTTTTCGTCCCTTTGGTAGAGGAACAAGATCCCATGTATCATTTGCCAATAATGAATGATATTCTTCATTCATAGCTGCTTCCCAATCTGGATGGCCTGAAGCTTCTACAAAGGTGTCAGGATCATAATTTACTGAAGCTTGAGCCAATAAAGAAGAGGCTCTATCAAACTGAGAACGTGTACATCTCTGATCTGTAGGATCACAGGCAAGATCACCTGCTGCATCCCGAGTAGCACGGACCCATTTTGGAAGCTGAGGAGCTAAAGGAGGATCGTGAGAAGGTGGGGGAGGATTTTCATCCTCGCTTTCATCATCTGAAGAAGAAATATTTTCAAAACTAGAAGAGATAGGGAGAGGTGGCACATCTGCCGAACTAGGCTCGCAGGCCGATATATTTTCATCAAACTTTACATCTCTTCTAATAATAACATTTTTGGACTTAAGTGGAATAAGTCTATATCCTTTGACATCTTTAGAATATCCAACAAAAATACATTTTCACTCTTAGGTTCTAAAGCTTTATGTTTCTCATCGGAAATATGGGCCCATGCTTCACTTCCAAAAACACGAAAGTGACTCACATCTGGTTTAATTGAGCTCCATGCTTCCTCTGGAGTGATATTCTTTAAAGCCTTAGTAGGAGTGCAATTTATTATGTAATTTGCACAGTTAATTGCTTCGCCCAATAATTAAGACTAAGTCCTTTAGATTGAAGCATACAATTAGCCATTTCCTTTAAGGTGTGATTCTTCCTTTCAGCTACACCATTTTGTTGTGGAGTATATGGAACAGTATGTTGCATTTGAATTCCATGCTCAGTGCAAAAGTTGATGAATTTGTTTTTAACATATTCTCTACCATTATCAGATCTTAGCTTAAGAATTTGATGTCCAAATTGTTTTTCAACAAAGGCCTTAAAGGCCAAGAACATGTTAAATACTTCACTCTTGAGTTTTAAGAAGTATACCCAAGTGCGTATGGAGAAATCATCAATGAAAGTTAAGAAATACTTGTAGCCAGAGAAGGAAACAACTGGAAGTGGACCACATAAATCACTATGCACAAGCTTTAAAAGGGCTGAGGCGTGCCAAGAGGCACGTTTTTCAAAACTGTCCCGATGATGTTTTCCGAGTACACATTCGGAACAAACACCATCTCTGCAAGATACCATTGGACCCCAATAATTTTTCTTTCATTGAAGATTTTTTGTCCAAGTTCAAGACCCTTAGACTTCTCTTGGAAGGTGTTAAGGTTAAGAAAGAAGATAGTAACCTTATCTATTCCATTCTTACTAAGTTGGGACCAGCCTACTCTGTGTTTGTTTCCACCTTCCATTCTACAAGAGAAGCCTTCATTTCTCAAGGACAAGACTACAAGTCCCCTTCCTTTGATTCTTTTTGTGATTCTTTAATAAGAGAACAAGAAAAACTCTTATACCTTGGTCTTCTTAATCTTAGAAACTCTTCTAAGAAAGTGTTAGCGACCCAGCAGCAACCAAATCCAAAGAATCCTAAGAAGTTGTATCCTAAAAGGAATGGTCCTACTCCTCTACCATAGCATCAACCCAAACACTGTTACGAACTATGGAGTCATACTCCTCTACCATAGCATCAACCCAAATCGACTACTGCACTACTTCCTCAAAGGAAGATGGCTCGGTCTCAACACTTTCCCAGCAAGGACCATGTATCCAGTGTACCTCTCAGGTGACCTCCTATGTCTGCGTTGAGAAGATGGTGCTCCCACATTCTCTCTTGCATCCTCCAATAATCTGTCAACTTCTTTTGTGCGCTTCCATCCATCTCTAGAAGACTCTGCTTGAGTGGATGTCTCCACTCTTGGAACCTCTGCATGTGGCTGCTATGCATCATTTTGAGGCTCCTCCTCCTTAGGAACCAATAGTTTCTCCATAACCTGTAGTTGGAGCTCCCTCTCAAGGGAAACTCGCATGGCCTTCTGCTCATCAAACTTAAGATCTGTGCGAACCACTGTCCTCCGACTGGTAGGCAAGTACACCCGATAGTTGTGAGGTGTATCAGTGTACCCCACAAGTATCCCCAACGCTGTTGTTGGCTCCATCTTCTTTCGTGCATCCTTTTTCACATGGAAATATACCGATGAGCCAAAGATCCTGAAGTGACCCACATCTGGTTTCTTACCGGAGAAAGCTTCCTCTGGTGTCTTCATCCCAAGTATGCGATGTCGGCTTCTATTTTTCAAATAGACCATTGTGATGCATGCCTCAGCCCACAAGTGAAGTGGTAGGCCTTAGTCATGCAACATTGCCCGTGCTGCCCCTACAATAGTTATGTTCTTCCTCTCGGCCCCCCCATTCTGTTGTGGGTTATGAGGTGCCGTCAACTCTCGTTTAATTCCTTCCGCTGCACAAAAGTCCTTAAACTCTTGAGAGACATATTCTCCATCGTTGTTGCTTCCCAATGCCTTGATCTTCTTCCCTGACGCTTTCTCGACCAAAGCTTTGAACTCACAAAACTTTGTGAAGGTTTGGTCCTTCTTCTGCATGAAATAAATCCAGCATTTACGAGAATAGTCATTAATGAAAATCACATAATACCTTTGCTTTATTCTTGATTCCATCGAGAATGGTCCACGCAAATTAGTTTTAACTCTCTCTAAGATAGCCCTTGCTCAACTGTCTCGATCATGAAAGGAAGACTTGGTGTACTTTCCCAAGGTACAACCTTTGCATGTGTCAACTTGATCATGTTTACCTTTGGGAAGTCCTGTAGATATCTGTTGCATTATCTTAAAAGCCCCATGATGCAAATGGCCCAACCACATGTGCCACAACTCGCCAATGTGTTGGCTTTGCACCAATTCTGCTTTCGTACTCAATGCTAGACAATCATCTACCTCTATTTTATAGAGATTCTTCACCCGAATCCCTATCCTCTTGGTCTGACCCGTGGCTATGTGTCTTAGGAACGCCTTTCCTTTACTAAAGACAACATCGTAGTGTTTTTCCTCCAACATCGTGACTGATACCAAGTTCTTATTCAGTTCAGGCACATACTTCACATCTGTCAAGGTGAGAGGAGCTCCATGCTCCCTCTGAAAAGCAACTGTGCCCACTCTTGAAACACTATACCTTCCATCATCACCCATCTCTATGCACATATTAAGGTATTTCTCCTCCAAGGCACTGAATAAATTTTTATCACTGGTCATGTGGAATGAGGCTCCACTGTCAAGATACCAGACGCAACCCATCATCGATGACACCATGCATGCGATGTGGGTAAAGTCCATTTCGAACTGAGAGGCTAATGCTTCACCTTCTAATCCTTCTGAGGATCCCTTCTTGGACTTGTTCGATGGGAAATTAGTCGCATAATGTCCCACCTTGTGACAATTAAAGCATCTTACTTTAGACATGTCACCCTTCTTCCCTCCATGAGAAGGATTCAATTTGAAATGGGAAGCCTTCCCTTTCCCTTTCCTTGCCTTACTTGCTAAGGCCAAATTTCTTCATCATCATTCTTGGATGAAGAACCATCTTGTGTGCTCCTCCTTATCTCCTCCTGCATAAGATCCGACCACAGTCGTTCCCAATTCGGGAGTTTCTCCCTTCCATTCACAGAGTCCTAGTAGCTATTCCAACTCTTTGGAAGGCCAAGGAGAGCGAGGCTCACCATATCATCATTGGAAGTAGTTATTCCCACACTACCAAGATCATCTTTATAGGTGGTGAGCTTGTTCAGATATGTGGAAATAGTATTGCCCTCCATATTGATTCTTCGAAGCTTATCTTTGAGCACCAATTTCCTCTGGTTTTTACTGTTCTGGTAGAGGTCCTTCAATGTCTGCCACATTGAAAATGGAGTATCCTTCCCATGGAGACTCGAGACAATATGGTCTCGAACTCCCTCAAGGATGATCTGTCTCGCCTTCACCACACACTTCTTCCACTCAGCCAACTCTTGTGCATTAGTTGAAGTTGGCTTTGGGATTTCTTGATCAATGAATTCCTTCAAGCCATTGTCTTCTAATACATCCTCCATTCTATCTTTCCATGCTATGTAATTCGAGCTACCTTCCAAGGCATACTCAAGTCTCAAGCCATAGAACTCCATTGGCCAACTTTGAAGTATGATATGAATTCAATTTTCACCTGCAACCCTGAACTTCAAACTTTGAATTCTCTTCTCAATATACTATTCACAGCTCCGATACCATGTAGAAAATCTGTGATAGGTTAACTCAATAATGCAATATAAATCAAAGAAGAATACTATAACCTACTTCTACTATCAATTTGTGGAAGCTTAAAGATTGAGTTGAACAATATAACCAGAAGAAGAAGAATCAATGACACAATACACATGAAAATACTTTTGGGGAAATCCTCAGATAAAATCCCCACACTATTGTATTATCATACATGTGGAAATACATAGGAATTATACAAAGCCTTAGCTCTCACAACTAGCCAGCTCTCAGTACAGTCCTCACGAATTCTCACAGGCAATCTTGGCTTCTCTCCAGTCTTCCTCTCTACCCTCCAAGCTCCTATTTCCTTGCATTGTTCCTTGTGGATGATTTCCTGTTACCAAGTGGATGATCTTCCTCCAAAACAACGCAATCCTCAAGGATGAATCCTTGATTGCATGCATGAGTTTTCTCCATGAGAAAACACATGCAACTGATAGTACATTGTCCTTGAACATTAATCTTAACTGGATCTTTCTCATAATAGACATGCATGAGTTTCTGATGAGGGAATCTTCAGTTAATTGGAGTAGCACTAGTTGAGTGCATGCATGCATCAACTGACTGTTAACTCTCTATTAGTTCCTCAAATAGTTTGGAACTAATTTAACTAGACTTAACTCAGTAAACTGAGTTAACTAATTACAACTCAAATATAACTCAATATTATCTCCTTAATTTAAGGGATAACTCTTGCATGACTTCATAAAGACTTCTAACTTGAATTTTTCCAACTAATTAATTTAAAAATAAATTAATTAATTATTTCCAAGTAGCCGTTAAGAATAAATTCGATTTTAATTCACAATTTAATTCAAGGACAAATTAAATTGGAATATTCTTGTTGCCATATTTTAACAAAGAATGGGGTAGACCTTGAAGTTTTGCAGCTAAAAACTAATGCCATCCCGAGAGGCTTAGTTCCTTTAGAGGAATTGTTTGATTTCAATGATGTAGATCATAAACCCAAAATACTACCTACTAAGGCTGAGTTGGAGGATTGTAATATAGGGACTAAAGAAAAACCAAAAAATGTAAAACATTCTAAGTCTTTAGCTCCAGAAGAGAAGAAAAAACACATTGATTTAATGAGGGAATATTATGATGTCTTTGCATGGGGTTATGAAGACTTTAAGGCCTATGATACGAGCATCATCCATCACACCATTCCTATCAAGGAAGGACATAAACCATTTAAGAAAAAACTAAGAAGGACTAACCCTTTTTTGTTGCCCTTAATATTTTTTATGAAAATATTATCGTCCCTTTGAGGTTTAATATGATCTTTAATATTGTTCTCTGAAATATTGGAATAAATGATGGTTTGGATCAAGCCAGATAACCATTTCAACTATGTTTTTACCCAAGACATGCATGAACACCCCCAATAACGCAAGGCTTTAGACTGCTAATGCTCAATAGTTTGTAGATTTAATGGATAGATGGAGAACACTGACCATGCCAGCAGATTGCATCCATGAACCTATATGAATGGCTAGCTACAGGCAGCAAATGAACTTACTGACTATACTAGCAGATGCATATATAATCACACATATAAATGGCTAGCCATACGCAGCAGAGAAGCTTGCAAATCTAATGTATCAAAGCAGAGATAAGATGACAGTTATCGGGCCTTAAACACACAGAAAACCTAAACAAATTTTTCAAGTGCAAGCATAGAACAGGAGAGAAATGGACATTAAACATGTAACAACAAAAGAAGCTTGCATTTCTAAAAATGAAGATGAGAAGCTTGAGTAGCAAAGTCTCATGAGTCTCCGGAAGTTGAACCTCTATTACATCTTACTAACAGCCATTTATAGCCTGTCTACAATGCTCCTGAGCTCTCTAGAAGGCTCCGAGTCTTAGTCTTCCTGATCTGTTCTCTAATTGTTTGATTCCCCCTACCGGCAAGCATGGCTCAGTGGTTTTCCTCTTCTAACAAGGGAATAAATGCATCCAGATATTTTGGGTAGTGGCTGCGCTGTCTGTGGGCTCTACCATGCCAGAAACGCCCTACAATCATTCTGTTTGTTTCCTGGGTTGTGTTGTTGATCTCCATGATTGCTTCTTGGCCTTTGTCTCCCGGCAGTTATTTCCCAGCCTTTGATTATGTCATAGAATGGGTCTTTTGGGCCTCTGTTATCCTTTAAATGCAATACAAGAATTGTTTTCTGGTATAACAGAGAAATGATGCGACCGTGAGAAATCCCGCCCTTCTCTGTTCTTTCGGGCTTTAACAGTCCTGAAAAATGGTTAATTCCTCCATCGGGTCTTCCATTGGGCCGTTGTCACATGACGCAATTGGTAATTGATTGCTCTGCCCTTCAGGTGTATGATACAAGTCAAAGGCATAAGGATTGTATGGCGGACACATGAGCAGGCCGGGGATTACACATCAGCCGTTGGATCAAGTGAACGGACGACAGAGATCTCTTGGCGGGAGAAATTGGGTGGAATTGGTAAGCGGAGTTGATCGCACTGCTTTTGGGAGGAGAGTGGTAAACGTACAATGGCCAGCGATTCCATTTAGGTGATGACACGTGGCGGACGGGATAGGGGAAAACCGCTTTATCGCGAGTTATCGCGCGGGCGGCTTGTGAGAGTGGGAGGAGCGATCACCGTTGGATTGAATGGATGGACAGCAGAGATTTGTTTGCAGTGGGATGTGAGAGCGAATTGGGCGTGGGCCGTTGGATCTTGGCAGAACTGATCCAACGGTGGAGGAGCGATCGCGATATTGCATTGGTGGAAGTCAAGGGAGAAGAGCCCTTATACGTATCCGATCGCCGATAGTGATTTAAGGCCCGGACCCGATACACCACTGTAAAATGAATTATCACAATATCGCATTCGAGGGGCAATCGGCAATCGGCCATCGGCGATTGTCAAAGACATGGATTATGAAAGACCCACTGAAAGCTCTGATGGCGATGAGGAATGAAAGCACCGAGGTTATATGGTAGGGTCTTATGGAAGGCTTGTGCTTCGCGCTTAAGGACTGGGGGCTAAAATAGGGGCTTTGTTGGGTTTCGAAGGGTTCAAACGGGGAACGGAGAGGTTTTAGGAGGAAAAAAAAGAGATAGTGGGGCTATGGAGTATAAGGAAAATGAAGGAGAAGGGAGGAAAAGACTGCTGCGATCTGCCCTTCTGAGCGTAAACACATGGCCAAGCTGGTATTTGGTCCTCCAAATGCTGGAGTATGTAGCAGAGCTAACACTGGCTCCTTCTGGGGATGAGAGCCTCCCTGTGAGGTCTCAAGAACTTACAGAGCAATGCCTTTCCTGTAGAAAACAAATTAGCCAAAATTTCCTAGTGTTCCATTGGGCATGGAGTCTACTTTGCTTATACTAAATTGATAAAATAAAATATTTACATTTTTAAGGCCCAAAGACCTTAAATCATATAAATTTTCAGAAAATTCCCATTGACTGGGCCATCAAAAACTGCTTCCCCTTCCATGTTATTCAGCATGGAGGTATTGTTCTCTTGGACCTGAGAAATGATAAAAGGCCCTATCCAGAAAGCATAAAACTTCCCATGGTTGCCTTTCTTTTCTTTTAGTGCATCCCATTTAAGGACCATGTCTCCAACTTGAAGATTATCTATTTTTGTCCCTTTGTCAAAGGCTTCCTTGATCTTTTTCTGATGTGCTGCAGACTTTTCAACCAGCTTCTCTCTAATCTGATGTACCTCTGCTAAATCAGTGATTCTTTTTGCCATACCTTCTTCCTCATCCTATTCTTGTTGCAGGAACTTTGCCACAGGGAGAGTTAACTGAATTGGGAACACAGCTTTAGTGCCATACACCAGCTTGAATGGAGAATTTCCTGTGGATCTTTCAATGGTCACTCTGTCAGCCCAAAGTGCATATTTGAGCTTAGAATCCCAATTCTTTTTGTTGTCCTCCAACAGCTTCTTAATTATCCTTATCAGACTTTTGTTGGAAGATTCTGCTAGACCATTGCCTTGAGGGTAGTATGAGGTGGAATGAACCAGTTTAATGCCCATCGAGTTACACAATTCCACCAATTCTTTTTCTCTAAAGGCTGCTGCATTATCTGTGACTAATTTATGTGGACAACCAAATCTGGTGAAGATATGCTCAATCAAAAACTTCATGACCATATTATGATCAACCTTTCTAGTAGGAATTGCTTCAATCCACTTAGTAAAATAATTAGTGGCTACTAATATCCATCTGTGCTGGCCACTGGAATGTGGATTGATTTCTCCAATGAAATCCAAGCCCCATTGCTGAAAAGGTCCTTTTGCATGTACTAGTTTTAAGGGCAGAGACTTCAATTGTTGTTTCCCTTCGAATCTTTGGCACCTGTCACAAGATTTAACAAATGAAAAGACATTAGAAAATAAGATGGGACAATAGTACCCAACTCTAAGGATCTTGTGGGCTATAGTTTTCCAGTAATGATGTCCTCCACACATGCTGGAATGAAACTGCTGCATAACTTCCATTGACTGTTCTTTGTCCAGACACCTCAAAAGCATTCCAGATGGGTCCCTCCAATAGAGCAGATTTTCATGGATGCAATATTTTACTGCCCTGAGTTTAATAGTTTTGGCCTGACTTTGAGTAAGGCCTGGAGGGATTTCTAGATTCAACAGGAAATTAGATATTGCAGAATACCAATCACAAGAAGCTATAATCTCTGCCAATGAATGCTTTTCTCCTGGTTCAGTTGCTTCCTCTTCTTCTGTTTGACCATTCTCTAAATTCGAAAACATGAGGTTCATGTCCAATGTTCTACAATTTTCTTCAGCTAATAGTTTGGCAAGACCCTGACCTCTGACAAGCTTAGTGGGCTTCAGTTCTATATTAAATTCAATTAACTTCGCGATCCATTTAGCCCTTCTTCCATCAGCATCAGGTTGTGTTAAGACATCTTTTATTGCAGCAGAGGGTACATATGCAACTATTTTGGAATGCAGAATATAAACTCTGAAAGCTTTCAAAGACTTGATAAGAGCGTATGTGTGTTTCTCAATAATACCATACCTCAGCGCAGCATCCCTTAAGGTTTTACTGAAAAATGCCACCAGATGCTCTGAGCCTTCTTCATCTGCTTGCAATAAGACTGCTGCAAGGGTGCCGTCAGAGGCAAAAGAAAATATGTGGAACTCCTTGCTGTAATCTAGACTGATTAAAGTGGGAGCCTCCATAATTGCCTTTTTAATGGACTCAAATGATTTTCTTGCTACACCATTCCGTTTGATCTCTGACCCCTTCTTCAACATAGAGGTAATATGCTTCACAAGTTCGGAAAAATTTGGGATAAACCTCCTTACAAAATTAATCTTTCCCAGAAAGGACTGGATGTACTTCTTTGATCTCGGGACAGACAAGGTTTGTATCGCTTTTACTCTTTCTGGATCAATTCGAACACTTGCAGCAGAAACAATGTGTCCCAACAACTTGCCTTCTTCTAAAGAAAATTGTGACTTCTTAGGATTTACTGAAATCCCAAACCTTATGCACTTCAAAAACACTTTCTTCAAATGTGGCAAATGGTCTTGATGGTTGCTGGAGTATACTGTTATATCATCAAGGTAGATAAGAACAAATTTATCCTTCTCTCCCACAATGCTATATCCATAGCTCTCTGAAAGGTGGCTTCAGCATTCATCAACCCAAAAGGCATCTTGGAATACATAAAGGTGCCCCAAGGAGTGGTAAATGCAGTCTTCTCCTAATCATCTGGATGCACATCAACCTGATTATACCCTGAAAATCCATCCAGGAAAGACATCACTTTGGCTCCTGAGACCTTCCGCAGCAAGTGCTCCATCTTGGGTAGAGGATAATTGTCTTTCTTGGAGCATTTATTTAAGTTTCTGAAATCAACACAAAGTCTGATTTCTCCACTTTTCTTCCTCACCACTACTAGGTTGGCTACCCACTTGGAATATCTAAGAAGGTCTATGATTTTGGCAGCTAGCAAATTTTTTATTTCTTTTTCAATCAGAGGGAGGAGCATAGGATTTATTGATCTCAGCTTCTGTTTGAAAGTATGGTGCCTTTCTCTAAAGGGATTTTATGCTGGATGATATTCTTATAATCCCAGGAGAAGACATCAACAAATTGCTTCATTAATTTGCAGTATTCAGATCTTTGGTCAGCAGATAGATGAGAAGACCAATTTATGTACCTAGGCTGACCTGGACTCCCTATATCATGCTGACAGACTGTGGATGGATCTTCTTTTTGGGCAACCTTATAAGGTACATTGTTTTGGTCAAACAGTCTTTCTAGAGGAATAAGACCCTTAGGAATATGATTGCTGGGAAGCTGGACAATGCTATCTTTTCCAATTTGTTTCTAAGCTGGGATTGGGGGGTCTCTTGCAAGGCTTCATTTCCTTGGTCAATTTGCATTTCGGAAAATTCATCAATGAATTGCAAAAACCTATTTATCTCATCATCATCATCGAAAAATTTCCAATGCTGGACATTATCAGGCAAGGATGGTCTATATTTCATTTGGACTTCATAAACTAGTCTGGGAGGCATGGGAGGGATAAATAGACTAGCAGACACAGCAAGGGAATCAGCAAGCTAATTTTTGGCTCTAGGAATATATGAATTACAGAAATAGTCAAAAGAATCTATGATCCTCCATACCTCCTCTCTGTATGCTTTCAGCCTTGGGTGCTTTGCTTGAAATGTTTTATTTACTTGATGAATGATCAAATTAGCATCTCCAAATACCTTCAGATTCTGGATTCCTCTGTCTTTTGCTGCATTAAGGCCCAGTATCAGAGCTTCATACTCTGCTATATTATTGGTGACTTGGAAGGCCAGCTTAAAAGACAGCTGTGTGCTTTCTTGTTTTGGAGATATCAGCACCACCCCTGCTCCTGCAATCTCCTTGGAACATGCTCCATCAAAGAACATCTCCCAAACCTGATTTGCTTGCTCCCCCTCAGCCTGAACAATTGGTTTCTTGAGCTGCAACGAGGCTTTCTGAGATTCTTCTATTTGGAGGATACATGCTCCAAAATCAGTGTCCACTGCATAAATGGGATGATTAGAAGGATTCTTTTCATCACTGATGATATATGCCAGCTGTGCTTCTCTATACAATCTCCTGCTTTCTCCTCCAAAAACTGGGACAGTGGCATAAGATAGGTCATTCTGCAATGTCCCACCTAGTCTCTTAATCCACCCTCTGGACAACAGCATGCCAAACTTAGGAGGGACATCTGCCACCACAATATCCATCATTATGCTCTTCATGGGCAGCTGGGTTAGGGTAATGGCTAAATCTTTAATCAATCCCAGACATTTCACCTTTCTTGAATCAAATGAGAATAGGTCATGATATGGTCTGGTGATGTCAAGGCCTAACTCTTCCATGACAGTTTTAGGCATCAGATTGTGACTGGCACCTAATCTAGCAGGCAGTTGTGGAGAATTTTGTCATGAATGGTCAAGGAGACATAAAAAGATGGAGAATTATCATTGGCAGGTTTAGTCATTGGGCTTAGCACAACTGCAGGCCTATCGTCTTGCAAATTGACAAAGTCAGTGGAGGTTTGTGTGGTTTTCAGCTCAAGAGCTTCAAGGATAGGCTTTCTAAACACTTCACTCTTCACCAGTTCTATCAGAGGCACAGATATTTTTAACTTCTGAACTTCTGATTCAAAGCTGAAAGAGAGAGGTAACTTGTCAGAACCTCTTACCTCTTGAACTGGTGCTTTGAGGATGACTGGATCAAATACTGGTCTTCTCTGCCTACTTTTCTGGGTCTCTGTTTGGACGGCAGCTTTTTGGGTAGGATTCTCCTTGAAATTATTTGCATTTGACCTTAGATTATATCTTTGCTGCTCCTCAGTTTGTAGAACAGCCTCTCTGTCCCACCTTTGACTGTCTTGCTCCTGCAGCAAAGACTCTTCGTATGCAGCCAATGTCAAAAAGGCATCACTGCCTTTATCTTCCATACAGTGAATTTCATCCTCATCTTCAATCTATTCCTCCTCCATGACTACATTTTGGAAAGGAGCTTTAACTCTTTGATCCTCATTAGTTTCTTTACCCTTCTGAATGATTTGCATTTGCTCATTTGTTCTTCTGAATGGATTTGAATTTCTTAGAGAAAATGTATTTGGGAGCCTCGCCTTCCTAGAGTTCTGCTCAACCTCCAGCTTAGATATTTTAGCAGCCAATGACTCGATCATTCTAGTCATTTTATCAAGTTTGGTATCTGAAGATGAAGCAGAGGGAGAAGAAGCCTCACCTCTCTACCTCCTTCTATCAGCGTGACTTTTGAGCTTTTCTGCAGCCATAATGTTAGATTCTACCTCTAGTGCTGCATCCTGCATTTCAGCTAGGGTAGCACATCTTCTTTCTCTCAGCAACAAACAAAAATTAGAGTCAAAGGCACTGGCATAGGCAAGTTTGGTAGAGGTGGGGGTAGGCTTTACCTCAGCTGGTATCTTACTATACATACAATTGAATCTTTTATTAAAATCAGGCAAGGATTCCCCATTTTCCCTCTTCAGGTTCCCAAACTCCGTATGATAGTATAGCAGGTCCTTTTTATCTCCCTAATGTTTTAGGAATGTATCATCTAAAGCTTCGATATCTGCTATAGATCTTGGGGCTTGTTCTTTGAACCATTTCCTAGCCTCCCCATCTAGGCTTTGGACAAAGAGTCTCATCCACACATTATCTTCACTAATATCCAGATTATCAACATAGCTATAAAATGACTCAATATGTTCTTCAGTAGTGACACCTTCAGTCCCAGTGAACTTAGGCATATACTTCTAATATTCTCTAGTGGGCATAGCATTCAAGGAGTGGGCAGTATTAGCGGTCCATACCTAGCGGCTATGATTATTTCCATTTTGGTGGGTGCTTGCGGACCTACCATAACTGTGGTGACTAAAAGAGTACTAGAAGTCTGAATGACAGAAGGCGGAGGAGTGATTGACGAGACCAAAGGAGTATGGTGAATAGGAGGTGAGGTTCCCTTTGGGCTAACAACGAAAGGAGAAACTAAAATAAGGAGCTTTATGAATTTTTGAGGGCTTTTCTTCACTGCTAGCATTAGAATCTGTACTGTCAACATGTATTTGTTCTATTGAAGGATCTTCTTGAAGAGATATAGAATAATGTTTAGGTTTACCTAAACCCGATGCTCCTTTCTGCGATACTTTCTTCTCCTTGATGGTCTTTTCCAAGTCAGGTACTGGGTCAGCTTGCGATTTCTGAGGATTTCTCTGAGTATGCCTCACAAACTGAGCCAAAATTATGAAGTGGAGTCGCCAAGAGGTTCGGCCTCTAGTAGAGTCACTAGATAGATGATTACAACCAAAAACGTGCCCAGATGTTTTCTATCATCAAAGTTGGGTCTATGTCGTTTCCCAGGGAAGCTGAGCTTCAGTTTCCAATCCCCGGCAACGGCGCCAATTATGTTATCACTCAAGGAAACTCTCCGAGGTTGTAAATCAGAGATGCCTGGTAACATATGATCTTTAATATTGTTCTCTAAACTATTGGAATAAATGATGGTTTGGATCAAGCCAGATAACCATTTCAACTATGTTTTTACCCAATACATGCATGAACACCCCCAATAACGCAAGGCTTTAGACTGCTAATGCTCAATAGTTTGTAGATTTAATGGATAGATGGACAACACTGACCATGCCAGCAGATTGCATACATGAACTTATATGAATGGCTAGCTACAGGCAGCAAATGAACTTACTGACTATACTAGCATATGCATATATAATCACACATATAAATGGCTAGCCATAGGCAGCAAAGAAGCTTGCAAATCTAATGTATCAAAGCAGATATAAGATGACAGTTATCTGGCCTTAAACACAGAAAACCTGAAAAAATTGTTCAAGTGCAAGCATAGAACAGGAGAGAAATGGACATTAAACATGTAATAGCAAAAGAAGCTTGTATTACTAAAAATGAAGATGAGAAGCTTGAGTAGCAAAGTCTCATGAGTCTCCGGAAGTTGAACCTCTATTACATCTTACTAACAGCCATTTATAGCCTGTCTACAATACTCCTGAGTTCTCTAGAAGGCTCTAAGTCTTATTCTTCCTAATCGGTTCTCTAACTATTTGATTCCCCCTATCGGCAAGCATGGCTCGGTGGTTTTCCTCTTCTGACAAGGGAATAACTGCATCCAGATACTTTGGGTAGTGGCTGCGCTATCTGGGAGCTCTACCATACTAGAAACGCCCTACAATCATTCTGTTTGTTTGCTGGGTTGTGCTGTCGATCTCCATGATTGCTTCTCGGCCTTTGTCTCTCGGCAGTTATTTCCCAACCTTTGATTATGGGATAGAATGGGTCTTTCGGGCCTCTGTTATCCTTTAAATGCAATATGGGAACTGTTTTCTGGTATAATAGAGAAATGATGCGACTATGAGAAATCCCGCCCTTCTCTGTACTTTCGGGATTTAACAGTCATGAAAAATGGTTAATTCCTCCATCGGATCCGCCCTTGGGTCGCTGTCACATGTCGCAATTGGTAACTGATTGCTCCACCCTTCGAGTGTATGATACAGGTCAAAGGCATAAGGACTGTATGGCAGATGCATGAGCAAGTCGGTGATTACACATCAGCCATTGGATCAAGTGAAAGGACGGTAGAGATCTCTTGGTGGGAGAAATCAGGCGGAAGTGGTAAGCGGAGTTGATCGCACTGCTTTTGGGAGGAGAGCGGTAAACGTACAATGGCCAGCGATTCCATTTAGGTGATGACACATGGTGGATGGGACAGGGGAAAACCACTTTATCGCGAGTTATCGTGTGGGTGGCTTGCGAGAGTGGGAGGAGTGATCACCGTTGGATTGAATGGATGGACGGCGGAGATCTGTTTGCGGTGGGATGTGAGAGCGAATTGGGCGTGGGCCATTGGATCTTGGCAGAACTGATCCAACGGTGGAGGAGCGATCCCGATATTGCATCAGCGGAAGTCAGGGGAGAAGAGCCCTTATACGTATCTGATCGCCGATAGCGATTTAAGGCCCAGACCTGATATACCACTCTAAAATGAATTATCACAATATTGCATCCAAGGGGCAATTGGCGATTGTCAAAGACATGGATTATGAAAGACCCGCTGAAAGCTCCGATGGCGATGAGGAATGAAAGCGCCGAGGTTATATGGTAGGGTCTTATGGAAGGCTTGTGCTTCGCGCTTAAGGACTGGGGGCTAAAATAGGGGCTTTGTTGGGTTTCAAAGGGTTTAAACGGGGAACGAAGAGGTTTTAGCAGGAAAAAAACAGAGATAGCGGGGCTATGGAGTATAAGGAAAATGAAGGAGAAGGGAGGAAAAGACTGCTGCGATTTGCCCTTCTGAGCGTAAACACATGGCCAAGATGGTATTTGGTCCTCCAAACACTGGAGTATGTAGCAGAGCTAACAAGACCCTGTATAATTGCAACTTTTCATGAAAATAATGCCTATCTGCTGAAAGACCTAATAGGGGAGTTACTTGTTGGAGGGCTTATTAATGGCAAGCTAATCAAACACTATTTCACTTGATTTCAGTTGGTTTAAACACATCATTGTACATATCATATTTATTTTTAGTACTACAAGTGTAGGTGGATGCCATTAAAAATTGAAGCCCGAAGTGAAGGCCCTAAGTTTCTAATGAGATGCTACCATATGTAATAAAATTCATAGTCAGTCAAGTCAGTCTGAGTTAATTGGTTAAGATTCAATAAATCACCCAATGGATAAGGCTACTAGTCTACGGTGTTCTTGGCACCTCACAAGGAGGGTGCCATCCCAATTGGAGCCTATGTCTGTGTCCTATGTCTAGAAATATTTGTCTTGTTAGTCTTGCTATGTATCTAAAGTCAAATTTGTAAATATTAGTCATGAATCACCTCACTATTATTGTTCAAAGAGGTCAAGGTCTAGATTGGGTATCATGTAAGGATTTTTATTTTGTTAAGAGTCCAATGTCAAAAATCATGTTTTTCCTTACAAAGGGAAATAATGGAAATTCTTTGGTCAATTGGAAAAAGGTACAAAAATAATGTTTTATAAGTCCTTGGTTATTGTGAGTTGGTTGGCCCCATTCTAAGTCATAGTTAGTAGGTCACGTAAGTCTAGAGATAATGTCTACAAAAAAAGAAATCATGAAATGATCTTGACACATATTTGGAGGCTCTTTAATATGAGTTTGGATGTAATTTCAAAAGGAAAAACTAATGACCTCAGTAGGGAATAATGGCCAGGAGGACAATCCTTTCTTTTCCCAATGCGCTGCATTTTTAGAAAAGCGTTGCACATTCAAGATGTTATTTCTAAATCACGATCAACACTTTCACTCCCGCTTGAGGCCATTCCAAGTCATCATTTGGACCTACATTTTTATCCCTTATCACTCAAACCTTCATTATCTGCTTTGAAAATATTGGGTGGTTCATTTTATTCGCTGTGAAAAGAAGGTAGGGGTGTCGCACATTCACACAATGTTCAAATTCTTGCATGTCGATGGTTAAAATTCCCTCACATGTGCAAATTTAGTTTTATCCTTATCCTTCAGTCTTGAAAGAATTCTGAAATTTCATTTAGAAGCTAGCACAAACAACTTAGAGCCTACAAAGAGGATAAAATTGTCATTGCTTCTTTACAAAAATTCACTGCATTTTTCTTCCTCTACATGATGTTTTTATCCCAACCCACTACGATTCCACACAGTGGTTCATTTCCCTCTTTTTTCATTGCCAATTTTCCTTTTTGCAATGTGAGCCCTTGCATGCAATTGGTGCCTTGGTATTAAGATTGTAACAAATTTTTTTCCCTTAAAATTTATGCCCAAAGGTGGTTTAGAGGTCAAATTTATTTAGCATTGTGTTTCTGGCTTGAGCACTGTGAGTGTCCCTAGTTTTATTTCTTGCCAAGAGTTACAAATTCTGAGTTCTATAGGGTTTTCTTGAGATATTTTGTAGTTGTAAGTCTTGGTGTAATAGATGTCAGTATATCTTAAGTCATTGTGACAAGATTCAAATACCATAAAACCTCCATTGTTTTCCAAACGTGTTGTTCATAATCTTAAATTATTCATTGTTGCAAAAGTGGAATGATGTCAACTCTAGAAGACAAAAGACACAAAGGGGGAGCCATTGTACATTTGGAACCACATGACATAATAACCATCAATGTAGATCCAACCATAAAAATGGTTTTTGAATAAGTAGGGTGTATGAGATTTTTTGAGAAAATTCAGGGATATCATTTGCAGTTGACAAAGGAATTTCCTAGGGGTTTTGATGGTGTACAAGAAAAGGTGGGAAGTCTGACTTTTCTAGTCCCATCTCAATCAATAGTTGAGGCCACTGAGATACCTCTGAGTGGAGAGGAATAATTCAAAGGGATGTATTTTTATTTGGTTGATTTCAAGGACTTTCTCAAGCCAAAACACCCGAAAGAGTATGGTTCATATGTCCCAAGGAGTTATTTACAACATCATCATAGAAAAATATTAGAGGTTGTTCAAAGGTACTGCAAATGTGAGGGAAGATTCAATAAGGTGTATCACTATCACATTAGGCTCTTAATGCATTTTACCGGCAATAAATATTTGAATATTCTGTATTATCTATTTAGGAGTCTATTGAATATGGTTCACCGACAAGGAAGTCAAGTTGAGGCCAGTTTGTTTCATTTTTAATTAACTAAATTGTTGGTAATGAAGGAGCTTGATAATAAGGAGAATTCATGGCAAGAGTTATTGGTTTCTTCAGGATATGCAACCCAATCTTCAAATTGTCAAAAGAATAAGACATACACTCCTTCAGTTGTGATTAAAGAAGCTTCACCTACAATAGCAAGATCAGTCAAGAAACCTATGACTAAAAGAAAATTGCTTGATAAGAAAAGTGCTGAGAAGCTACATTTCTTCCCTGAGGTAGAAAAGGTGGTAAGGGTGCCAAGAAAAGAGTTGAAACCAAGAGATTACTTGTGGGTCCTCCATATTCACCCATTGAAGTTATGGAATCAGAGAGCACATAGAAGGAAGTGGAAGTTGATGAAAGGGACCACAAAATTGGAGAGTTACAAGATCAGTTGGACAAGGCCCATGTGACAATAGCATACTTGCAGCAGGAGAATAGGGAGGTTAGGCATAAAGTGTCACAAGAAACTATTCATCCTAGAGAAGAAGAGCCATCAAAGGAAACATTGGCACATGTTTCCAAAGGCAAAGGTAAAATGGTCATTGATGTCGAAGAGATGAAGGAGCCATTTGAGAATTCAATGAGACTTAGAACTAGGTCTCTTGTAAAGGTCCATGTGCAAGTAAAGGAGACTGTTCAACATATGGTTTTTGATTAGCAGAGGGAATTCGAGAAGCTACTAAAACAACTTGAAGGAATACAACACCAAGTAGATCAACTTGCAGAGAAGGATCATAGGGATAAGTTGACTTTGTTTATAAAGGTACAAGGTGTTTAACTAGTACTTGAGAGGGCTAAATATAAATTTAAGTGGACCCTGCCTCTGCATAAGCAAGTGAAAAATTTGTATGTGCAAAATTTGTTGTTAAAAAGAAGACTCAGGTTGCTGAAGAAGAAGCTCACTAAAGTCAAGGAAGCTGGAAGGAAGAGGAAGAGAGGTAAGTTGAACATACTTTTAGAAGCTAGTAAAAAAATGAATCTCAAGCAAGAATACTCAACTCAGCTCTAAAACTTTGTTTTTGGCTCAAAAGATCAGAAAAGGTCAATTTTGATGACATTTGCAAAAACACAGCAAGGGGCTTGCTAAGATTTTTATATAAATTTTGATTTTGATGGGATAGTGAAGTTTGAAGTTTTGTTGTCATGAGGGATTTATATGAAGGTTCTAGCACCCACTCTGATGTTTCCAACTCTTTTTATTAAGAAAGGAGTCACTATATGTTTAGTTTTTGGAGGCGCTGCGAAAGTAGACAATGTTGTTGTGAAAGTTAGGAATAGGTCAAAGAGAGGTCTGCAACCATTTTCAATCTTACTTGAGAATTTTAGCACTATCATAGGGGTATTTGAAGCATACCCATTTTCTTCATTTTGATAGATAGGGGCCACAACTGTACAGAGCATGGAAGCTACTTCATTTTTCCATGAAACTGCCTAATACGTTGCTAGTCTGGACAATCAACACTCCTCAGTTGAAATTTCATATTTTTTACTTATATAAGTGGTTAAGATAATGTAAATAGGTGGAAAATTATCTTAGGACCCATGTTTAATGTTTATTGGTCAACATTCCAAGTTAGTGATGTTTTAGGCTTGGATTGGTTGTAAGGAAAATTGATCCTATTTTTCAGTACATGCACTGGTTTTTGGATGTATCTAGTTAAAAGTTCGTTTTAGTTAATGATTTTGACCACCTATGGTAGGAGATCAAATATTGCATGATGTATAAACATATCAAAATCATTTTAAGTGGTTATTTTGGTTGAGATTGGAGAAAAATACCTTTGTGCACTATATTTTTGAAAACTTTGCTAGTGAATGAATGAAATAGAAGGTGATTTGCAAGGATTCCTGAGTCAGAATTTTGGTGGTTTTGTGCTCCTTTGATCTTGTAAGTTATCTGTGTGTTTGTGCCCCTTTAATGTGCATCTTCTTTCTTGGAAAAACAAATGTTTAATTCAGAATTCATCTTTAATGATGCTATGTTTTAGTTTGCCAATTTATCAATGGTTTCATCTTAAAGAAAAATTTTAGAATTCATCCATGGTTTGATGCTCTAATGTGTTGTCTTTCACCTTTTCTAAATTCACATCCTACAACAATTTTACCTAAATCCCACCACCAAAGATTCCTACCTTTCCCCTATGGATAAGCCCTCTCTTTTCCATAATCTCACTGGAAAAAAAATGATTTGACATGATTCCATGCCCAATGGAACTGTCTCTTTTCTCATCAATAGACCTTTAAAAAATCAAAATAATTTGTTGAACTTATACCTAGCCTAATATCATATTTTCTGAGTAACCTAAGTGAGATATCCCTCTCTAGGCTAGAAGGGCTAGATTCTGGCCTGAAGTGGTTTGTGGTTACCTCTGGAATTCCTTTTTTAGCCTATGGAAATCACAGAGTGCTAACACAACCAATTCACCCAATGGATGGATTTGGTAGTCCCACCACCAAATTAACATTTAAACTAAGGCTATTCATTCAACTACATCCTGACCATGAAGAGAGAGAGGGTGTCAAATGGTGGATTGACAGGTGGTGAGCCATGTCCTGCGCCCATAGTTGACATGAATTTTAATGGATATTTTAGAGGGAATATTCTAAAGAATATTATAAGGTTTTTTGGCACATTATATGAGGAAAATGAGCCTAGAGGGGTCTTGAGGTGATGGTGACAGAACCATCTGATTTTTATAGTCATTCTTTACGATTTTTTTAGATGAGTCCATTAGTGTAGATAGAATTTGGATTTGAGAAAAAGATACAAGAGCTCATGGCAGAAGCCCACATGTTTCATTAATGCTTGACATGAAGTTCAAGATAGAGATGCACTTTTCAGAAGTTGGTTGGGTTTAGAGTCAAAAGCTACAAAATGATGAGACAGACTTACTGGTGTTTTGATTGTGGTGTTTTAAGAATCTTATGGACATATTTGGCATGGAAACGAATGTAAGTCTCATTAAAGGAAAGTTTCGTTGACTAAGAAGAAGCCAAGACATGAAGACCCTTCTCCATAATAGGAGAAAAAGAAGGGAAAGAAATATTGGATGAAGAATAAACATCGTCACCATTATAACAAGGGTGGACATCAGAGAGCTACCTATTGGAAGCTCCATCTACAGCTACATCCAAAGAAAGACCATAAGCTTATGAAAGCACGTGTGAAGAAAGAAACTCTTAGGCAGAAACCAATAGATGCGAAAGTGGAGCACATTGTAACCCTCCAGGAAGATGCATAAGAAGAAATACAACTACGGGAAGAGAGCCCATTAGGCTGGTTAGGTAAGAGATGTATAATTTTTAAGTAGTTGAGTGTGGCTACCATTGTAAATGACATGTTTCTTTTAAATAATGCATAAACGGAAAATTATTTTGTAAAAGTGATGAAGTATATAACATCACTTATGAATGCAACATATTGATACAGGCCTTTGCTAGGTAACAAAGAGTCTAAGTTTTCTTGTAAATAAGAAAAAATATGTTTTATCTCTCTATGAAAGTTTTTTAGGTCCAAAATTCCTTCAGTTGGGAGGATTGGTCTAGGAGGATCCAAAAATGTTCAAAATTTAAAGTCCCCAAACCTAAGCAAAAATGGCACCAATTTTTAAATCTTGGTGAGAGCTTTCCAACAACGTGAATAACACCTAAAAAGGCCTCTGTATGAGGGAGATATGGACATATGAATTTTTATAAAAACAGTGAAAATAGGGGAACTAACATTGCCACGTGGCACCACCAGAAAAGGAAACATGGCCCCTAGTCTACAGGTAACTCAATGGACACGTGGCTTGGTAGAATGAGGTGAATGAATCCAAATATGAGACACGGGCCAATCCAATGGCACCAAAAGTTTGGCCAATTTGGCTAAGGTCCAAATTTTTTGGAACAAAACATTGGAATGATTATTATATTATTAAGAAATTTGGGGGCTCAGAGGCTCACAAAATTTGGCGCTCCACCAATACCATTAACTTGAGCCAAATTTAAGTTATCACCAACGATTTTAAACCTCTACCAACATGGATACATAACAACTATAAAAAATGGGAAGGCCCATGGGCTTAACCCCGAGACCTCCCCACATTGACCATGACATAATATAGGCCACCAACCAATCTACCCAATGGTGGGATTTGGTAGCCCTGCTACCAAAATAATATTTAAACTGTGGCTATTCATTCAATTGTCGCCCAACCATGGAGAGAGAAAGCGTCGAATGGTGCATTGTGTTGGAAATAATACTGAGAGGGGGGGTGAATCAGTATTATCAAGTTCTTTTAATAAATCTTCCTTATTTATACTTTGAATTATTTTTGCATGTCAGTACCATAAAATAAGGAGCATGAACAAGAAAAACAGATAGTCACACCAAAGAACACCAGATATAAGGTGGAAACCCAATGTGGGTGAAAACGACCTGCTACAATATGTCTCTATCTTCTTTCAAATTAGAAACTCCTTTTACAATGGTTTTGTACTGGTGCAGTCCTTTACCAGTACGCAGGCTGCAACCTACAGAGAGCTACAACTCTCTCTCGTTTTCCAGTCTCTCTTGGAAGGGAGCTACAACCCCCTACTTCTTTTCTTTCAAGGACCACTTTACATAAATTTTCAAACTGGATCCATGAACATCAAATGATCATCAAATACAAGTAAATCACCCATTCAACTGCAGTAACCAGATCAATAGTAATAGTAAACTAAACCCAGAACAACTTATCAACAGAGAAAAGTCAGTCAAATAAATGCCTTAAGACAGATACGCAATTTTTCTTTATCTGGCATGCATTGCTACGCACTTCACCTTCTGCACCTCTGCGTATCCCCGCAGAGAGCCTTGAGCTGCACTACGCATCCACGCACTGTTCCTTTAAACGCGCCGCGTACCTTCACTGTGCCCACGCACCCACTGCTTCTATTGCGCCGCGTACTACTATTGTGGCCACGCACTCTCAGATGCTATCGCGCCGCACCTGAACCTCTGTTGCGCTGCATACTTTCACTGTGCCTCCGCACCTGAACCTCTGTTGCGCTGCGTACCCACGCACTGTGCCTTCTTCTGCTCTGCGTACCCACACACTGCGCCTTCTTCTGCTGTGTGTACCCACGCACTTGCATTGTTAATCACCTGCGTACCTCTGATTAGGGCCAAATTGGCAGTCCCCCAGTGTGCCACAGATAGTCAGATGCCCAGATCTGATCATGCGCCCGAGAGATCACACTTCATAGATTCCCTTTCAACTTTACTTTTATATAGATCAAGCGTTTTAAACCGATAACCCAATATTTCAGATCTTAAGATATTCAATTTGCTAAAGATGCCTTAGCCAAGTGATCTCCTTCCCTATTTATAGTCAAGCCTTTATTCACACCAATAACCAATACAAGGGATCCAAACCGAGGCAAAAATAAATCCTATACCACGGGCCAAAACCATAGAATCAAGAATGGCGGGCTAAATACCACGGGCCAAACATAAGAAACCCCACGTGAGCATGCTTCTCTGCCTTGAAGTGAGTGAACTGGGGGTACGCACCTCATGAACGGGTCACCTGCGGGTATGAATGCACTACCTGGCCGGCGTACCTGCGGGTACGCACCTTTTGAACCATTCACCTGCGTACCTCTTAATTTCCAACATTTTGAGAGCCTGATCAGAGCATTGCCACTTGAGGGTGTTGCCATCAAGTACAACATCTGAATCATAGAGCCCTACCAGAATCATAATGCCAACAATCTCCCCCTTTGGACTGGATGGCAACCTCAAGATCCTCAACATCATTCTCCCCCTTTGACATCAAGGGCAAAGGGTTATGCTCCCCCTAAGAACATGCTCCCCTGTCTATAAACCAGATCTGCAAAGAAGAACCATAATCCACCAAACACCATAAATGACCATGAAAGAGATAGAGACATATTGCAGCAATATTCAGACCAGCATCCATGATCTCCTTTTGTACGTCCTCCATAATGCCAACAATGCATTATATGCTCCCCCTGAACCTGTACCATTCGATCTTCGACCAATCTGCAACCCAGCACATGTACGCATATGCCCCAGATGAGCCTTGCGTACAACCAACCATCAGAAGAGATTCAACAACAAGATGATGCATCAACAACCCCCAGCTTTTGCCTGAGGTATTCAAAGGTCTCCCTGGGCAATGGTTTGGTGAGTATATCAGCAACTTGTTCCTTAGAAGGAACATATTCCAACTTGACATTTTGTTCAAGTACTTGTTCCCAGAGAAAATGATACTTGATCGGTATGTGCTTGGTCTTTGAATGCATGACTGGGTTCTTTGAAATGTTGATTGCACTTGTATTATCACATAAGATGGAGATGGGTGGTATACAAGTTATTTGAAAATCCTGCAAGGTCTGCATCATCCAAAGGAGTTGAGTGCAGCAAGATGCAGCAGCAACATATTCCGCTTCAGCTGTAGACAAGGCAATCGAACTCTGTTTCTTGCTGAACCAAGATACTAATCTGGAACCCATAAAGAATGCACCACCACTTGTGCTCCTCCTGTCATCCACGCTTCCGGCCCAATCTGCATCTGTATAAGCATGAAGTGTGAGTTCTATATCTCTAGGATACCATAAGCCATAGTTTTGAGTTCCTTGAAGATATTTGAAGATTCTCTTTACTGCCTGAAGATGAGTTTCCTTTGGATTTGCCTGAAATCTTCCAACTATTCCTACTGCATGCATTATGTCTGGTCGGGTACCTGTCAAATAAAGTAGAGTTCCAATCATAGATCTGTAGGTTGGTTGATGCACTGCTGCTGATTCATCATTTGCACTAAGGTTACATCCTGTGACCATGGGTGTACATACTGGTTTTGCATCTTCCATGCCATATTTCTTCAAAATCGGCTTGAGATACTTGGTTTGAGACAAAAAGATCCCTCCTTCTTTTTGTTGGATTTGCAAACCAAGAAAATATGTCAGTTCTCCCAGCAAGGACATTTCGAATTCTTTCTGCATTACCAAGGCAAAGCTTTGACTCATAGCTTCTTCATTGCTGCCAAAAATAATGTCATCTACATACACAACAAGTATTAGCAATTTGTCGTTTTCAACTTTTATATAAATATTGCTATCTGTTGATCCTTTTGAAAAACCTTGTTGATGAAGATATTTGTCCAAACGATAGTACCAAGCCCTTGGAGCTTGTTTGAGACCATAGAGAGCCTTTTTCAATCTGCATACAAGATTTGGATCATTTCCAAGAATGAAACCATCTGGCTACTCAATGTATACTTCTTCTTCCAAGTCTCCATTCAGAAAGGCTGATTTCACGTCCATTTGAAATACTTTGAAGTTTTGAAAGCTTGAGAGAGCAAGGAACATTCGGATGGCCTCAAGTCTTGCAACAGGAGAAAAAGTTTCTTCAAAATCTATTCCTTCTTGCTGCGCATACCCTTTACAAACAAGTCTGGCTTTGTTTCTAATTACTTCTCCATTTTCATTCAATTTATTTTTGAAGACCCATTTTGTCCCTATAACATTCTTATCCTTTAGTCTAGGAACCAACTCCCAAGTGTTGTTCTTTTCGATCTGCTCAAGTTCTTCATCCATTGCTTTGACCCAAAATTCATCTTTGCATGCCTCTTTCACATTTTGTGGTTCAGTGGAAGAGAGTAATGCCAAATGGCTTGAAGCTTCTGCAATTGTTCTTCTTGTTTGTACACCTGTTTCTTTCTACCCCAAAATCTGAGATTCTGGATGATTCTTCTGAACATACCTGGATGGAGTCTTCTCCTCTATCCTTATCTGCTCCTTTGGTTCTTCTTGAGGTTCTTCTTCTTCATCATTTTGTCTTTGAGGGTAGTCTTTATCTTCTTCGATATCTTCATGATTTACTTGCTTAGGAATGTATCCCTTCTCATCAACCACTACATCAATGTTGTCAACAATTCTTCCAAGTCTTTTATTGTAGCACTTGTATGCTTTGCTGTGTGGAGAATAACCAAGAAGAATGCCTTCATCTGCTCTAGGTTCAAGTTTGCCAAGTTGCTCATCAGTATTCTTAATACAGCATTTGCTCCCAAATATTTTGAAGTGCTTTGCCGAAGGAGTCTCACCATACCAGAGCTCATGAGGGGTTTGAGTGTTGTTCACCCGGACATTTGTCTTGTTGAGAATAACAACCACAGCATATGTTGCTTCACCCCAGAAAGTTGCGGGAGTTCCAAACTCATCAAGCATAGCACGAGCCATTTGTTGGACTGTTCTGTTCATTCTTTCCACCACTCCATTTTGCTGAGGAGTTCTAGCTGTAGAGAATTCTCTTCTTATCCCATGTTCTTCACAAAAATCGAAAAATTCATTTGAGGTAAACTCCCCACCTCTGTCGGATCTGAGGCACTTAATTTTGTATCCTGATTCATTTTCAACCAAGGCTTTAAAGGATTTGAATTTTTCGAATGCTTCATCTTTGTGCTTCATAAGTCCTAACCAGACAAACCTGGAGAAATCGTCAATGAATAATATCAAGTATTATTCTCCTCGAGGTGTCCTTTTCCTGAATGGACCACATGTATCTGTATGTACTAGCTCAAGAGGCATGCTAGCTGATCCTTCCTTCTCCGAAAAGTTAGTTCTGGTTTGCTTTCCAAACTGACATGATTTTCATATGGTGTTGTCTGGAATTTTGATATCTGGAAGACCGCGAACTGCTTGATATTTGCATGCTTTCCTTATTTGTGAAAATCTTAGATGCCTCAACCTCCGGTGCCATAACCAGTGTTCATCATCCTTGCTTAGATAGCATTGTTGTTGTCCTTCTTCAAATATGTATAGATTATTTGGAGTTCTTTCACCTTTGATCACTATTTTACCTGTATCAAGATCACGAACAAGACATCCATTTGATCTAAATATCACCTCGGTTCCTTGATCACATATCTGGCTGACACTCAGAAGATTATGCTTCAATCCATCAACATACAAAACATTTCCAGCTTTGACCTTTTCTTTTAACTGAGCAGTGCCTTTTCCTTTTACCGCTGCAGGAGTATCATTTCCAAAAGAAACTTTCTTTCCCTTTTCTAAAGCAGAATATCATTCAAGTTTTTCTTTATCACCTGTCATATGCTTCGAACATCCACTATCAATGTACCATAGATTTTCCTGTCCTTCTGCATAAAATGCTATCCCACATCTTTCTATTTGTGGTTCCTTTATTCTCCATGTTTTGGTGCTTGAGTCTTGTTCCTTTGTCTGCTGAAACCTACTCCTGCATTCAGAAGCATATGACAGGTGATAAAGAAAAACTTGAATCATATTCTCCTTTAGAAAAGGGAAAGAAAGTTTCTTTTGGAAATGATACTCCTGCAGCCATAAAAGGAAAAGGCACTGCTCAGTTAAAAGAAAAGGTCAAAGCTGGAAATGTTTTGTATGTTGATGGATTGAAGAATAATCTTCTGAGTGTCAGCCAGATGTGTGATCAAGGAACCGAGGTGATATTTAGATCAAATGGATGTCTTGTTCGTGATCTTGATACAGGTAAAACAGTGATCAAATGTGAAAGAACTCCAAATAACATGTTGGGTCCCTATAATACTAGTGATTACCCCATTACTATTGTAGTTATACCCCTTATTTATATTTTGTGCCCCTATTACCCCATATTGTTATTTCTGTGCCCCATAGAATCCCTCTATTGTTATTTTTGTGGCTTTATATTATTATTGTTAGGTCGGCTGGATTATATTGTGACTCCTTAGACTCCTATATATAGAAAGGAGGTTTTGTCATTTGTATCATCCAAGAATTGTTCATTTATGTAATGTAAAGGAGGTTGCCCCCTCGAAGAGGCTGAATTCTAAGGCGTGGATCTCTCTTTTCTATCTTTTTGTGAGCTGGTTTCATAACATTTGGTATCAGAGCTTTGGATTCTAGGGTTTCGCTGCTCCAAACAGGTCATCGTGGCATTTTCGCTATAACTTTTTTTCTGTGACGTTTCAGAAGTCGCAAAAAAAAACCCATTTGAGAAGAAATCATGCTGAACCTTGGGTCCAAATTTCAGAGCTTTTCGCGCGATATTTGCGGAGATATGATCTGAGGAAGTTGGTCTTTTTGCAGACTCCTGAATTACATTCAAAACAGGTGACCTGGGGAAAATCGTCATAACTCTCTCTCTGGGGATCGGATTGAAATTTCGTAAGAAGGTACAGAAAGAGGACGGACTTTAGTTTCTTGTATGTGTGTTTCAGATTCAAAGGTTGAAACAGTGACTCGTGGCACGTCGTACAAGTTCGCTCTACTGAACCAGTCTAAAAGCAAGTCACTGTGGGAGATTTCACATAACTCTTCCTTGGAGAATCCAATTTGGCTCAGACTTGTGGCATTGGAAAGAGGACGTAGAAGGCTACTACAGGTAGAAATTTCAGAATTGGATGATCTGAAATTACAGAGATACATCAGATTCAATATCAGGCTTCTATAAAGTGAAAAAAGGTGTGTAGTTTTTTTTTAAATTTTTGTGTAAGCTTGGTTTAACGGAATTCAAAGGGCATAGTAAAGCATTATTATCGGTAACTGATGCCCCGAGGAAAGAAAATGCAAACACCTAGTAAGGAACCTGAAAGCTCTAGCATGACTCATGAAGAAGAGGAAGAAATGCTACATGATATATCAAAATTACAAGAACAAGTGCAACAAATGTCACGCTCACAAAAGCTAACAGAAGCTAAGATAAATGGTGTGGAATCTAAGATAAAGGGCATGGAAGCTAAGATGGAGGATTCGATGGCAAATTTGAAGATAGATTTGAAGACAGACATGGAAGAATTGAAGAAGTTGCTACAAGAAAGGGTCACTAATGGTGAAAAGGTAGTAAAGGAAACTCATGATGAGAACAAAAGAAATGTTAATCATGATTCCATAGACTCTAATGTTGGATCGAAAACTCACCATGTTCCAAAAATCGATATGAGGAAGTTTGATGGCAAGGATCCCGCCACATGGATATTACAGATGGAGCAATTCTTCGATCTCAATAATGTGCAAAACACACAAAAGGTACGTATGGCAACTTTATATTTGGAACCAAATCAGTTTGTATGGTATCAATGGCTTTGTTCTCGTAAACAATTTATCACTTGGGCAATTTTTACGGAAGAATTGATAGCACATTATGAGGATACAAAAAGCAACACTTTTTTTAGCCAATTGATAAGTCTCAAACAAAAGGGTTCAATAATGGAGCACATTGAGGAGTTCCAAAAATTGAACATAAGGGTAAAAGATATTCCAGAGGAGCATAGGATTGATGTGTTCATAGGGTCTTTAAAGGATAATATCCAACATGATGTGCGCCTTTGGGAACCTGATTCATTAGAGAAGGCATTCAGGTTAGCAAGAAAAATGGAAAGCAAAATTATGGCAACTAGGAAGCATACCATTCACAACTATAAAGACGGAAGTGTTGTTGCCCATAGTCTTCCACAACCTACAAGGTTGACACCACAACAATTGGAAGAAAAAAGAGCAAAAGGGCTTTGTTACAATTGTGATAGCAAATACACAAAAGGTCATAAGTGTGCTGAGAAGAAATTATTCTACATAGATTGTGAAGAGGAAGAAGAAAAGGAGCAAGAAAGGTCAAAAGAAGAGGATATATTCCAGGAACAAAGCCTAGATGAAGAACAAATAAATCCGACCATATCTTGTAATGCATTGGCGGGAATTACCACTCCTCAAACCATCAAGATAGAAGGACAAATCAAGAAGAAAAAGGTAATAGTGTTGATTGATTCAGGAAGCACCCACAATTTTATTCATTGTAGGGTAGCAAAAGAATTGAATTGCTTCCTATATCCAGCACCAGAGTGTCAAGTGATGATTGCAAATGGAGGAACAATAAATTGTTCTGGAAAGTGCCATAATATCAAGCTATCCATGGGAGAATATGTATTGACTAGCCCAATGCTTTCCATTCCAATGGGAGGTGCTGATGTTGTACTAGGAGTCCAATGGCTACAATCCTTGGGTACAATAGCTTTTAATTTTCAAGAACTTTTCATGAAATTTTCTGTGGAAGGAAAGGAAGTTGAATTAAGGGGTATTGCAGGGAAACCAGGAAAGATAATCAGCTCTAATGGCATGACAAAGCTTCTAAAAAAGGAGCAAAGAGGTGTAATTGCACAATTATGTTCGCTAGATGTTTCCACATTGGAATCATCTATTTCTCCAGATCTCCAAAAAGTCCTGGACAATCATTCCAAGGTATTTGAGACTCCCAAAGGTCTCCCACCTATGCGTGATCATGATCATGCTATTCATCTGATTCCAGGAAGTGTTCCTCCAAACATCAGGCCGTACAGATATCCCTATGTCCAAAAAAGTGAAATTGAACGTATGGTTGCAGAAATGCTAGAGGCTGGTATAATTCAACCGAGTCAAAGTTCTTTCTCAGCTCCAGTAGTATTGGTGCACAAGAAGGATGGATCATGGCGCATGTGTCCAGATTATAGGGAGCTCAACAAGCTCACTATTAAAGATAAGTTCCCCATTCCTGTTATTGATGAATTACTGGATGAATTGCATGGATCAATTTACTTCACCAAGTTGGATCTTCGTTCGGGATATCATCAAATCAGAATGAAGATTGAAGACATTCCGAAAACGGCATTTAGAACTCATGAGGGTCATTATGAATTTTTGGTCATGCCTTTTGGCCTTACCAATGCACCTTCAACATTTCAAGGTTTGATGAATTCAATTTTCAAACCATTCCTTAGAAAATTTGTGTTAGTATTTTTTGATGATATACTAATCTACAGCAAGTCTTGGAAGGATCATGTTGAACATGTTGACAGGGTGCTACAACTATTGGAGGAGAAACAATTATATGCAAAAAGATCCAAATGTTTCTTTGGAGTCCAGGAGGTGGAATATTTGGGTCATATTGTATCTCATGAAGGAGTTAAGGTAGACCCTAGCAAAATTAAAGCCATTAAGGAATGGAAAATCCCCACATCCATAAAGCATCTGCGAGGATTTCTTGGGTTGACAGGGTATTATCGCAAGTTTGTTAAGAATTATGGGAGAATAGCAGCACCTCTAACAACATTATTGAAGAAAGATTCATTTTCATGGACTTCGGAAGCAACAAAGGCCTTTGAACATCTTAAAGAGGCAATGTGCCAAGCACCGGTCTTAGCTACACCGGACTTCACAAAAACCTTTATTGTGGAATGTGATGCTTCAGGAAATGGAATTGGTGTTGTTCTAATGCAAGATGAAAGACCCATTGCTTTTGAAAGTCGTCCAATCAAGGGAAAGTTTTTAAGCAAAGCTATTTATGAGAAGGAAATGTTGGCAATACTCCATGCACTTAAGAAATGGCGACCCTACCTAATGGGAAGACACTTCAAGGTAAAAACGGATCATGATAGCCTTAAATACTTTTTAGAACAAAGATTATCCTCTGAAGAGCAACAAAAGTGGGTCACAAAGATGTTGGGTTATGACTTTGAAATCATCTACAAAAAAGGGAAGCAAAATGTGGTGGCAGATGCACTCTCAAGAAAGGATGAGGATGTGGAAGCATTGTTGTGTGCCATTTCTATTATCCAACCAGATTGGATAAACGAAGCAAGGGAGGAATGGAAGAATGACGAAGAAGTGTGGGCACTTATTCGAAAGCTACAACAAGATTCCAGTACTTCTGATACATTTAGCTGGAAAAATGATTCGTTATGGTACAAAGATCGCTTATACCTCTGTAAGAATTCCCAGCTAAAACAAAAGATTCTTATGGAATTGCACACTTCTCCCTTAGGAGGGCACTCAGGATTTTTAAAAACTTACCACAGGGTTAAGAAGGAATTTTTTTGGGATGGCCTTAAATCAGATATTCAAAAGTTTGTGGCGGAATGTTTGGTTTGCCAGCAAAATAAAGTTGAAACAATTAAGACACCAGGTCTATTACAACCTTTATCCATTCCAAGCCAACGTTGGGAGGAGGTTTCAATGGATTTTATCACAGGTTTACCCAAGTCTGAGGGAAAGAGTGTCATCATGGTGGTAGTTGACAGACTTACCAAGTATGCACACTTTTGTGCATTATCACATCCATTTAAAGCCAGTACAGTTTCTACTGCATTTATGGAAACAGTTCAAAAGCTACATGGAAACCCAAAGATTATTGTAAGTGACAGAGATCCCATTTTCACTGGAAATTTTTGGACAGAATTATTTTCTTGTCTTGGTACTCAGTTAGCTCATAGCTCATCTTATCATCCTCAATCTGATGGGCAAACTGAGATAGTAAACAAATGTTTGGAAGGATATCTTCGTTGCTTTGTATCTGATAAACAGACACAATGGGTCAAATGGTTGCCTCTGGCTGAATGGTGGTATAACACTTCCTTCCATACAGCAACAAAAATGACCCCATTTATGGCACTTTATGGGTGTCAACCACCATCCATCACATCATATTTAAGAGAAAATTCTAAGGTTCAGGCAGTGGAACATCACATCGAACATCAGCAACAAGTCCTCCAACTCTTAAAGGATAACCTCGTGTTGGCACAAAATAGAATGAAACAACAGGCAGATCAACATCGCAGTGAAAGAAGTTTTGATGTAGGTGATTGGGTATTCCTACGGCTACAACCATATAAGCAAATGTCTCTAAAGCAAGATAAGAAGGATAATAAATTATCACTAAAGTATTATGGTCCGTACAAGGTGTTGTAAAAGATTGGTACTATGGCATACAAATTGGAGCTTCATGCAGCTTCTCAATTGCACCCAGTTTTCCATGTTTCATGTTTAAAGAAGGTTATTGTTATAGCTCCAAATCTCACTCTTATGGTTTGTGATGCTGCACTCATGGCCTAGGGCAACCCCTCCTTCCAGACCTCGTCCAAAAATTTAAAAAACAGTGTTTTATTCCCTATACGCGACATTGCCCTGAGTTAAACGCGTGTACACGCGGGTCTGTTATACCCAACCCGCGTGTATCTATTAAAACACTTAAAAAATAATAAATTCCTCTTTTTCGGGCGGAGATCGCGGGTTTTACCTGCTGGATCACCTGTTATTTCCCGTGGCCCAACTGTTCCCAACTAACTCCTAACTAAAAAACTACTTTGGAGAGGGTATAAAAAGACATCAAAGGGAAGGCCAAGGGGAGAGAGAAGAGAGCAAGATTATTATGCTGAGATTTTTCCCTTAGACCAGGTCTGAAGTCCTTGGTGCTTTCTGCACTTCCCCCATTTTGCATAGGAAACCCTTGTTTCCATGTGTCTTGGTGATCATTCATCCTTGATATCATCATTTGAGTAGGACTTGGAAGGAGCTCTTGTTGGAGGCTTGAGGCTGGAACGAATCCGGGAGGAAGCTTTGCTTGGAGCCTGCTGAAGGTGTTCAGGTGATATCTTTCCGATATATGTACTTTATTTGCCTTTATATATAAAGAAACACGTCTTTGTTCCCGAAACAATCTTTCTTTATGCTTATGAGATTCTTGTCTTGAATTCTTATGCAAGTGGTTACTTAAAGATTTTTATAACTAACTTTATAGCATAAAGATGGTTTATACATAAATATCTGTACATGTACTGTTGTGTTCCTTGATTTGTTTGACTTGCAGATCGAAGGAAGAAGAAGGGAACTCCAAGAAGGGTTTGGACCCTAAAGGCCTTCTCGAACGTAGGACCTTAGGTACGTACCCTAAACATTAGAATTTGCTTAAAAGTAAAAATGATGGCTGTGTGTGTGTTTCTTTGAATAAGCAATTTTCAGTCTGGTAGAGTCTTAGCCCAAAGGACCCTAGGGGTACTTCCCCTTCAACCAGTTATAGGTGACAAGCTCCCAATTCAAACAATATTGCCAGAACTTGACGAGGAAGGAAAAATTATATTGGAACCGGAAGCAATCACAGAAACAAGAACTCGACAGCTATGAAATCGATCAATTTCAGAGTATCTTATCAAGTGGAAGAACTTATCCGCTGAAGATTCCACATGGGAGGATGAGAATTTTATGCAGAAGTATCTAGAACTGCTCAAGCGTTGAGGACAACACTTTTTTGAAGGAGAGGGGCATGTTGGGTCCCTATAATACTAGTGATTACCCCATTACTATTGTAGTTATACCCCCTATTTATATTGTTGTGCCCCTATTACCCCCATATTGTTATTTATGTGCCCCATAGAATCCCTCTATTGTTATTTTTGTGGCTTTATATTATTATTGTTAGGTCGGCTGGATTATATTGTGACTCCTTAGACTCCTATATATAGAAAGGAGGTTTTGTCATTTGTATCATCCAAGAATTGTTCATTTATGTAATGTAAAGGAGGTTGCCCCCTCGAAGAGGCTAAATTCTAAGGCGTGGATCTCTCTTTTCTATCTTTTTGTGAGCTGGTTTCATAACACTTTCCTTATTTGTGAAAAGCTTAGATGCCCCAACCTCCGGTGCCATAACCAGTGTTCATCATCCTTGCTTAGATAGCATTGTTGTTGTCCTTCTTCAAATATGTATAGATTATTTGGAGTTCTTTCACCTTTGATCATTGTTTTACCTGTATCAAGATCACGAACAAGACATCCATTTGATCTAAATATCACCTCGGTTCCTTGATCACACATCTGGCTGACACTCAGAAGATTATGCTTCAATCCATCAACATACAAAACATTTCCAGCTTTGACCTTTTCTTTTAACTAAGCAGTGCCTTTTCCTTTTATGGCTGCAGGAGTATCATTTCCAAAAGAAACTTTCTTTCCCTTTTCTAAAGCAGAATATGATTCAAGTTTTTCTTTATCACCTGTCATATGCTTCAAACATCCACTATCAATGTACCATAGATTTTCCTGTCCTTCTGCATAAAATGCTATCCCACATCTTTCTGTTTGTGGTTCCTTTATTCTCCATGTTTTGGTGCTTGAGGCTTGTTCCTTTGTCTGCTGAAACCTGCTCCTGCATTCAGAATCTTCATGACCAAAGTTATTGCAAATAGAACATTCAACTTCATTTTCAAGAGCCGAAAAGTTGTTATAGGTCCTTTTTGTAATCCCGGTCATACTTCTTTGTTTTTGGGCTTCTCTAGTCATGATTGTTTTATATGCAACACATTGAGCTGCTTTGTGACCAAAGTTATGGCAAGAGAAACATTGTCCATTGAAGAAATTTCTGCGGTTATCAAATCTTCCGGCCAAATGATTGTAATTTCTATTGTCATCCATTCTTGAATCAAATTGAGAGGATTTTACCTATGGCTGGTTGTAGCTTTTGTTCATCCTTAAGACGGATTGCCCCTGGTTTACCTGATAGTCTTTGTTTGTTCTTGATGTAATTCGTCCCTACTTTACCTGGTGATCTCCATTGTGCTTTTGCTCATTCCTTCTTGCTGCATCAAGATAACTCTTTGAGGTGGATGCTTGAGAAGTTTCTCCATTATACCCCAGACCTGTATTGTTTAGTGGAGAACGTTGTACATTGATGATCTCATCCAGAGTTTCAGATCCTTTGACAAACTTAAGATTAATAGCCTTTGTTTTCTCAATCTCTTTTCTAAGACCAACAATTTCACCTTCTAACTTTTCAAGATATTTTTCTTTTTCATCAATTTGCAATTGTAGAGTATCAATGATCATATTCTTTTCTTCTATACATGTCTTGAGTCTAGAAATTTCTTCATGAAAGCTATCCACATCTATAGCATCCATGTAATCATCATCTTCAAATGCCATTAAAAGTTTATAGTCATTACCTCGTTCATCTTCATCACTATTTGATAGACCATCACTATCTTCATGAGTGTAGTAGCTTTTCTTATTTGCATTTTGTTTCTTGCTCCATCTAGCAGGTTCCTTTCCTTTGTCAATCTTATCCTTATGAGGACATTTTGCAGCATAATGACCTACTCTTCCACAAGCAAAACATTTAAAAGGTAACTTACCTCTGAACCTTCTAGTACCCCGTTGAAGATTTCTGACAAAGTTTGATTCTTCTTCTTCTTCTGGCGCGTGAATTGCTTCATAGTAGTCTTCTTTGCCTGAAGCCTTGAAAGCAGCTTCTCTCCTATCTGATGGACCTCCTTTTCTCATTTCATAAGCAGTTAGAATTCCGTGTAGCTGAGACATAGTAAGAGTTCGTAGATTTTCCTTTTCTTCTATTGCAGACACTTTAGATTCAAACTTGGGTGACAATGATCTTAGAACTTTTTCAACCACAATAGCCTCTTTTATTTCTTCACCCAAGTTTTTCATGCAATTAACAATCTCGTCTACTCGAAGAAAATAGTTAGCCACACTTTCATCATTATACATTCTGAGATTCTCATACTGAATCCTGAGGGTTTGAAGTTTAGCACGCTTTACCTGTTCCTCTCCTTCGTAGCTCAAGGCAATCTTGTCCCATATTTCTTTTGCGGATTTATATTGCATAGCCTTCACGAATTCTGTTTGAGATAAGCATCCCAGCAGAGTATTGACTGCTTTAGCATTTGTTTCATATTTCTTCTTTTCAGCCGAATCTGTAGGAGTAGCTAAAGGAAAAGTGTAGCCTGTATCTATGATATCCCAAACTTCTGTACCAAGAGATTGAAGATAGGCAGTAACTCTTACCTTCCAATAATTGAAGTTTGTCCCATCAAAAATTGGTGGCCTAATTGATGCTTCCCTCTCGTAGTTTCTCATGATGAGTGATCTTCCTTCAAGCGATCAAGCTTCTCTGAAGGACCTGCTCTGATACCAATTGTTGGAAATAATACTGAGAGGGGGGGTGAATCAGTATTATCAAGTTATTTTAATAAATCTTCCTTATTTATACTTTGAATTATTTTTGCATGTCAGTACCATAAAATAATGAGCATGAACAAGAAAAACAGATAGTCACACCAAAGAACACCAGATATAAGGTGGAAACCCAATGTGGGTGAAAACCACCTGCTGCAATATGTCTCTATCTTCTTTCAAATTAGAAACTCCTTTTACAATGGTTTTGTACTGGTGCAGTCCTTTACCAGTACGCAGGCTGCAACCTGCAGAGAGCTACAACTCTCTCTCATTTTCCAGTCTCTCCTGGAAGGGAGCTACAACCCCCTACTTCTTTTCTTTCAAGGACCACTTTTCATAAATTTTCAAACTGGATCCATGAACATCAAATGATCATCAAATACAAGTAAATCACCCAATCAACTGCAGTAACCAGATCAATAGTAACAGTAAACTAAACCCAGAACACCTTATCAACAGAGAAAAGTCAGTCAAATAAATGCCTTAAGACAGATACGCAATTTTTCTTTATCTGGCATGCGTTGCTACGCACTTCACCTTCTGCACCTCTGCGTATCCCCGCAGAGAGCCTTGAGCTGCACTGCGTATCCACGCACTGTTCCTTTAAACGCGCCGGTAACCTTCACTGTGCCCACGCACCCACTGCTTCTATTGCTCCACGTACTACTACTATGGCCACGCACTCTCAGATGCTATCGCGCCGCGTATCTACGCACCTGCGGCTTCTGTAGCGCCGCGTACTTTCACTATGCCTCCGCACCTGAACCTCTATTGTGTTGCGTACCCACACACTGCGCCTTCTTCTGCTTTGCGTACCCACGCACTGCGCCTTCTTCTGTTGTGCGTACCCACGCACTTGCACTGTTAATCACCTGCGTACCTCTGATTAGGGCCGAATTGGCAGTCCCCCAGTGTGCCACAGATAGTCAGATGCCCAGATCTGATCATGCGCCCGAGAGATCACACTTCATAGATTCCCTTTCAACTTTACTTTTATATAGATCAAGATTTTTAAACCGATAACCCAATATTTCAGATCTTAAGATATTCAATTTGCTAAATATGCCTTAGCCAAGTGATCTCCTTCCCTATTTATAGTCAAGCCTTTATTCACACCATGGGACAAAACCATCAATAACCAATACAAGGGATCCAAACCGGGGCAAAAATAGATCCTATACCACGGGCCAAAACCATAGAATCAAGAATGGCGAGCTAAATACCACGGGTCAAACATAAGAAACCCCACATGAGCGCGCTTCTCTGCCTTGAAGTGAGTGAACTGGGGGTATGCACCTCATGAACGGGTCACCTGCGGGTATGAACGCACTACCTGGCTGGCGTACCTGCGGGTACGCACCTTTTGAACCATTCACCTGCGTACCTCTTAATTTCCAACATTTTGAGAGCCTGATCAGAGCATTGCCACTTGAGGGTGTTGCCATCAAGTACAACATCTGAATCATAGAGCCATACCAGAATCATAATGCCAACACATTGATAAGGGTTGAGCCAGGGCCTGTGCCCAGAGTTGCCAAAAATTTTGAATAAGATTTTAGAGGGAATATTTTGTGTAATATTCTAAGTTGTTGTGGCATAATCTACAAGGAAAAGGAGCCTAGAGGGGTATTAAGGTGATGGTGACAAAACTATATGATGTTTGAAGCCATTTTTCATGATTTTTCAAGATGACTCCATTGGTGTAGATAGAATCTATATCTGAGTGACATATTTGAGAGCTCATGGCATAATCCCACGTGTGTCATTAATGCTTGGCACAATGTTTGAGACAAAAATCCACTTTTCAGAATTTGATTGTGTTTAGAGTCAAAAGTTGTTGAATGACAAGATAGACCTACTAGTGTTGTGATTGTTATGTTTTGATAATTTTATGGAGTGTTTTGGCATGGAAACCAATGTAAGTCTCATTTATTATTGATTTTCCCCTTTCAATATTTGTAAGAGGGACAACATGTATGAGAACATGTATTTGTAGATATCCTTGGGTCTAAGCAATAGATTAAAAGAGAAATTATGGCATTTTATGCGAGAGAGTTCAACCCCTTTGTAGGGAGAACAATTATGGCACTTTATGTGAGAGTTCGACCCCTTTGATTTGGGAAAAAGGGAAAACCATTTATTCCACCTGTTTGTGATAATTCATTCAATCTTTATTGTCGAAGGAGAACATCTCTTTGTAGGAGAGACAATGCCACATGAGTGAGAGTTCAATCCTTGTATTGACAAAGAAGAGTATTATTGAAGAGTTGCTAATGAAGTGGCTACGCATTTTAGTGGAGACAAAAGACATATCCCACACTAGGTGAACTTCGTTATCAAGTTCTGGTGAATTTTTCCGTATTTCCATATCTTCATGTGTGTTACACTTGTGGCTATTTTATGCTATTTATGCAATTCATTTTAAAGTCATCGAATTGAAGATCCAAAATCAAATGGTCACACCCCTTTGGATTGTTGGGAATGGCCCAACTTGGTCCAAGTTTTGGGTAAAAGACCCCTCAAAAGAAGGAGCGGACTGCGTGGAGCTGGTGAAGATATATTCATTGTGATGACTTTTAGGGCTTTGGGGATGGATAAAACGGGTATCAGGTATTAGTCCTTGTTTTGTGGATCCATGGTATATGGACCATGGTTTTTGTAAAGATGAAATGTATTTAAGGAGATGTAATACATTGTAATTACGCCGTAAGGCGTTCCCCTCTGAAATCAACTCCCCCAGCTGCCTTCCTGTCCTAATCCTAACCGTCAGATCTATTGTTAGACGATTAAACAATGTTCTGCCGTTCAATTTTTAAAAACCTTTTAATGTAAGATTATTTAATGAAAATTAATTAATCAGCCGCCTGTTACCCTAACCAACTCGTCCGCACGGGATATCAAGCGTTCGCTGCAGAGGAGGGTATTATTTGCTGTAGGAGGGAATTCTCGTCCGCGCGGGATATGAAGCGTTCGCTGCAGAGGAGGGTATTATTTGTTGTAGGAGGGAATTCTTTGCTTCAGACCGGAAACTGTACAGTTTGGGGTTACCCTACTTCTTTTTTGTTGTTTTATTCATTTTTTATTGTTTACGTATTGACCTCTCATCGAACCTGGTTTGGCCAGACTACTGGGTGCAGAGTAGAAGGCTTCTGCTTTTTGGAGATTGCTCAAAGGTAAATGGAATCTGTCCATCTTTTATTTTGAACCGAAGTTAATTGGATTTTCTTTGTTTTTTTTGTAGATTGACTTCATACCGGGTATATATTTGTATGTATAGTTTCTGAGAATAAAATCTTGGGATTTTGCCTCATCATACTATGTAGCAAGTTGCAAGTTTAGCTCTGAATATGGAGAAGTTGACAAGCGCCAGAAATGGCCTGTTTTCAGTCTTATGCTTTATGCTCTGCTTCCAGCATTTAGAGGAAATGTGATCTACTTAGCTTTGTTTATTACTGTAGAAATTTGAACGGATGATTGATGTGCTCTACTATGGCAAGGATTTTGATTTTGTTTTGGTCTATGAGTGAGTTAAAAAAAAAGTGGACTAGCAGAGTAACAGAAAAGTGCATAGCCGTCCCAATCCAGTAGTTTGCTACACCGCTGAGAGCGAGTAATAACAATAAATATCAGACAAATACATAGTCAAGATTGTCCATGAATTTCAGCTAAACAAACACTGACAGCTAAAACAAGAGCTGTAAACAAAGCCAAAAGAGATAAAATACATATATGTCGATCGATGTGTAAACAGTCGCAATTTTCATTTGGTGCAGGGATTGCATCCTGAAAGGACTGAAACTATTCATATGATTGGTGGTTAATCTGTTCAATTATAGCTCAAAGATTACAGGGGCTATATATACAGGTCGCGTGGCTCATTGATTTGTAAGGAAGGGTATTGAAAGTCATGGAAGAGATACAGAGAGTCTGATCTTCACAGAAAGAAATATTTGCACAGGTCCGCACTGCAAATTAAATACGAGTAAGTGCTTCAAACCTTGAAAGTTTTATGTATGTTAGGGTTCTTGTGGGCTTCTAAGCTTTTAGTGGATCTTAAAGATTTAATTTCCCAATGGTTGGGTGCCCAAATGCTTTGTATTGAAGAATTATGAAGATATCCAGAGTTTGAATTAGTTTGGGCTGTGGAGAGGGTTGTTGGGCTTATCGGCGTTTGGGAAATTCGAGGGCCGATAGAGTTGTCTGTTATAAAGTGTATGTGAGAATATCTCGGCAGTTTCCACTGGTTCTGCATATGCCTGTTGTGGGTATTTTTGATATCTTAGTTTCTGTAGAGGGTATTTTTTGGTTTGGGGATTTGTATATTCCTGCATATTTTAGGGGTAACTTCATTGAGAGCCGTAATGAAGTGGGTAATTTGAATATAAAGGCCTTGTGGATGTATCTTTAGTTGGGTTGTCTAGAAATCTGAAGCCAAAGATCTTTCAAGGCTTCGGGTTATTCTGGCAGGGAAATGTAAAGTATTGGGTGGTCTATTGATAGGATTAACATTTCTAGGCCTCGAAAGTGGTTCGATTTCTTGGTCCCCTCGATTTTACTTGAAGATCTTTGAAGTTTTTTATTGTTGTCTGTTTTGGTGGAGCAATAACAGAGATTGCCAGATCCATCTATTTCAGTGTTTTTCTGAGACAATTTTTACATAAAATTTAGAGATTTGATGTTTCAGTTCTTAACCTCGTCAATTTATGCCATTGGGTATAGAGGGATGCCATTTTTTTCTGTTCATACCCTTTGCCGACTTTAGATTGTTTTGTCGTTTATTTTTTTAGATTAAGGGGTTTTGTTTGGAGAAAAGAGTAGAGTTTTAGCTGGAATAAGGGTAGTTTACTTTGCTTTGTTAGGGGGCTATTGTGCAGAACCATGGGAACTGCCATCTTACCTGCCCAGGATTATTTGGCCTCTTATAAAGCAAACAAGAATAGGCATTCAACTCGGAAGGCTTACCATCGTGTCAATTCTCTACGATCAGAGAACAGCACTGTACACAGCCATAGAATTTCAGGGAGCAGCCCTGATATTGATAGAATGAAAACAGATCCCAAGTGGTTGCAAAATTATGTGGCTTCCAATGCGGTTAATTCTGGAAAGTGTTGCAGGTTATGGCCTTCTCCGAGTTACCGAGCCGGTGTAGACTCGGAGAATATTTCTTTTCTGAAGCGGCCGCATAGCACAACTCCAAAGTTCGATGTAGATGGAGCTTTGCTTGGAGATTCTTTTTCTATTTTCTATGGTCAACGCCCATTTTATTCTTATTCTTCCACAAATTCATCAGGCCAGAGGTTTGGCTATTCTCTGCAACATTCGGTTTTGACAAGGCAGTATTTTCATGATCCAAAGCTTACAATGGGAAATATTGTTCATACTGAAGCAAAAGGGAGGAGAGGTGGCCAACAGAACAAGAACCTTGTGTTGTTGGGAAAAGTATCCAATACGGAATGACCCTATCCCACTCTAAGGGTGATAGTTCCTTAGCAACAATCAAAGCAAAGCTATCTAAGATTACTTCTTTATGAGATGTAAAAGAGGGGAGAAAGAGATCCACTAACCGATGTCTTTCGCTAATGGTTGATCCAATCTTCTCTCCTTGCTGCTTGCCCCCAGCTCCTTGCTCTTTCACTAGCCCAGCTACACCAAGATCCTGCAAAATGGCAAGAGAGGGAAACTACAAGAAGCATACATTCATAATTGATTCAAGGATTAGAATAAATCAAATACACAAGTATAACAATACACCATTGAGACACATGCATATAGAAGAACCTCAAATGCTTTATTAATGGAAGAAGTAAGGTTCAGGAAGTGATACAACCATAAGAGGCCCAATCCAGCATCACCTTCCCAGCAGAAAGAAATCTCCTCTTCACCTCCTTCAAAGCAAATCACCCAATAGTTCTAAACTCAAACCAACAGCAATTCTTTACATTCACCAGATTCCAGCCCCTGGATCTCATGGGAGAGAGATCCATATATAGGAGTTTGGAGAGAGGATGAGTCAGCCTGAGATGTGACTAGTGTCCTCTCCCACTCCAGTTCTTCTTCAGTTCTTGATTCCACTTGGAGGTTCTTGCTTCCACTTGGAGATCTAGAACCTCTTACTCATCACCAGTCGAATTCCTTGATCCAAGTGTCATTTTGGAAGCTTCCTGGGCATTGACTCATTGAGGAATGAGACTTCCGCATGTCAAAACTCACTCAGCGCAGGTAGCCTTTGTTGGAGTTGACATTCAACGCAGGTGGTCCATGGAGCAGTTGACATTCAGCACAGATGCTCAGTGGAGCAGTTGACATGATCCAAAATTGCCTTGTTTTTGAGTAATTTTCAGTGGAGAACTTGTTTGGATTGCTGTGGTTTGCTGACCTTGTTCCCCTAGGGGTAGGAACAACATGTTTAGGGACTTTGGATCCCTTAGATTATGGACATTTCATGCTTCATGCTGTAAGGCACAAAAATGTCTATAACAGTTTCCCCCTAAAGTATGAGGTCGTTTATCGGGTGAAATGCTTTATCAGGAGGATCCGAAGTTCATTCAATCGCTGAGAGGTGACCTGTAATAAGATACAATACAATACATTATTTTTCATACTGCTTTCATGATCTAGCTGAGGTGGGAATTCCCATGCTCAGCTTTATAAATACATTTTTCTGTACATAGAACAGACAATCGTCTGATGGTAGACTAATAATTCTCTTTTGAAATTATCATCCTTTGAGTAGGATGATCATCTGCTGCACATGTTAATGTCTTTATTTCCTGAATATATATCGCAGCCCGGATGGATGAAACTAGATCCGGGGTCTTCAAACTCGTCCAATCTTCACTCTAAGTACAAGTCGATCCATGTGAGAATTTCTTGGAGTCGAACATGGAAAGACATCGCTTGATTACCAGTCAATGATGTAAACTGTTAACAAGCGTGAGAGGAATCACCTATAATGATGATGACCCTCAAGGTACGGAAGTACAATCCACGTGGTGTGAATAAAGGACTTGGTGTCAAACACCATGCAAAATCTTTCGGTCGAAGGTCATTGATGTATACCTGTCGCCGGAAGTGAGAAACTTGCCATTGAGGCATGCAAGCTTCAAAGTACTGAGGGGGTTGTTCCTAGATCAACTTCTTGGATAATGAGCTGAAGTCGACAAGAAGCGATCCGTCAAAGGAGGGCCTTAATGAATCCCACATCAGTGACACGGAAAGGAGCTAATGATTGTGATGAAGGTGAAAACGATCTGTGAAATATGATTCAGGGTGGCGGTCATGAAAGGATGAAAGATGATGTATGGTAGTGGATGGGACACGGTTGACTCTTTCTGAACAACATCTCTTGAACATATAACGACACTGATGCGATGGATCGGTAGCATTACCCCAAATGTGGATGGTTTGGCGAGACCATGGTGATGAGACCGGTGAATGAAACAACCCAACCCGATGTGGTACGGAGGAAAAGTGTCATGTTCAAGAGCGACTCGCTACCATTAAAGCTTTGAGGTTCTCCCAATTTTTCCCCAGTCATTTCTGACCAGTACCTCTTTATTTTTGTCAAGCTTGAGGAGGATAACATATGCTTGTTCTATAACCTGCCCTTCGGGCAAGCCCATCGCTATGTTTTAACGAGCCTAGCGATAGGGAAACTCGTTCTCGTCTAAAGACAAGTTTGTCGCTATTTAATGCATTTTAACGAGTCTAGCGACAAAGACAACTCGGTCCTTTTCATTTTTAGAGAGTCTGAAAAGGTACGTAAAGTTAACTCCAAAGGTCCTTTTTCGTCATCTAATCCCTTAAGTCCGAAAAAGCATAAAACAATATAGAAGGGATGAATGTTCGATAGTTTTATCGAGCCGAACCAGACAAGCGCTCGATCTTTTTGTGCAATAATCCCTCAGGTCCAAAAAGATTAAAATCTAGAGGAGGGATAGCTCTTCCGGTCATTTTAACGAGCTAGAAGGCCAAAACTCGGCAAACTTTTCATATTTTACGAGTCAGAAGAAAAGAGCTCAAAGAAGACTCGTATTTTGAGGAACGAGTGATAAACAGGGATAGCAGCAGATTCCAGGTACAGGTTGGAATTTTCCAATCACGGCAGTGTCACAAGGATGGCTAGGTGAAATCACTCTTCGCAGCTGTTCCTCAAAATAGGTAAACGATCAGGTGGAGGTGAATGATCGGCCAAATGAAAAGTGGAGGTGACAATGCAAACACGACCAAGGCTTTTATGGCTGATGAATTTACGGTCTCAAATGGTTATTTAACGGTTCATTTTTTCTGGATGAGCTTGAACTCTGGGGGGAATCTTGCTCACAGGTGCATTTATTTTTTAACAAGCATGAACTCTCGCTAAAACTGCTCAATCTTATGTTTATTTTTTAACGAGCATGAACTATGTGCTAAAACTGCTCGGTGATAAGTTTGCATGCCCCCAGCATAATAACGCAAATCGAGGTGCACGCCCCCCAAGCTTCATTGCATTCAACTCGGTGGTTGGAATGAAGGTTTACCTTTGAGAAAGGGGATTTGTTTCATTTTTTAATGAGGTTGACACAAGATAAGAACCGTCCTCGGCTTCCAAATCCATTAGATGTATAAGGTTTCATATTCCACTGTGGCCACTTCCGCCAGATTACTCGGAGGCGGTAGGGCAAAAGTACCCATTAAGGCAGGGTCTTTTAGGAGACCTACTCCGATATTTTGGAGCGAATGATTCCTTCCATGGATCATTGGAATGCTTCCCGTAACTTGCGAACTGTTGGGGAGAAAAGTTTGTTGGTCAACGATCGTAATTCCTCCTTGGAAGGGAAATGCAATCTTCCTAAAATAGGTCGACACAACAGCTGCCATGGCATATATCCATGGTCTTCCTAGTAGGATGTTGTAATCAAGATTCCCATCGATGACTTCAACATCTATTTCTACCGTTTTTCCCTCTAGTTCAACTTTCAAGTTATTTAGTATACCATATGGGGTATATGTCCTTCCGTCGAATGCTTTTAACGTCGTCGCAGACCTCGACAAGGTTGGAGATCCTAAAGTTTTCCAGCAACTCATCGACATAATGCATGTAGATGCCCCCTCATCAATAATTGTTCGATGAACAGTTTTGTTGAGGGCTTTCACTTGAATAAGGAAAGCTAGTTGAGCTGGTAACTGAGGGTCATATCCTTTATGATCAAAGGCCACAAGATTGGAATCCATTGGGTCAATTCCACCTATTGCTGATAATAAAGTTTGCTCTTGGGAGAAGCAATTTTGCGGTACCTCAAGTGTCGACATAACGGACGGCGATTGGGCCAGGTCCTCTATCTGTGCTATTTTCGCACAAGGATTAAATGTCGATTTGTGTACTACTCCCTTTTGCGACTTTATCATTGGCTCAGGGACGATGGGTGGCACAACTTCGGTCAAAGTTGATGTCGAACTACTAGGTTGTTCATTAGCCTTGTTGTTCGACAGCTTTGGATTCCTGTAATCCTTATTCCTCGTCAAAGCATCATTTTGCTGCTTTGATACAGACAACATAAGCACTTGGGATCGGGAAGCATTTTGATTAGCAACTAGTTCGGTCCTCGGGCTTGGAAACGGATCAGTCAACACAGCTGAGGTTTTCGAACTCTTAAATAATCTTTTAAGCTCAGCTTTGAATGGACAATCTGCTGTCCAATGATCCTCATCGCATATATGACACCCCGTAGGGGGTTTCCTTTTTCTCCCTTTCTTTTTCTTCTTGCCCCCTGGTTGCTTCAGTCGTTTGCCTTTGTCGTCCGACATGACACTTACTTCCAAGGCAAGAAGTTCCTCATTTGCATTTCGACCGGAAATCTTACGGGCCTTTTTAGATATAGCCTTTGTCGATTTCATGTCTGTTGCGCCAATCACGCCATCGCCGGCATGAGAGTCACTATTTGATTTAGGAGGAGGAATTGAAAATTTCGGTCTAGGGGCGTCAGGTATTTTATCATAGAGCGTGCCGGACTAAGTATATACTAAGTCTAGATATTGTGCACGAGCAATAACTTGCTCCTCCGTTACGACTCCCCCCTTGGCCACATCTTCCGTTATGGCAGGAAGTAACGACTTTATAAACCATTCAGCTAACAGCTGATCAGGAACGTAAGTCTTTACCATCCTGCGACGACGACGCCACTCATGTATATGATCGGATATATGTGTGGCCGTCGTCTGCTTGAAGTTGGTTAAGATTTCCGTTCCAGTTTCATACCTTATCGGTAATTGAAAATGGGTTAATAAAGTTGTGGCTAGGGAACTGAAATTGTCGAAAGAGGCTCTAGGTAATTCAATATACCATTTAGCCGCTGGACCCGTCAACGTCCTCTGAAAAAGGCGAAGCCTTATCGAATCATTGTTCAGGGTGTTCGACGAACACCACAGATGAAAAGTCATGATGTGATTCGATGGGTCTTCACCTGGATTTCCATTGAATTTAGGAATGTCCGATGGAAGTTTATGCGGAATCGCTGGCCACCAAAGGGCATAAGCAATTGGATCATTCGTCAGCCGGTTTAGATCTGGTAATTCTAGAGTTGCTACAAAGGGCAACTGTTGATTCAGGTTAGGCGGAGCATACCCAGGATAAGATGGAATCGCCTGAGCAGTGGGTCTTTGCATACCAGCATAATGTATTTGATGTTGGCAACTTTGACAAGTTTGATGGGCATAACCGTTATTATACGGTTTCCCATTACTTACAAAGACTTGTTGCTCGGGTCCTTGATATGATTGCTGGAATTGCGGTTGTTGAGTTTGAACCAGCTCCGGTTGTTGGACCATTTGCTGTTGTCCAATACTGGATGATTGACCAAGATGAGGATTCATAGTACTTGTTTGAGCCTGAGCCGCTCCAGATAAGGAGGCACTAACCGGAGGTTGTGATTGAGTTGTCGAGACAAGAGGCTGTTGTATGGCAACCTGAGAAACTTGGGGTTGACATACAACAGGTAGCGCTTGTACTTGCGATGCAATCAACATACCAGGTATAGTGGCAACATTCGACACAGGGTAGACTGGTTACATTGAATATGCAACCCTTGGTTGCTGAGGCAGTATTGGTACCCATCCGCTGGATGTAATTCCAGTTTGACCTGAACTTTGTTGTAAACTCCCATATGGTTGTTCTCCGGGGGGGAACAATGAAAAGGCATACTGCCCTCCATATGGTGGCAATCCAGTGCTTAAAGGGTAGATTGGCCTTTGAAGACACATTGGATCAAGTTGTTGAGTTTCAACATAAGAAATACCAGATGATAATCCGGATGAAGAAATAGGAACTAACCATGTCGTCGAAACAGTCTCTGATTGGACTCCAGCTTGTTGTTGACAATTTGCCGGGACAGATGGTATACCAGCGAACATCGTTGGAGTAGCAGCAGGAGGCTCTGCCACCGCTGTGTCGGATGACACAGTCCTGGATGTTGACGGTTGTTCAGACATATTTAGTCTATCCAAAAGATTTCCTAGCGATTCTACAAGAACTTTGTGATGAAGGTAGACTAACTTCGAAGATCAACGCAGGAATAAAGGGTGATTGTTCCGTTTAAAATTAATTGTTAACGACGCTTTAGACACAACTTGCTTTTTCAGTTTTAAAGAGTCGAGAAAAAGCTAAAGATGACTCTAGTCTCCTTCGATGTTTTAACAAGCCCGAAGTGACAAATGCTCGGATGGACTTTTTCTGTTATAGAGTCTAAAAAAGGCCAAAAGAAACTGCTCTGGAGATCTAGGCAGAGGGTGCCAAACTTTTCGCAAAACCACAGAATACTTTTTACGGTACGGGTGGTCGATCTTCGTGAATGCTGTGTTCACTGCATTGCGATCAGTAGGGCGGCCGACACGACTTCCTAAGGATAAAGGATATATGCCTATAGGGGTCTCCCAATATATACGCGACGGTACGTGGGAGCACAAATCCGTACTAGCACTACCGTCTCTGAGGAGGAATCACCCACCTTCTTAGAGATCGACAGTCACTAGGCTTAACGACGCCGGAACACGTCTCTAGCCTAGACCTCTATGTTGTGCGTTATGTTACAAAGCGTTGTTAGGTTCATTCAATATATTTTAAGTTGATCTTTTTAAAGTTTGTCTTTCAAGATCACCACGAGATGTATTGGTACAAATTCCTAAATGCAGTCTAAGATGATAAGCAAGCTTTATAATCTTTCAACTTTGAAAATCCTAGCTACTAAGGGAAAAGAGAGCGACTATCTTTTCTCAAAGAGCAATCAGCACACTCTAATGCACTCTTCCTAAATCCAACATGCAAGCTGTCAAAATGCACATGCACAATGCAGGTATTTCTTTTCTCTTTCTTAATGTTGATGTACTACAAAAGAAAGCTGTTGTATAACTTTGAATTCGATTTCAAGTGAAAGCAAACAAGCTTTTGTCCAAAATCAAAAGACACCTTAAGATTTACTTGTTTCAACACTAGAAATACATAAATTCAAACCATATGACGAAAGCAAAAGCTCAATCAGCTATGAACAGCAAACAAACTAACTCTTAAGATCAGAACGACACTTATCACAGGTCTAGATCTAAGAGGCCACAGCAAGACTAGTTCACTTTCGTTATGGGAAACTGCAAATGATGTAAGAAATACACAAAGAACAAATACAGTTTCTTTATACAACCGAGGCGGAATAGTGGCAAAGAAAGGTGGTTTCAGATAGGTACATTGACTGATAACAGGCTGCAAAAACAGGGATGAAAACAGGGCAACAGAAAGCAGAGAACCCCAGTTGCACAAGGCCTAACTGGTTCAGCGCAACCTCAACACTGTCAGTTTGACATTCAGCGCAGGTAGCCTTCACGGGACCTGCGTTGAAATGCAGACTGCCTTCACAGCAGTTGCGCTGAAGGAGAAACTCTCGTTTCTCTTAGGTTCTGGGTCACAGATTGCTCAAAAATCAACAGTTTTTGGCCAAATCAAAGCTACCAATCAAGTACACACTAAAGGATGATTCAAAGGAGGATGAAAAGCTATCACTAAGAGTTGTTCATAGTCCTTGTGGATCAGCTCTTCAAATCATAAACATGCCCAGAAACTGAGCTAGAGTAGCTGCCCTCTACTTTGCATTTGAAAGATCCAAATGCAGTTCGATTCGGTACTCCCTGTGTTTAGGAAATGAATAGCAAAAACACAAACAACCAACAAGATACGATCCCCAGTGGAGTCGCCAGTTTGTTGTTGGGAAAAGTATCCAATACGGAATGACCCTATCCCACTCTAAGGGTGATAGTTCCTTAGCAACAATCAAAGCAAAGCTATCTAAGATTACTTCTTTATGAGATGTAAAAGAGGGGAGAAAGAGATCCACTAACCGATGTCTTTCGCTAATGGTTGATCCAATCTTCTCTCCTTGCTGCTTGCCCCCAGCTCCTTGCTCTTTCACTGGCCCAGCTACACCAAGATCCTGCAAAATGGCAAGAGAGGGAAACTACAAGAAGCATACATTCATAATTGATTCAAGGATTAGAATAAATCAAATACACAAGTATAACAATACACCATTGAGACACATGCATATAGAAGAACCTCAAATGCTTTATTAATGGAAGAAGTAAGGTTCAGGAAGTGATACAACCATAAGAGGCCCAATCCAGCATCACCTTCCCAGCAGAAAGAAATCTCCTCTTCACCTCCTTCAAAGCAAATCACCCAATAGTTCTAAACTCAAACCAACAGCAATTCTTTACATTCACCAGATTCCAGCCCCTGGATCTCATGGGAGAGAGATCCATATATAGGAGTTTGGAGAGAGGATGAGTCAGCCTGAGATGTGACTAGTGTCCTCTCCCACTCCAGTTCTTCTTCAGTTCTTGATTCCACTTGGAGGTTCTTGCTTCCACTTGGAGATCTAGAACCTCTTACTCATCACCAGTCGAATTCCTTGATCCAAGTGTCATTTTGGAAGCTTCCTGGGCATTGACTCATTGAGGAATGAGACTTCCGCATGTCAAAACTCACTCAGCGCAGGTAGCCTTTGTTGGAGTTGACATTCAACGCAGGTGGTCCATGGAGCAGTTGACATTCAGCGCAGATGCTCAGTGGAGCAGTTGACATGATCCAAAATTGCCTTGTTTTTGAGTAATTTTCAGTGGAGAACTTGTTTGGATTGCTGTGGTTTGCTGACCTTGTTCCCCTAGGGGTAGGAACAACATGTTTAGGGACTTTGGATCCCTTAGATTATGGACATTTCATGCTTCATGCTGTAAGGCACAAAAATGTCTATAACACCTTGTCACGGAGAAGATCACAATATTGAAACGTGGGGAAACAATAAAGAATGTTGTGGGGAAGGATCCCGACAAAAAGAGCCAGGCCAGACAAAAAACTGGTCATTCAAGCGACAGGGTTATTGTAAATAATGTAGAATACAGGTTGTCTAGCCTGAAGCGAAACAAATCCGGCTGGGCATCTAAAACAGTTGCAAAGGTCTGTGGCGATGAGAGCAAAACAAATCAAGCCGCCAGGCGAACAGGTTGTGAGGATGTCAACCTCACTGAATTGATAGATGATTTAATAATATCAACAGATCCTTTAGGGCCAAACCCAAGTGTTCTTCCAAAGGAAGGATCCGGAATCTTGCAGTCTGTCTCTTCAGGGGTGAAAGCATCCGAGGCGATAGGGAATGAGTCGCCAAAGATGTTGAAAGAGTTCCAATATGTATCTTCTTTTGATGGTGTGGATGACACAAAAGTTGGAAATCCCTCTAGCAGTGACTTTGCTTCTCCTGTTTTTGAGTCGGAGAAATGGGCTGGTCCTGCATATTCCAATAGTCCACCTCCAAGTAGCTTACCATTTCCCAAGTTCTATATGTAGCAGATGAGATCTATCGCAATGGATCTTATTGATGCCAATCATTGTTCCAAGAGCGTTGAATACATGGAATCTTCTCCAGTGTCACCTTCTGAAGAGAAGGTACATTCAGCTTTACCCGTTGCTCCAGAGAAATCCCAGTCCACCTTTGCTGTTGTCCGATCTTGTTCTAATTCTCTTCAGTTTGGAGTTGATACCTCTGCAACAAAAGATCTGAGACGCTTGTTGGGTCTGGACTAACTAACTACTCTGATAATATGGTATACTAGGTGTATGTTCATACAGAAGCATTTTGATGGTATTTATTTCTTTTCACGTTGGAGGGTATAGTAGGATATTGATGCTGCGGGAAAGTTGCACAACGACTTAAACCTTCCATTTTTTTGACAGGAGAGTTTGGCCCAATCAGGATCAAATTGGGATATAAGACTTGTGTATCCTGCTACTGTAATATAAGATGTAGTATAGTTTGTACTTTGTATATAGTTAAGCTAAATAAGTCTGGTTGACCGACCATGGTACAATAGTGTATGGAAGGATTTACATGTTTTCGGAGAATTTCTTTACAGTATAGTTGCTTGATGATGGGTATGTAGTAGACAGAGCATGAAGAATGGTATTTTACTTGAAGCATTCTTCCCAGACAGGTAGAGCATGGGGAATGCCTTGGATGGCTTTTAAAAAAAGTTGTGCAGATTGGCTGGTCTATTTTATTACATGGATGCAGATGTCACTGCTTTCCAGACTATGTGGCTGAAGGCGGATTATGCTGGACATGATATGCTCTGTGGATGCTGTAACTGGGTTGATAAAATTACTCAACAATGAGTTGCAAAGAGTCGCAAAGTTGCAATGAGTCTCTGGCAGTCTTATGTTCTTTTGATGTTGTAACTGGGTTTAATAAAATTACTCAACAATAAGTTGCAAAGTTGTAATGAGTCGCAAAGTTGCAATGAACAATAGTTGGGGCATTATGCTTTATGAAATCTGCTTAATTGACTAGCAAAAGTGAACAAAATGACCAGGGAAACTCAAAAGATTGAAGGAAGATTGTCTATAGGTCTTTCTGGAATATTTTCAAAAAATGCAGCGGGAATATTGCTTCTGGTAGATTTGCAACCTAGACCCAGAGAACATAAGAAATGAAACATCCATAATGTATTCTACCTTGCTTGTTCACGATCAAGTTTTGTGGATGAATCATGGAGATTTGCACAACTCAACAGCACTGAACGGCTTTACTGGATTTTCTGTATGAATGTAGTTTTAAGCTAGTGAATAGCCTATATTTTGTGGTTTGACAAGTAAACCGAAGTTGTTGAGCATTGTGATCCTTTTTTTAGTGGTAAAATAATTTTGCTGGATTAAATTTGCCAGTTCATGAATTTATTTTCAGGCACTTCCACCGCTTATCGTAGTTGCACTGTTTGGTGTGATAAACTGGTTTGTTGCCAGATTTTATGTTACTAAAAGTGGATTTTATGTTACTACTGTGTATTTTGCAAATGAACTTAGCTTTGTTATACAGCATAAAAATGTATCATTCAAGCTGAAGTTAGAAGCAGTGAAGGGGCGAATATTACTTGTGTACCAGCTGTCTTTAATTTCTGCCTGAGAATATTTGGATTTGTTATTTGGCATGCAATGATTCTGGATGTTTCTGGATTTCAATATGAGATGTTGAAATGATTAGGTTGGATGTCAATATGAGATGTTGAAATGATTAGGTTTGGTTTGAGTTCGAAGTTTTTATGAGGCTGACCTGATTCAGGTTTGTCTATATACATATAATTATGAGATGTTGAAATGATGAGGTTCGGTTTGAGTTCGAAGTTTTCAGGTTTGTCTGTATACATACAATTATGAGATGTTGAAATGATGAGGTTCGGTTTGAGTTCTAAGTTTTTGATGATTTTGATGAGGCTTGTCTATATACATAGAATTATGAGATGTTGAAATGATTTGGTTCGGTTTGAGTTCGAAGTTTTTGATGAGGCTGACCCGATTCTGGTTGGTCCTAATTCTGGTTGGTCTATATACATACATTAACTGTAAAATGAAATAATGAAATTCAGGTTTGTCTATATACATTGAATTATAAGATGTTGAAATGATTAGGTTCAGTGTGCCATTGGGTATTAAGCATGGGAGTGCAGAAGATAAGTTGATGGTTTACAGAAGTCGAGTATTTCTATTATGTGTCTTCTTTGGACATACTTTTAATGGGCTTCCTTCCTCGGATTTCTAGCAGTTATGGCACCCAAATCCCATTGGTGGGAAATGGGATTTCTTACTACACACTGCTTGCAGTTTTCATCGAATGAAGTAGCTACCTTCTGGGTGGGTCGATGCTAGCCTCATATGTTGAAAATTGTTAAGATGTTGAAATGATTAGGTTTGGTTTGAGTTCGAAGTTTTCGATGATTTTGATGAGGCTGACCTGATTCTGGTTGGTCTATTTACATACATTAACTGTAAATGAAATAATGAAATATAGCATATAAAATTAAGAAATCAACATCATAAATATAAAAAATGTTATTAAGGAATTTTTTTATGGTTTGTTGAATTTCAAATGTAAAGGTTGAAGTTCAGCGAAGCTTCTTACATAGTTGATAGGTTGATGTCTCTCTACATATACATTTCTGCATTCTCTTGCTTATGATATTATAATGTTGACATGTTCATATGATAATTTTCGGTGCAAGGGCATGGGATATGACTGTTTCTCAGCTTCGGGTTCGGAAGGCAATAAAATAGTGTTTGTTCATTGTTATCGTGGTGAAGATATTTGTAAATTCTCATTTGTGCCTCGGCCAAAAAACAAAAAAAAAGAGTCTATACGTAGAAATGGAATGTGAGAAATCAGCAACAGTGAAATGGATAAAACAATTCAGAGCCCTTTGATGGGTTATTTTTTCTGGGAAAAACATGGGTTCCCTCCCCTAAAAAATCAGGGGTTCAGAAAATATCAGGGGTTCAATTTAAAGGCGAAAAAAACTTTCATATTAATTTGGTGGCTAACTTAGCTGAGGCCTCATAACTATTAGATTATTAGATTATTGTTATTTGTTTTAATACTTTCTTCCAAATTTCACTCTACCCTAGATTTCAAACGTATGACGGGGTGATCTACTAGCCAAAATTTCATGGCCTCGTGTTTTCTGCTAACCATATTTGAAATTGGATTAGATGGTTTCCTTGTAGAATGAACAAGCAGGACAAAACACCAACTTTCGCAATTCTACAGGACTTTATTCTTTGCGACACTTTACATTCAAATATTTAGACAATATAGTCAGGTCCTTGTTCTGGAGATAGTAAAGTGGCTATGCCTGGTTTTATAACTGCATCTTTAAGTTCGAGGCTGTTATGATGAGCCAAATCGTCATCTGCATTTGGCTAGAATTTTAATTTTCTTTGTGGGTTCTTTGGTAAAGACAATATAGTCAAGTCCTTGTTCTGGAGATAGTTAAGTGGGTATGCCTGGGTTAATAACTGCATCTTTTAGTTCATGGATGTTATGAGCCTCATATATATGGAGATTACTCATGCTAATAATTTTAGGTAGGTGAGCCTAGGTGAGGCACCCTGACTAGGGCTGATAAGTCAGCATGATGACTTGTCTTATCTATGGCATGGGAACTAATAATTCTATGCACTGTTTTGGCTATTGAACAGACTACTTATGTATATATACATGTGTGTTATGATGAGATATTGTTTGTAATCTTGTCTGTCGAACTAATTAGAATGCATGGAATGAATGATGTTGATATGGTTGCTTATGTGATTATCAATGAAATGTGGTCTCAATAGTTGGATACTATGGTTGGGACATATGATAATAAATGACTGTTGATGCTCTTGAGAAAGTGTGAACTGTGTAAGATTGGCCAGACTTGCAGGAATCACCACTGCCCACCTAAATTGTCCACGTCATCATTAATGTGGAAAATTGGATTATTATGTATTATTTCAAGAAGAAAAACAAACAACAGATTCCATGTATTTTAACCAATTAATGATGCAAACTATAAGAGCTAACCAAAACTACAGACATCATAAGAACAACCAACTATAGGTGGTTCATTGATTATGAATTTGATAGCCTCCAATTTCTGAGAGAATGTCTTCAGTTTTTCTAACATAATATGTTTACTGTAAGAATACTACCTAAAAGTAACGGGCATGAGAATTCCCATATTAAGGATCACTGAATCTCTAGTAGCAGAAAAAAAATTATTGTCCTTGGCCTAGTCCTAGTTTAATCTCTGGCCCTAGTTATTTTGATATCAACAAAATAGGAATTTGAGGAATTAAAGCAATGCCAGGTAGGAGAGGCTTACACTGGCCGGTGTTGATTCATTATTTGAGACAGGACTTGTGAAATTGTGCATAGACAATTGACTTGTTTGTCCTGATTTTGGTGATAAATTTTGCAGGGTACCGGTGCCTTGTGAAAACATACCTGAAAAGAAACCAGGGAAGCAAACATACGCTTCTCCCACTAATCCAATTCATCAAGCTAACATAACATAAGTAAAAATAGGTCTTGCAAAATTTCAATCCTTATAGCAAAATTTACCTAAAGATTTCGGTAGGATTGCCAAATCCTATTTCAAGCTATGACACAATTGACTAGAGAATAAGATTTGGTGAACATGCTCTTCTTGGAGGCCTTGGAGGTTTTTTCCAACTGGATTTCAGGTTACTGTTTACATTCCCATCATTTTCCTTCTCCGAACATCCAGAAAGGGTATCCATGCCTCTTGCAAGACCCATATCTTCAGACTGGTTTGTAACCGCAGTAACAGTGGACTCCTTCACTGTATTGTGATGAGATGAAAAAAACAACTTAGCATTTGTCTCCTGGACAACCCCACATTGAAGTATATTCTTCCTTGCCTTGTCATCTTCTGATGCATTAACTACTAATGTTAAGCTTAACCTATACCTTATTTTTCCAAAAAACGTTTTGATCAATGCTAGGAATGGTGGAGCCTCTGCTTCAGTGACTGTAATATCACTTTCTAAATCATACTAATTTGCCCTTCCTGATTTTAAGACAAGCCCATCTATATCTAAATACGCAATGAGTATATTAGCATTCTTTTGAACAGTAGCACTCAAACTCAAGGGCATAATGCACGCTTGTTTTAATTGCATGCAGCTCCCCAGCCCATCCATTTGCATCACAGTAGTGAGCCTAAAGGGTACCCAAAACTTCTTAAACTAAAGCAAAACTGCCATTCCTATCAATTGACAACAACATAATCTCCAAATTCAGCAAAGGGGCATGAAACTTCCCACTAGATGACAATCTTGAATGAAACCCAATGCCCAAAAGAACATGCAAAACTCATGTGGGGACCTAAATTCCCTACTGCAGGTTGGTACCCAAATGTCAAATTGTTCTTGAGAATTAGCCTGAGATAGCCATTCTCATTACACTTTCTTTAATTAATAGGCTTTGCTGAAACCATTCCTGTACCCACTCAGCAATTTTGAGCTTGATTAGAACAATAACTTCAACAAGATTTGAATGCTGAAAACCAACATCTGATAACTATACACAATTCAAGGGTTCCCTAAGCTTGGCTAGTGGAATGGAACAAATTTCTGCAACGTGGATAGTGTTTTGGCTTTCCTAATATATAACAATCACTAAGCATAATCATCTGACGTTTTGCAGTGTTTAAGCATGCTTTTTTGACTTATTTCCAGGAATTTTTCTATGACAAATCTGTCCCATCACTAACTCTGGCCTCTGGACTCTAGAGTTTTGGTGTTTGGAATTGATTTATAGTATTCATGCCCATGTTTGTGTTTGTCCGTTCCATAACTCGCTCAGCTTGGCAGGCCCACATGTTCTGTATGCCAAAAAAAAATATGTTTGGCATTAATGTTGTGAGATCGATGGCTCATCCGGTATCAATTATATTAATTAAAAGAGTAGTCCAATGAGGTAGAAATTTCAATGCTTTCTTTCAGGTGGTTTGGAAGCACATGAGGATATGTTCATGGTGTCAGGGTATATCAGTTGTTGCCACTATCCACATTTTTTACAAATCCTTGTACTATTTTGTATATAAATATCCCTACATTGACTGCTAAGCAGAGCACTGCTCATTGAAGTTTTTTTTCAAGCTTTTGTCTGGATTATTCAAAGTGTCAAAATTAACTTCACAAGCTGATTGATTTTTACTACAAAGGAAATATGAGTTTCATCATTTCTTCATATTTATTTTTGCAGCTAATGTGGAGGAAAAATATTGACTTTCTGGCAAATGTTGGACACAGACATCACTTCTAATGGAATCTACAATGCTAGAAATTTCATGACCATTTTCACATGTTCTCACACTAATAGGCAGTCCGGAAAATCTCCAGCCACCATTGTTGTCACCTTGATCTCATCCTCTACAAATTAAGAATCTAGTGTATGGTATAGATTGGTAATTTGTCATTTCCAAATTAAGCCCCATTTGGTCGGTACTTATAGTTTGTTAAGCAGTCATAGTTTTATAATTATAATGGCGTTCAAAGTGGTGAAGTCTCTTGCAAGTTTTTTGTTGCTGTTGAATTTCTACATGTTTCTTGTTGTGGGTGCTATTGCTAGATGGGCTCTCAATGACACCCTTTACCACACATACTGGTACTTACTAATTTCTTAGTAAATATACATATTGTTTTTCTGGTACTGCTTTGATAGCTGCGATTGTAAGGGTTGCTTCATGCCTTTCATGACTCCATCATTTCCGGATTTTGCGTGCCCTTGGCTTCCAGTGCTAAACGACGGATCCAAATGCACTTGGTATGGATTAAGATGTGTTAGAATCAAAATAAAATTTTTGTGGTACCCTTTACGAGATGGGTTGAGATTTTGATCCTGGGACAGTTTCATCATCTACCCAGGATTTTTAATAGGTACATCGCGCATTTTATAGAAAAATGACACTTACAGAACTCATTGTGTATGTGTGTATGCACTTCATATATATATAAAGAGAGAGACTGAACGCCCAATTAAATTAATTTATAAAAAAACTAGGTAGGTGCTCTAAAATTGAAATCTTTGCCAGTTGTTTAGTTTGCTTCTTTTTTATTCACTATGTTAGTTGATTTCTCTTGATTCCCTCGATGCGACAAGTATTTTGATGCTTTTGAATTCCGTTAGCCCAACAAACACTACCAAGTGTATTGTTCTGGACATGATGAACCTAACCTAGATCGATTGATCCAAAAGGACAAGAGTTTCACCAGCAGAGTGAAAGAGCTTCGGCGGAAATCACATGAGGAAAGACCTTTGTCGACGCGTTTCGAACCAACCACTGTGGTTCATCGTCCTGACGATGAACCACAGTGGTTGGTTCGAAACGCGTCGACAAAGGTCTTTCCTCATGTGATTTCCGCCGAAGTTCTGCTTTCAACAACTATTATGGATCACAGAAGCCTCAATTCAATAAGAGTGAAAGAGATCATACACCAGGTAGTTGTTCAAGTTCCCACTTAGGAGTAGCTATAGATATAGACAAATCATGTAGTCTACATTTTCTGAATTCACGAAGAGCTGAACAACCCTTCTATTGTTGTTGGTTTTCTAGCATTTAGTTTCAAGGGTAAATTTTTGTTTCTGTGTCGGGTGTTATTGCTATCTTTCTTGCACTGTATTTTTGGTTTGACACACAGTAGCATTGAGATATTAAAGCACGTATCAATTTTCTTGAATTCACAGTTTACTTAGTTCTGCATTTTAATGGTGTGCTAATCAATTTCATTTCTTGTGATCCTTCATTTTTGCAAATCAGTAAATATTTTGGGAAATCTCGATAGTAATTCATTGGTATTAATTCGCTTCCTTTGCAAATTTGATGCCATAGGTCATAAGGGCATGCTATTGTTTTACCCTCAACTTACTCCTTGTAAAGTTGCATTTCATCCTTCTTCAATTAAAATTGTGCAAGGTTGTTACAAAAGTCTACAGGAGCATACATTGCCGCTCTTGTTTTTTTAACTGGGAAGAGTATTTGTATTATATAATTCGGTGTCTGGCTCACTGCAATTACATTAGGCAATTTCATAGATGTCTCTTCAAAATTTTCAGTGTCCCTCTCCTCATAAAAAATATTTCATACCTTACCTGAAGAGGGTGATTATGGCTTACAAAAACAATGAATTTGTTTGTAAAGACTTTACAGAATTGCCCCGACAATTTATTATATTTTGTTTACTATTTTTTATATTCAATGATCTTCTATATCTCACTATTCTTTTCGAATTTATACCTTACGGCGTTTTCTTTGCAACATTTGGTGCAAATGCTAGTAAGATATATCATATCAGGTCATGTCATATCATAAGTAAATTGAATCTTTGTATTCACATTTGCAGTTTGTAGTTTTGGGGAAGGCTCTGTAGTTGAGTGCATGGAGGCCTAGAAGAGTCTGCAGCTGAGTGCGTAGACCACCTGCAGCTGGGTGCGCAGGTCAAAGACGTATATATACTAAAGATTTATATTAATAAAGAAGAATTTTTGGCAAAAAAGTGTATATCTTTCTATGTTCATGCTTTGTTGTTGTTATATCGTACTGTATGTTTTTCACTGAATTATGCAAAGAACTGTAATATATATTATTATTTTTTAGAATTTATGGGTTTAATGTAATTTTTTTAAAGTAATCATATGTGCAAAGTTCTTATGCACGTGAATTTATAAGATCAATATAGAGTAGAATTAAATACACAGTACCACTATGTGGATATCCCTTCAGTTGCAGAACACTGGTTCTGCAACCTCCCATAACTGCTTCAGGTGAGATTGCAATTTGTGTGCAGGTTGTTGCCAAAAGGGCGAGTAGTTGAGGGTTTTGTTGGTACATAGCACACTATGAACCTAGGTCAAGCCCCCTCAAACCAATATGCATTCCCCTTCATGACATGTATAAATATAGGGGAGTAGAGACAGATGAGTAACACAATAATGCCACACCAAAGACACATAACTATATGTTAGAGGACATAATGAAGCTATAGGGAAACATTTTGTGTATCAAAGGGGAGTCATACTGCAATTGATATGAAGGGAGAATCAAGGTTATATCTTGGGAGTGTGGTTTCTCTTCCAATTGGGATTGTTGGAAGGTTGAGAGCTATAGAGTGTGTAAGATCAATGCCAAGTGATTGAGATAGGTGGCAACAACTTGAGGTGACAAATTTTGGTGTTGAAATTTTGGTGTTTTGGTGACTCAAATGGAGGCTTGTTCCAAGATGTTGTAACTTAGATAAATCATATATTTATTACATTATTTTGGGGATATAATGTGACCACTCCTCATACATGTTGTTTACATTTATTATTGAATGTTGATGGTGGCAATCAAAATGTGATGAGGTTAATGTTTTAATTAATGTGGAGGACAAAGATACAATTTGGTTTTGTATTAAGTTTGATATGTTGCTATATATATTGTCTAAGATATTTTTTTAAATGTTGATTTTTAGGTATATTCTGGGTAAAATATTTCCAAGGTAGTTGGTCCATTGGTGAGAAATAAGTTGGCGTTGCACCAATAGAGATCGCAAGACACCTAAAACTATGTAAAGTCTCTAGGGGAATGACATGTGGTATTAGATAATATCACCACTAAGGTGGTATCAGAGCATATCGCCATTAAGGGAGTATCAAAGTGCATATCAAAGCGATATTACATCTACTATGGTTTCAAAGATGAAGTGAAGTAGAGACAATTTGGTGCTCTTCACCACTTTTGAGATAGGTGGTATGTAAAGGCATAGAAAAATGCAATGCAATTCAGGTTGAGATGAAAGAATATAGAACAATTGGTAGTTGGGAAGAATGGATGGTCTAGATGATGGATGCTATGTAGTCTCATGGGAATGAGTCTAATGATATAAGGAGGGACATAGGAACTATGAGGGAATATTTTCTTATTTGCATTAGTGAGCTTGAGGGGATTGCATACGCAATCGAGCAAGCCCAAGATGATGCATGGGGATATCATTTTAACCACTTAGAGGATGAACTATCTGCTCTTGTAGCCATGAACCAAGAGTAAGAAGACAGAATTTTAATAATTACGAAGGAAATAGGACAAGGATCATCTAGTAATTCGGAAAGAGTGAAGATCAAGGAACAAGAGTCATATGATGGGATTAGAAGTGCCAAGATGCCTGGAAATTTCTATTACATTATGGAGAAGTACCTGGATCTAATGAGTTGGTGCTTAGACAAGGCTGAGGTGAATGACATTTCCATGTATCTAACAAGGACATCAAAGTTGTGGTGTAGAACCAAAGCAAAGGATTTTGCATCTAGTTGTATCATGGAGATGATATCTGCATGGGTAGATCTAAAGACAATTTTATATGTGTAGTTTTCTCCCAAGAATCAAACATGGATTGTTAGAAATCACCTTATGGAATTGAAGCATACAAGAAGGATTCATGCATACACCAAGGAGTTTTCAAGCCTTATTTTGGATATTAGAGAGATGTCAAATAAATATTAGTTGTGCCATTTCATCAATGGATTGTAACCATGGGCACAAATTAAGTTGAGAAGATAGAATTTCTAGACTTGTGTAGAGGATATAACTGCAATATATAAACTTTTGGATTTTAAACAAAAATGAACGTATGGAAGTAATGAAGAAGAAGGTTTTCGTGATAAGAGAAAGAAGAAGGAGGACCAAGGGAAAAAGTCTTTTAGGAGAATGAAGTGAAGCAGAAAGGTACTACAAAGGAGAAGTATCCCATTCATGTTTAATATTTGCAAAGGATGGTTTATGAAGAATTATATGTTGAATGTTATGTAACCATCTCACAAAATAGAAGAAAATATAGATCAATGAATTCAAAATAAGCCTCTTCGAGGGGGAAACCTCCTTTACATTACACAAATGAATAATTCTTGGATGATACAATTGACTAAACCTTGTTTCTATATATATGAGTCTAAGGAGTCACAATATAATCAAAGCCGACATAACAATAATAATATAAGGGCACAACAATAACAATAATGGGCTTGTATGGGGCACACTAATAACAATATGGGGACAATAGGGACACAATAATAATAAGAAGGGCTACAATGACAATAGTAATGGGGGAATCACTAGTATTATAGGGACCTAACATGCCCATCTCCTTCAAAAAAATGTTGTCCTCAATGCTTGAGTAGTTCTGAATGCTTCTGTATACAATTCTCATCCTCCCATGTGGAATCTTCAGCGGGTAAGTTCTTCCACTTGATGAGATACTCTGAAATTGATTGATTTCGTAGTTGTCGAGTTCTTGTTTCTGTGACTGCTTCAGGTTCCAATATGGTTTTTCCTGCCTCCTCAAGCTCTGGAAATATTGTTTGAACTGTGATCTTGTCACCTATAACCTTCCTTAAACATGAAACATGGAAAATTGGGTGCACTCGAGAAGCTTCAGGAAGCTCCAATTTGTATGTCATAGTAAGAATCTTTTGCAACACCTTGTATGGACCATAATACTTTGGTGATAATTTATTATCCTTCTTAGCCTGCTTGAGGGACATTTGTTTATATGGTTATAGTTGTAGGAATACCCAATCACCTACATCAAAACTTCTTTCGTTGCGATATTGATATTCCTGTTGTTTCATTATATTCTGCACCAAAGTGATGTTATCCTTTAAGAGTTGCAGAACTTGTTGTTGATGCTCGATGTGATCTTCCACTACTTGAACCTTAGATTTTTCTCTTAAATATGATGTGATGGATGGCAGATGATATCCATAAAGTGCCATAAATGGGGTAATTTTCGCTATAGTATGGAAGGAAGTGTTATACCACCATTCAGCCATAGGTAACCATTTGACCCATTGTGTCTATTTATCAAAGACAAAGCAATGAAGATATCCTTCCAAACATGTGTTTACTATATTGGTGTTCCCATCAGATTGAGGATGATAAGATGAGCTATGAGCTAACTGAGTACCGAGACAAGAAAATAAATTTGTCCAAAAATTTCCAGTGAAAATGGGATCTTTGTTGCTTACAATAATCTTTGGGTTTCCATAAATCCAGTAGAAACTGTACTAGCTTTAAATGAATGAGATAATGCACAAAAATGTGAATACTTGGTAAGTCTGTCAACTACCACCATGATGACACTCTTTCCTTCGGACTTGGGTAAACCTGTGATAAAATCCATTGAAACCTCCTCCCAACGTTGGCTTGGAATGGATAAAGGTTGTAATAAACCTGGGGTCTCAATTGTTTAAATTTATTTTCTTGGCAAACCAAACATTCGGCCACAAATTTTTGAATATCCGATTTAAGGCTATCCAAAAAAAATTCCTTCTTAACCCTGTGGTAAGCTTTTAAAAATCCTAAGTGCCCTCCTAAGGGAGAAGTGTGCAATTCCATAAGAATCTTTTGTTTGAGTTGGGAATTCTTACATAGGTATAAGAGATCTTTGTAAGATAACGAATCATTTTTCCAGCTAAATGTATCATATGTACTGGGATATTGTTGTAACTTTTGAATGAGTTCCCATACTTCTTTGCCATTATTCCATTCATCCCTTGCTTCATTTATCCAATCTAGTTGGATAATAGAAATGGAACAAAGCAATGCTTCCACATCCTCATCCTTTCTTGAGAGTGCATCTGCCACAACATTTTGCTTTCCACTTTTGTAGATGATTTCAAAGTCATAACCCGACATCTTTGTGACCCATTTTTGTTGCTCTTCTGAAGATAATCATTGTTCTAAAAATCATTTAAGACTATCATGATCCATTTTTACCTTGAAGTGTCTTCCCATTAGGTCGGGTCACCATTTCTTAAGTGCATGTCATATTGCCAACATTTCCTTCTCATAAATAGCTTTGTGTAAATACTTTCTTTTGATTGGATGACTTTTGAAAGCAATGGGTCTTTCTTCTTACATTAAAACAACACCAATTCTATTTCCTAAGGCATCACATTCCACAATAAATGTTTTTGTGAAGCCTGGCGTAGCTAAGACCGGTGCTTGGCACACTCTGTTATGAAACCAACTCAAGAGAAGATAGAAAAGATAGATCAACGCCTTAGAATTCAGCCTCTTCAAGGGGGCAACCTCCTTTACATTACATAAATGAACAATTCTTGGATGATTCAAATGACAAAACCTCCTTTCTATATATAGGAGTCTAAGGAGTCACAATATAATCCAGCCGACCTAACAATAATAATATAAAGCCACAAAAATAACAATAGAGGGATTCTATGGGGCACAGAAATAACAATATGGGGGTAATAGGGGCACAACAATATAAATAAGGGGTATAACTACAATAGTAATGGGGTAATCACTAGTATTATAGGGACCCAACATGCCCCTCTCCTTCAAAAAAGTGTTGTCCTCAACGCTTGAGTAGTTCTGGATACTTCTGCATAAAATTCTCATCCTCCCATGTGGAATCTTCAGCGGATAAGTTCTTCCACTTGATAAGATACTCTGAAATTGATCGATTTCGTAGCTGTCGAGTTCTTGTTTCTGTGACTGCTTCCGGTTCCAATATAATTTTTCCTTCCTCGTCAAGTTCTGGCAATATTGTTTGAATTGGGAGCTTGTCACCTATAACCTTCTTTAAACATGAAACATGGAAAACTGGGTGCAATCGAGAAGCTGCAGGAAGCTCCAATTTGTATGCCATAGTACCAATCTTTTGCAACACCTTGTACGGACCATAATACTTTGGTGATAATTTATTATCCTTCTTAGCTTGCTTTAGGGACATTTGCTTATATGGTTGTAGCCGTAGGAATACCCAATCACCTACATCAAAACTTCTTTCACTGCGATGTTGATCTGCCTGTTGTTTCATTCTATTTTGTGCCAACACGAGGTTATCCTTTAAGAGTTGGAGGACTTGTTGTTGATGTTCGATGTGATGTTCCACTGCCTGAACCTTAGAATTTTCTCTTAAATATGATGTGATGGATGGTGGTTGATACCCATAAAGTGCCATAAATGGGGTCATTTTTGTTGCTGTATGGAAGGAAGTGTTATACCACCATTCAGCCAGAGGCAACCATTTGACCCATTGTGTCTGTTTATCAGATACAAAGCAACGAAGATATCCTTCCAAACATTTGTTTACTATCTCAGTTTGCCCATCAGATTGAGGATGATAAGATGAGCTATGAGCTAACTGAGTACCAAGACAAGAAAATAATTCTGTCCAAAAATTTCCAGTGAAAATGGGATCTCTGTCACTTACAATAATCTTTGGGTTTCCATGTAGCTTTTGAACTGTTTCCATAAATGCAGTAGAAACTGTACTGGCTTTAAATGGATGTGATAATGCACAAAAGTGTGCATACTTGGTAAGTCTGTCAACTACCACCATGATGACACTCTTTCCCTCAGACTTGGGTAAACCTGTGATAAAATCCATTGAAACCTCCTCCCAACGTTGGCTTGGAATGGATAAAGGTTGTAATAGACCCGGTGTCTTAATTGTTTCAACTTTATTTTGTTGGCAAACCAAACATTCCGCCACAAACTTTTGAATATCTGATTTAAGGCCATCCCAAAAAAATTCCTTCTTAACCCTGTGGTAAGTTTTTAAAAATCCTGAGTGCCCTCCTAAGGGAGAAGTGTGCAATTCCATAAGAATCTTTTGTTTTAGCTGGGAATTCTTACAGAGGTATAAGCGATCTTTGTACCATAACGAATCATTTTGCCAGCTAAATGTATCAGAAGTACTGGAATCTTGTTGTAGCTTTCGAATAAGTGCCCACACTTCTTCGTCATTCTTCCATTCCTCCCTTGCTTCGTTTATCCAATCTGGTTGGATAATAGAAATGGCACACAACAATGCTTCCACATCCTCATCCTTTCTTGAGAGTGCATCTGCCACCACATTTTGCTTCCCTTTTTTGTAGATGATTTCAAAGTCATAACCCAACATCTTTGTGACCCACTTTTGTTGCTCTTCAGAGGATAATCTTTGTTCTAAAAAGTATTTAAGGCTATCATGATCCGTTTTTACCTTGAAGTGTCTTCCCATTAGGTAGGGTCGCCATTTCTTAAGTGCATGGAGTATTGCCAACATTTCCTTCTCATAAATAGCTTTGCTTAAAAACTTTCCCTTGATTGGACGACTTTCAAAAGCAATGGGTCTTTCATCTTGCATTAGAACAGCACCAATTCCATTTCCTGAAGCATCACATTCCACAATAAAGGTTTTTGTGAAGTCCGGTGTAGCTAAGACCGGTGCTTGGCACATTGCCTCTTTAAGATGTTCAAAGGCCTTTGTTGCTTCCGGAGTCCATGAAAATGAATCTTTCTTCAATAATGTTGTTAGAGGTGCTGCTATTCTCCCATAATTCTTAACAAACTTGCGATAATACCCTGTCAACCCAAGAAATCCTCGCAGATGCTTTATGGATGTGGGGATTTTCCATTCCTTAATGGCTTTAATTTTGCTAGGGTCTACCTTAACTCCTTCATGAGATACAATATGACCCAAATATTCCACCTCCTGGACTCCAAAGAAACATTTGGATCTTTTTGCATATAATTGTTTCTCCTCCAATAGTTGTAGCACCCTGTCAACATGTTCAACATGATCCTTCCAAGACTTGCTGTAGATTAGTATATCATCAAAAAATACTAACACAAATTTTCTAAGGAATGGTTTGAAAATTGAATTCATCAAACCTTGAAATGTTGAAGGTGCATTGGTAAGGCCAAAAGGCATGACCAAAAATTCATAATGACCCTCATGAGTTCTAAATGCCGTTTTCGGAATGTCTTCAATCTTCATTCTGATTTGATGATATCCCGAACGAAGATCCAACTTGGTGAAGTAAATTGATCCATGCAATTCATCCAGTAATTCATCAATGACAGGAATGGGGAACTTATCTTTAATAGTGAGCTTGTTGAGCTCCCTATAATCCGGACACATGCGCCATGATCCATCCTTCTTGTGCACCAATACTACTGGAGCTGAGAAAGAACTTTGACTCGGTTGAATTATACCAGCCTCTAGCATTTCTGCAACCATACGTTCAATTTCACTTTTTTGGACATAGGGATATCTGTACGGCCTGATGTTTGGAGGAACACTTCCTGGAATCAGATGAATAGCATGATCATGATCACGCATAGGTGGGAGACCTTTGGGAGTCTCAAATACCTTGGAATGATTGTCCAGGACTTTTTGGAGATCTGGAGAAATAGATGATTCCAATGTGGAAACATCTAGCGAACATAATTGTGCAATTACACCTCTTTGCTCCTTTTTTAGAAGCTTTGTCATGCCATTAGAGCTGATTATCTTTCCTGGTTTCCCTGCAATACCCCTTAATTCAACTTCCTTTCCTTCCACAGAAAATTTCATGAAAAGTTCTTGAAAATTAAAAGCTATTGTACCCAAGGATTGTAGCCATTGGACTCCTAGTACAACATCAGCACCTCCCATTGGAATGGAAAGCATTGGGCTAGTCAATACATATTCTCCCATGGATAGCTTGATATTATGGCACTTTCCAGAGCAATTTATTGTTCCTCCATTTGCAATCATCACTTGACACTCTGGTGCTGGATATAGGAAGCAATTCAATTCTTTTGCTACCCTACAATGAATAAAATTGTGGGTGCTTCCTGAATCAATCAACACTATTACCTTTTTCTTCTTGATTTGTCCTTCTATCTTGATGGTTTGAGGAGTGGTAATTCCCGCCAATGCATTACAAGATATGGTCGGATTTATTTGTTCTTCATCTAGGCTTTGTTCCTGGAATATATCCTCTTCTTTTGACCTTTCTTGCTCCTTTTCTTCTTCCTCTTCACAATCTATGTAGAATAATTTCTTCTCAGCACACTTATGACCTTTTGTGTATTTGCTATCACAATTGTAACAAAGCCCTTTTGCTCTTTTTTCTTCCAATTGTTGTGGTGTCAACCTTGTAGGTTGTGGAAGACTAGGGGCAACAACACTTCCGTCTTTATAGTTGTGAGTGGTATGCTTCCTAGTTGCCATAATTTTGCTTTCCATTTTTCTTGCTAACCTGAATGCCTTCTCTAATGAATCAGGTTCCCAAAGGCGAACATCATGTTGGATATTATCCTTTAAAGACCCTATGAACACATCAATCCTATGCTCCTCTGGAATATCTTTTACCCTTATGTTCAATTTTTGGAACTCCTCAATGTGCTCCATTATTGAACCCTTTTGTTTGAGACTTATCAATTGGCTAAAAAAAGTGTTGCTTTTTGTATCCTCATAATGTGCTATCAATTCTTCCGTAAAAATTGCCCAAGTGATAAATTTTTTACGAGAACAAAGCCATTGATACCATACAAACTGATTTGGTTCCAAATATACAGTTGCCATACGTACCTTTTGTGTGTTTTGCACATTATTGAGATCGAAGAATTGCTCCATCTGTAATATCCATGTGGCGGGATCCTTGCCATCAAACTTCCTCATATCGATTTTTGGAATATGGTGATTCTTCGATCCAACATTAGAGTCTATGGAATCATGATTAACATTTCTTTTGTTCTCATCATGAGTTTCCTTTACTACCTTTTCACCATTAGTAAGTATTTCTTGTAGAAAATTTGTCAAATCTGTCTTCAAATCTGCCATGCCTGTCTTCAAATTTGTGTTCAAATCTATCTTAAAATTGTCCATCTTAGCTTCCCCACCATTTATCTTAGCTTCCACGCCATTTATCTTAGCTTCTGTTAACTTTTGTGAGCGTGACATTTGTTGCACTTGTTCTTGTAATTTTGATATATCATGTAGCATTTCTTCCTCTTCTTCATGAGTCATGCTAGAGCTTTCAGGTTCCTTACTAGGTGTTTGCATTTTCTTTCCTCGGGGCATCAGTTACCGATAATAATGCTCTACTATGCCCTTTGAATTCCTTCAAAATAAATTTTCAAACCAAGCTTAAGCAAAAATTTAAAAAAATCTACACACCTTTTTTCACTTTGTAGGAGCTCGATATTGCCTCTGATGTATCTCTGTACTTTCCAATCATCTAGTTCTGAATTTGTGACCTGTAGTAGCTCTCTGTGTCCTCTTTCCAATGCCACCAGTCTGATCCAAATTGGATTCTCCAAGAAAGAGTTATGCAAATCTCCCAAGTGACTTGATTATAGACTTTTCAGTAGAGCGAACTTGTACGAAGTGCCACAGTCAATTTTCAACCTTTGGTTCTGAAAACGATATACAAGAAACTACAGTCCGTCCTCTTTCTGTACCTTCTTACGAAATTTCAATCCGATTCCCAGAGAGAAAGTTATGACGATTTTCCCCAGGTCACCTGTTTTGAATGTAATTCAGGAGTCTGCAAAAAGACCAACTTCCTCAGATCATATCTCCGAAAATATCGCGCGAAAAGCTCTGAAATTCGGACCCAAGGTTCAGCGCGATTTCTTCTCAAATGGGTTTTTTTTGCGACTTCTGAAACGTCACAGAAAAAAGTTATAGCGAAAAATCCACGATGACCTGTTTGGAGCAGCGAAACCCTAGAATCCAAAGCTCTGATACCAAATGTTATGAAACCAGCTCAAGAAAAGATAGAAAAGATAGATCAACGCCTTAGAATTCAGCCTCTTCGAGGGGGAAACCTCCTTTACATTACATAAATGAACAATTCTTGGATGATTCAAATGACAAAACCTCCTTTCTATATATAGGAGTCTAAGGAGTCACAATATAATCCAGCCGACCTAACAATAATAATATAAAGCCACAAAAATAACAATAGAGGGATTCTATGGGGCACATAAATAACAATATGGGGGTAATAGGGGCACAACAATATAAATAAGGGGTATAACTACAATAGTAATGGGGTAATCACTAGTATTATAGGGACCCAACACATTCCCTGTTTAAGATGTTCAAAGGCCTTTGTTGCTTTTGGAGTCCATGAAAATGCATATTTCTTCAATAATGTTGTTAGAGGTATTTCTATTCACCCATAATTCTTAAAAAACTTGTGATAATACCCTGTCAACCCGAGAAATCCTTGTAGATGCTTTATGGATGTGGGATTTTCCATTCCTTAATGGATTTAATTTTGCTGGGGTCTACCTTAACACCTTCATGAGATACAATATGACCCAGATATTCCACCTCTTGTACTTTGAAGAAACATTTGGAGATTTTTGCATACAATTGTTTCTCCTCCAATAGTTTAAGCACCCTGTCAACATGTTGAACACGATCCTTCCAAGATTTGTTGTAGATTAGTATATCATCAAAAAATACTAACAAAAATTTTCTAAGGAAAGGTTTGAAAATGGAATTTATCAAACCTTGAAATGTAGAAGGTGAATTGGTAAGGCCAAAAGGCATGACCAAAAATTCCTAATGACCCTCATGAGTTCTAAATGTTGTTTTCGGGATGTCTTCAGTCTTGATTCTGAGTTGATGATACCCTAAATGAAGATCCAACTTGGTGAAGTAAAATGATCCATGAAATTCATCCAATAATTCATCAATGGTAGGAATTGGAAATTTATCTTTAATAGTGAGCTTGTTGAGCTCCCTATAATCCAGACACATGCGCCATGATCCATCCTTCTTGTGCACCAATACTACGGGAGCAGAGAAAGAACTTTGACTAGGTTGAATTATACCAACCTCTAGCATTTCTACAACCATACGTTCAATTTCACTCTTTTGGGCATAGGGATATCTGTAAGGCCTGATGTTTGGAGGAACACTTCTTGGAGTTAAATGAATAGAATGATCATGATCACAAATAGGTGGGAGGCCTTTGGGAGTCTCAAATACCTTCGAATGATTGTCCAAGACTTTTTGGAGATCTGGAGAAATAGATGATTTAGATGTGGGAACCTCTAGCAAACATAATTGTGCAATTACACCTTGTTGTTCTTTATTTAGAAGCTTTGGCATTCTGTTAGAGCTAATTATCTTTCCTGATTTCCCTGCGATATCCCTTAATTCAACTTCCTTTCCTTCTGAGCAAAATTTCATGAAAATTTCTTGAAAATTAAAAGCTATTCTATCCAAGGATTGTAGCCATTGGACTCATATTACAATATCAACACCACCCATTGGAATGGAAATCATTGGGCTATTCAATAAATATTATCCTATGGATAGCTTGATATTATGGCACTTTACAGAGAAATGTATGGTTCCTCCACTTGTAATCATCACTTGACACTCTGGTGTTGGATATAGGAAGCAATTCAATTCCTTGGCTATCTTACAATGAATAAAATTATGGGTACTTCCCGAATCAATCAACACTATTACATTTTTCTTCTTGATATGTCCTTCTATCTTGATAGTTTGAGGAGTTGTAATTCTAGCCAATGAATTACAAGATATGGTCAGATTCATTTCTTCTTTCTCTAAAGTTTGTTCCTGGTGTATATCCTCTTCTTTTGATGTTTCTTGTTCCTTTTCTTCCTCCTCTTCACAATCTATGTAAAATAATTTCTTCTCAGCACACTTATGACCTTTAGTGTATTTTATATCTCAACTGTAACAAAGCCCTTTTGCTCTTTTTTCTTCCAATTGTTGTGGTGTCAACCTTATAGGTTGTGGAAGGTTAGGGGCAACAACACTTCCATCTTTATAGTTGTAAGTGGTAGGCTTCCTTGTTTCCATAATTTTGCTTTCCATTTTTCTTGCCAACCTAAATGCCTTCTCCAATGAATCAAGTTCCGAAAGGTGAACCTCATGTTGGATGTTATCCTTTAAAGTCCCTATGAGCACATAAATCCTATGCTCCTCTAGAACATCTTTTACCCTTATATTCAATTTTTGGAAGTCCTCAATGTGCTCCATCATTGAACCCTTTTGTTTGAGATTTATCAATTGGCTAAAAAAAATGTTTCTTTTTGTATCCTCATAATGTGCTATCATTTCTTCTGTAAAAATTTCCCAAGTGACAATTTGTTTATGAGAGAAAAGGCATCAATACAATACAAACTGATTTGGTTCCAAATATAAAGTTGCAATGTGTCCCTTTTGTGTGTTTTGCACATTATGGAGATCGAAATATTGCTCCATCTATAGTATCCATGTTACGGCATCCTTGCCATCAAAATTCCTCATATCAATATTTGGAGCATGGTTGGTCTTGAATCTACCTTTAGAGTCTATGAAATCATGATTAAATTCCTTTTTTTCTCCTCATGAGTTTCCTTTACTACTCTTTTGCCATTAGTAAGCATTTCTTGTAGCAAATTTGTCAAATTCATCTCCAAATCTTCCATTTTGCCTTCCATCTTAGCTTCCATGTCATTCATCTTAGCTTCCATGCCTTTTTTTAAACCATCCATCTTAGCTTCCACGACATCCATATTTGTTGAAAATAGCAACAAGAAATGCTAAAAATAGAAAATGCTAAAAATAGCATAGCTATAAATAGCAGTTTCAACTAGTGTTGAACTTAGCAACAATGGATGAAAAGTGAAAGTGCTAAAAATAGCTTTTCTATAAATTGCATTTCAGGATCCCTTCCTATTTCAGTCAGTCCCTAAACTATAATAGGAAGTAGAATTCGAATTTGAACTTAACAACTATTTGAAATAAATTAATTAATTCACCATGAGTTAATTAGTTGTGAAAAATCAAACATGAAGTCTATGTGAGGACATGCAACAGTTTCTCTATTAATTGAGGAATTTATCCATCAGTTAAAGAGATAAGGATGAGTTCTAACTTGAGTAGTAATTATTTGGCTCAGTTAACTAAGTCAAGTCCAGTTAGATTGATTTAAACAGTTTGTTTAAATTAATGTAAGTTCAGTTATTTAATGCATGCTTGCATATAACTGTTGCTCTTCAGATAACTGAATATTCTCTCATACATAACTCATGCATGTCAGTTCAGACAGAGACCCAGTTGAGATCAGATGGAGGGATAGTGTACTATCAGTTGCTAGGATATTCCTTGTATGCAAAAGGATTTCTTTCCAAGAGAATTGCGTTGTTACTTCTTCTTGTTCAGTGAGTGTGATGAGGCCAATTCACACATGTGGCTTCACTGGACCCCAAGAAAAATTGCACAAAGAAATAGGGGCTTGGAGGACTTGAGGAGGATATATACTTGTCTATTCAATCTATGAGCTTCATTGTTTGATTACAGAGAGAGCAGGATAGCTTTTGAGCTGATTCTTTTTGTAACTTGGACAAGATTTCCACTTGTATGATAATACAGAGTTGGGGTTTTATGCTTAGGATTTCCCCTAGTTATATCTTTTGTGTTATGTGTGATTGATTTCTTCTTATTAGTTATATGTGTTCAATTGATCTTGCTCAATTCGATTAAGCTTCCGCATAATTGTTTGTAGAAGTAGATCAAGTATTTTGCTTTAGTATATTGCATTATCAGGTGATCTACAAGTGGGAATTTCTACATGGTATCAGAGCAAAGGTGATCAAGGAAGAGCAGTATACAAGAAGGGAGAAGTTGAAGTTTGTGACCCCTGAATGTAGAAATTGAGTTCTTATCACATCTCTATTTCACCTATGGCATTCAGTGGTTTAAGACTCAAGTATGCTCTTGATGGCAGCTCGAATTATATAGCCTCGAAGGATCACATGGAAGCAGTATTAGAGGATAATGGTCTAAAGGACTTCATTGATCAAGAAGTCCCCAAGCCGACTGATGCTACTCAATTGGTGGAATGGAAAAAGTGTGTGGCTAGAGCAAGGAGAATCCTTCTGGAGGGAGTTAGAGATCACATAGTCTCGAGTCTCCATGGGAAGGAGACACCATTTTCAATGTGGAAAACATTGAAAGATCTATATCAGAATAGCAGTGATTAGAGGAAGCTGGCACTGAAAGAAAAGCTTTGTAAAATCAAGTGTGAAAAGGGCGACACAAGCTCTATGTATTTGAACAAGCTCACCACCTACAGGGATGAGCTTGGAAGTGTAGGGATCACGACAACAGATGATGACATGGTGAGTCTTGCACTCCTCGGTCTTCTTAAGAGATGGCATAGCTACCAAGACTTGGTTAATGGAAGAGAAAAAACTACCGAATTGGGAAAGACTTTGGTCAGATCTGATGTAGGAGGAGATAAGAAGAAGCACCAAAGATGGATCCTCATCGAAGCAAGATGATGAGGAAAATCTAGCCTTAGCGAGTAAAGCAAGGAAGGGGAAAGGGAAGGCATGCAAATCCAAATCCGGTTCATCCCATGGTGGGAAGAAGTTTGACAAATCGAAAGTGTGATGCTTTCATTGTCATGAAGTGGGCTATTATGCTACTAATTGTCCACAGAAGAAATCCAAGAAGGGTTCCTCAAAGGGATCTAATGGTGATGCACTAGCCTCATAGTTTGAGCTAGATTTCTCTCTTATCGCATGCATGGTTTCATCCATGATGGGATGTGTTTGGTACCTGGACAGTGGAGCCTCATTCCACATGTTAGGTGACAAGAATCTCTTCAGTACCCTGGAGGAGAAGGATCTCCAGATGCAGATCGAGATGGGCGATGATGGAAAGTATTGTGTCTCAGGTGAAGGTACGATTGTGTTTCAGAGGGAGCATGGAGCTCCCCTCACCCTGACTGATGTAAAGTATGTACCAGGTCTGAAGAAGAATCTTGTGTCCATTGCTTTGCTAGAAGATAAAGGCTATGATGTAGTCTTTAGCAAAGGAAAGGTATTCCTGAGGCATATCAGCACTGGACAGACAAAGCAAATAGGGATTCGAGTTAAGAATCTCTACAAGCTGGAGGTAGATGACTGTGCTGCTTTGAGTTCCAAAGCAGAGATGGTGCAGTGAAAAGATTTTGGTGAGCTATGGCATAGAAGACTGGGCCACTTGCACCATGGAGCCCTGAAGATCATGCAGCAGATTTCTATCGGATTACCCAAGGGAAAACTTCAGCATACGAGTACATGCAAAGGTTGTACCTTAGGTAAGTATGCAAAATCTTCCTTTCCTGATCGAGACAGTAGAGCTGGAGCAATCCTGGAGCGAGTTCACTCAAATGTTTGTGGACCTTTCTCTATGGCCTCCACCGCTAAACAAAGATACTATGTTATTTTTATTGATGCTTTTTCTCGTAGCTTCTAGATCTACTTTATGCAAAAGAAGGATCAGACCTTCTTGAGGTTTTGAGAGTTTAAAGACTTGGCAGAGAAAGAATTAGGAAAGAAAATAAAATCCTTGCATAGCGATAATGGTGGAGAGTATATCTCTCATCAGTTTAAGGACTTCTATGCTGCAGAAGGAATTAAATGGGAATTGTCGGCACCCCATAACCCACAACATAATGGGGTAGCCAAAAGGAAGAATAGATCGATTATGGGAGCAACTCAAGTGATGTTGCATGACCAAAGCCTACCACTGCATTGTGGTCTGAGGCATTCAATATAGCGGTATACTTGCAGAATAGAAGCCCACACCATATACTAGGGATGAAGACACCTATGGAGGCCTATTCTGGGAAACGATTTGATGTAAGTCACTTCTGAATCTTTGGATCATCAGTTTACTATCATGTGACCAAAGATGCTAGGAAGAAGCTAGACCCAACAACTAAGTTTGGAATACTTGTGGGGTACATGGATGCACCTCACAACTATCGGGTGTACCTTCCTTCCACTTAGAGGACTATGATACGCAGGGATCTGAAGTTCAACGAGTAGAAAGCCATGCAAGTTTCACTGGAGAGGGAGATCAATTTGCATGCAGATGGGGACCTTCTGTTCCTAAGGAGGAGGAGCCTCAGATTGATGCAGAGCAGCCGCATGTAGAGGATTCGGGAGTGGAGACATCCACTCATGCTGAGACTTCTAGAGATGGGTGGAAATGCTCAAGGGAAGCTGATAGGTTGATGCTGGATGCGCGAGAGAATGTGGGACAACCATATTCTCAGCACAGACAGAGGAGGTCGCCAGAGTGGTACACTGGTTACATGGCCCTGGTTGGGGAGTGTGTAGATTCTGAGCCTTCTTCATTCGAGGAGGCAGTGCAACAACCAGTGTGGGTTGATGCAATGGTGGAGGAGTATGACTCCATCATGTGGAACTGTGTTTGGGATGTTGTCCCAAGACCTCAGGACAAGTCAGTGGTGAGTTCCAGATGAATTTACAAGGTAAAGCAGGCAGCTGATGGCAGTGTTGAGAAACACAAGGCAAGGTTTGTTGCCCGAGGTTTCTCATAGGTCAAGGGGATTGACTATGATGAGGCTTTTTCTCTTGTAGCAAGGTACTCATCAATTAGATCGATATTGGCACTATCAACTCGGATGGGGTGGAAGATCCACTAGATGGATGTGAAGACAACATTCCTCAATTGGACGATTGAGGAGGAGGTGTACATTGAGCAGCCAAAAGATTTCGAAACGTTCAATAGTGAGTCACATGTGTGCAAACTCAAGAGGGATCTGTATGGGCTAAAGAAAGCACCCCGTGCTTGGTAAACTAGGATCGACAACTATTTCATCGGGTTGGGCTTCACCAAGAGTGAAGCATATGTGAACCTTTACCACATCATGGTAGAAGGTAAGCCATTGATCATTGTACTTTATGTCAATGATCTGATTTTGATAGGTGATGATCAGCTGATACAGTCTTGCAAGGAGGACCTTGCAAGAGAGTTCGAGATGAAAGACATGGGTCTTATGCACTACTTTCTAGGCATGGAGGTGTGGTAGAGAGATGGAGAAGTTTTTGTATCTCAAGGCAAGTATGCCAATGAGATCCTTAGGCGGTTCCATATGGAGAAGTGCAAACCCATGCAGACTCCTCTAGCTAGGAACTGGAGGAAGGAGTATGCTACTTCAGGTGAGGTAGTAGTTGCTACTATTTATCGGCAGCTGGTGGGTTCACTTATGTATCTGGTGAACACACGACCTAACTTATGCTTTGCAGTGAACCAGCTGAGTCAAGATATGGTTCAGCCTACCAAGCTATTTTGGAAGGCAGCGAAGCATGTGCTGAGATACCTCAGAGGCACATCTTAGTTTGGATTGTGGTACAGACGGATAGAGGGAATGAAGCTTCAGGGCTTCACAGATGCAGATTGGGCAGGTAGTCCATCAGACAGGAAGAGCACTTCTAGAGGAATCTTCAACCTTGTTTCAGCTGCATTTTCCTGGTATAGCAGGAAACAGAGATCAGTTGCACTTAGCTCAGCAGAGGCTGAATACATGGCTGCTAGTCAGGTTGCATGTGAGGCCATTTGTATGCGGAAGATTCTATTGGGATTGTTTAGCTAGAGGATGGATCCTACAGTGATAATCAGAGTTGCATCAAACTCTCTAAGAATCCAATTTTTCATGACAGGTCCAAGCACATAGATATCTGGTATCACCATCTTCGAGACTATGTGGTCAAGACAATCATGTTGTTGCTGTATGTTTCGACTGAGGAAAAGGATGCAAATATTTTGACAAAGGCATTATCAAAATGCAAGTTCGAGTTCCATAGAGACAGGATTAGGGTTACTAATAATCTCTTTCTTGTTGAGAGGGAGTGTTGAAAATAGCAACAAGAAATGGTAAAAATAGAAAATGCTAAAAATAGCACTGCTATAAATAGCGGTTTCAATCAGTGTTGAACTTAGCAACAATGGATGAAATGTGAAAGTGCTAAAAATATCTTTTCTATAAATATAATTTTGGGATCCCTTCCTATTTCATTCAGTCCCTAAACTATAATAGGAAGTAAAATTCGAATTTGAACTGAAAATAAATTAATTAATTCACCATGAGTTAATTAGTTGTGAAAAATCAAACATGAAGTCTATGTGAGGACATGCAACAATTTCTCTATTAATTGAGGAATTTATCCATCAATTAAAGAGATAAGGATGAGTTCTAATTTGAGTAGTAATTAGTTGGCTCAGTTAACTGAGTCAAGTCAAGTTAGATTGATTTAAACAGTTTGTTTAAATTAATGTAAGTTCAGTTAGTTAATGCATGCTTGCATATAAATGCTGCTCTTCAGATAACTGAATATTCTCTCATACATAACTCATGCATGTCGGTTCAGATAGAGACCCAGTTGAGATCAGATGGGGGGACAGTGTACTATCAGTTGCTAGGATATTCCTTGGTGAATATTCCTTGCATGCAGAAGGATTTCTTTCCAAGAGAATTGCGTTGTTACTTCTTCTTGTTCAGTGAGTGTGATGAGGCCAATTCACACATGTCGCTTCACTAGACCCCAAGAAAAAATTCACAAAGGAATAGGGACTTCGAGGACTTGAGGAGGATATATATTTGTCTATTCAGTCTATGAGCTTCATTGTTTGATTACAGAGAGAGCAGGATAGCTTTTGAGCTAATTCTTTTTGTAACTTGGACAAGATTTCCACTTGTATGATAATACAGAGTTGGGGTTTTATGCTTAGGCTTTCCCCTGGTTATATCTTCTGTGTTATGTGTGATTGATTTCTTCTTATCAGTTATATGTGTTCAATTGATCTTGCTCAATTCGATTAAGCTTCCGCATAATTATTTGTAGAAGTAGATCAAGTATTTTGCTTTAGAATATTGCATTATCAGGTGATCTACAAGTGGGAATTTCTACAATATTAGCTTCCACACCTTCTTTTAAACCATCCATCTTAGCTTCTATTACTTTTTGTGAGAGTGAATTTTGTTGTACTTGCTCTCCTAATTTTGATATATAATGTTGCATTTCTTCCTCTTCTTCATGAGTCATGCTAGAGCTTTAAGGTTGCTTACTAGGTGTTTCCATTTTATTTCTTCGGGGCATCAATTAATGATAATCATGCTTCACTATGCTCTTTGAATTCCTTCAAACTATTTTTTCAAACCAAACTTATGCAAAATTTTAAAACAACTACACACCTTTTTTCACTTTGTAGGCTCTCGATATTGAATCTAATGTATCTCTGAAATTGCATATGTCAAAGGTATAAAATTGAAAACTATAGTATCCCTCTGAGTCCTCTTTCCAATGCCACTGGTTTGATCAAAATTGGATTCTCCACGAAAGCGTTATGTCCAATCTCCCAATATGGCTTGATTATACACTTTTTTCAGTAGAGAGAACTTGTACGAAGTGCCACGTGTCACTGTTTCAACCTTCGGACCTAAAAATGATGCACAAAAAACTACATTCTATCCTATTTCTATGACATTTTACCAAATTTCAATGTGATACTCAAAGAGAAATTTATGACGACTTTCCCAAGGTCACCTGTTTGGGATGTAATCCGGAAGCCTGCAGAAACCCTAACTTCCTTAGATCATATCTCTGAAAATATAGCGATAAAAGACCTTAAATTCGGATCTGAGGATCATTATGATGCCGACTCCAATGGGTTTTGTTTTTAGCTTCTTAAACGTCACATAAAAAAATTATAGCGAAAATTTCACGATGGCCTGTTTGGAAAAGCAAAACCCTAGAATCCAAAGCTCTGATACCAAATGTTATGTAACCAGCTCAAAAAATAGAAGAAAAGATAGATCAACGACTTCAAATAAGACTCTTTAAGGGGGAAACCTCCTTTACATTACATAAATGAATAATTCATGGATGATAAAAATGACTAAACCTCCTTTCTATATACAGGAGTCTAAGGGGTCACAATATAATCAAAGACAACATAACAATAATAATATAAGGGCACAACAATAACAATAGTGGGCTTCTATGGGGCACAATAATAATAATAAGGGCTACAATGACAATAGTAATGGGGGAATCACTAGTGTTATAGGGACCTAACATTGAAGAAGAGGGTGGCTCCTGTAAAGCAAGAGGATGTGCCAACAAGTGGAATACTACATGTTTTGGGAGTAACTTCTATGGAGAAGGCCACAATAAAATAATATCAGGAGAGGATTCAAATTTACTTTGAGTATGGATGTTAATGATGTTCAAATGGTGGCTATGATTGATATTGGAGATATGCATAACTTTATGAGGAAGGATGTGGCAAGAGAGATTGGATTGAAATTCAATCCTGCACAAACATCCTTCAAGGTAGTTAATTTTTGGGAGATGCGTGTGACTGGAATAGTTGAGGATGTTCCCATTGATATTGAAGATTGGAAGGGAAAGGTGAGCTTCACCATTGTGCATCTAGATGAATATGAGTTTATGTTGGGATAGGAGCTTTTGATTGTATAGAGAGAAATGATAGTTACACACATGGAATGTTTATTCATTCTATCATAATAGGATTTGATTCTAGTGAATAATCTAAAGGGAGCTACATGTTAAACTATAAGGATGACCTCTATTCAAATGTATGAAACAATAGATAAAAAAACTACAAAGTGTTTTTCATGAGAATATGGATGTAATGGCCACTCTTCTCTTCCAACATGCACAAATTATGGCATTATTGATTGATGGGATTGAGAGATTAGAGTGAGGAGTTGATCATTCGGAGGATGATGGATTGATGCTTGATGTTTCTAATGAGGACATGAGGGTGAAACCTATCATCCAAGAGTGTAGCTAAGAATGTATGCCTTAGAACAAATAGGCGAAGGAGGAGATTATTTCATCCATGTGAGACCTAGGAGGAGGTTGATCTTCTGACCCAGAGTTGAAGCATCTTATTTAGGAGGCAAAAGGAAACATCATTTCACACCCAACATTTTTGAGTCATCTTACAAATAAGTATGGAGGTTTATTTCTAGAAATACATATAGGGATTGAAGATGAAGGTGGTAGTCACCATAAATATTGCACCTCACCTTCACACTGAGCCATGAGGAGTATCATCTCATTGTTGTAGTTCGATGGAAAGTCATATGTTATGTTCCTTCTGTGTACCACATGCAAAGAATATTATGATGGAGTTACTTTGATGATTTGAGATTTATGGATATTGCATTTGTGTGGGTGACATGAGTTATTGTAGGGATTGGTGCAATGATCATCTTACCTAACTATTAATCAAGAGCCATAGGGGAATCCAAAACATGGAGGACATGTAGGAATGATATCGATATATTCATTAAGATAATAATATTGAGTGACAATTCATGATTCTGGACTTTATTTTATGACTTGGGGAGTTATAGATTGGATAATTACCTAAGAAAACAATTATTTTGAGTGGGGGAGGATGTCAAGTCCTCAAGGTGAGTGTGCACATAATCAAAGAAGTGTGAGCATGACGACATCACCATCAAAAGACACGTGACATTACTTGTGACATTTGTAGGAACTTTGGGGTTCATGTGTTGGCCGGGTGACAAGGGGGTATGAGATGACTTGGTTTATTTGGCATGGTAGTGGGCATGCAAACCCAACTGAGATGACATGTTGAGATGAATTCATGTTTTGTGGCATGAAAAGGCATGCTCACAGCTAAGATGAGACAAGCTGGACATTATGTATGGGTGTGTATGACCTAATGGGTGAGATGAGTGCCATGGTCATGGGTGTGGATTCCCAACTAATGGAAAAAGGCAATTTTCGAAATAATCACATGGGCTGGTTCATGCCAAACAACGTAATAAAAATCATTCCATGAGATGGGTCATCTTAGAATGAAATGAGATGAGTCATTTCAAGATACAATTCGACCTGGAACAAAGTGAGACGAGTCATGCCATGGGATGGTCAACGTGGATGGAGAGTTGCAATGGTTCATGAAACAACATGGTTTACACCCCTTGATACCCCCCTTTCATCTCATATATATCCAAATGAGGAGAGATGGATGCTAAATACAAAACCACCAAATTAAATATAGATAATTGTAGATCAAACAATGAAATAAATCCATAGAGCTAAAATTCACATAGAAAAGTGGAGTCATACTACAACTAAGATGAAGGGAGAAGAGAGGGTATCTGTTGGGAGCATGGCCACTTTTCCAACTAATATGGTTGGAAGGAATATTGAAGGGTCTAGTCTTGGAATGTCCAAGAATTGTAGAGTGCACAATACCTATGTTGAGTGATTAAGATGAGTGGCAATGACTCGAGGCGATGAATTTGCGTGTTGTAAATTAGTCATTTTGGTGTAGGTTGAGTGATGATGACCCTCAATAATGAGCAAAAATGTTGTAGCCTTGAGGTTCATAACTTTAATATGTTAACCCAGGGTTCATACAAACTTAAAAGGTTTCATGCATTGTATATGGATTTTACATTTTTTTCTCTCCTTTAATGTACATTAATCTATGAAATATTTACTACTTGGTTAGGTGAACAAAGTGGCATTGTCAATCAATTATTACTCTGTCAAGTGTATCCTAGCAGGAGATGAATATTAAAATATTTAAGCACAAAAATCAAAGTTACATGAAATCAAGGAGAACAAAACTACAAAAATGAAAGCGTTAGAAAGTAAAGTTACAAGAACTCATTCTACACTACTACAGTGGAGAAATTTTTCTATATTGTAAAGAAAACCATGCTACACTCATGTTGTAGAATAAAGCAAATAAATCCACTTAGGAAACTGAAATAAGTAAATCTTATAGGAAACCTTTTAGGTGTAACAACTTCTATCTCAGTCACATCCTCATTCACTTAATCATACTAACTAACTAACTAGGATATTCAGCATATAACCAAGATGAAATCCTAAAGAACTAAGAGAATATAAATTTCTTGGTTTTTTTTATATGAAACCCTATATTTTTATACGATTTATTGTAATTCTATACAAAACACGAGAGATGATATAAAATTAGCAATAATTGAAGGAAAGGTGAAATCAAACATGTGAGACTAATAATAAATTATGGAAGTCAAGATGAATACCTAGAAAATCATAAATGCTATCTACATGTATCTACAAGAACATGAAATTATGTACATATCACTTAAAAATAAATAAAAAATGTGATAGATTGAATAAACATGTGGAAATAAGTTACAAAGGGTAGAGTAAGGGTTCCAGAGTGCATATGGTTCGACCATCCCCAAGGTGCTCAAGAACCTCATGAAAAATCAACTTAAAACACTTGCAAAAATGTTTTTTATCTCATTAATGGAAAATTTCCATTATAGAGAATGAAAGTATAGAAACTAGAAATTTTGTAAAGTAGAAATATCCTTCCCTTTACATGTTAGTAGTCTTTACTGGGTCAATTCCGCTCCCCGCTCTCTCCTTTTTATACAAAATGTGATGGAGTAGCCTCATCAATAGGAGGGTTGTGTTTCCCTAGAAAAATCCATGAAATTTTTCCTAAAAGTCTAAGAAGTGTTGGAATCAAACTAAGACTCAAGGAACAATAAGTTGATGTTGGAACACTTACTACAAACTAATGTTAGAACCACAACCATAATTCCACATATAACACAATTATATCTATGTGAATGAATTTTCCTAAAATCAAAATTAAAAAGAAATCATTGGATTACCAACCTATTGATGGTGTTGGATCCCACCAACATACAAGGGATATCCCTCATATGAAGTCCCAATTATACCTGACATCGTTTGGTATAAGAGTCCCATTTAGAATATGGCCTGACCTCCATTTACTTAAAGGTTTGCCTTGGCTTGAGCGATCATAATAAAAGTGTAGCACACATGTACTTTTGAATGAGCAAGCAATTATGCCTTATCAAATGTTCAATTGCAAATGTATCAAGGTTCTTTCACTTTAAGGAAACAAAAGCGAGTCTCTAAAATAAAAGTAATAGTACTATTCTAATAAAGGAACACACACATAAATGATGAAGAATCATTATTCATAAAAATAAATAATTCACATAGTTGCAACGGTCATTATAACCATCACAACACACTCCAATAATATAAGCACCAAATCCTCCGAAATAGTTCAATTTATCTAATGCGTAAGAACACCAACATAAACGCCAACATTTGAAGAATAGTCTTAAAACATCAATGATTTATGCATGAAAATGTGTTGGCCCAATAGGCTTCGAGTATTAAGGAAAAGTTCCAAGATACATGAGTACAATGAATACCACTAGCTTCAATAGTGGAGCATTAGAGCTATCACTTGCTCTCCAAAATAACTATCTCTATGTCTCTAATGCCTTCTAGGATATGTCAAGGTGAAAAGTCCTCTCTTTGAGTAATGAGGCTTCTTTTATAACTAGAGGCATGACTCTTAGTATCCCCATGACTTTTGAAATTCCCATATAACATTTCAACTTCTAATGCTATTTATACTCTTAAATTACCTTTGGACTTCCAAATGACTTCTGAACTTCAACATGGATTTTGGAATTCTTTGTGTCTTTTGGACTTCTATAAGTGATCATTAGATTTCCCCATGTGGCTCTTTTGTTCATATATGACTCTTGGAATTCCAAATATTCATATTTACAAATTACATCATTATTTACACATCATCATGTGGCGACAACATGACAAGCCACTAACATTGATGACTTGGCCCCATAGTGACTTGTGACATGGAATTTGTTGAGTAGTGACAAGGCTACCACCTATGTCTTCAATAATTTATGCAAATTTCTCGTTGTTGTTGCCATCTACCCTCCACAGGGTTTTGATGTCATATTGAGTCTTTATGGATCATGTTGATCATTAGAATGTGATGTTATTTAACTTGTCACAATCGTGTGTTATTTTTTCATATCTGTTATAGACATATTTGGGCACTGCAACCCCAATCACATATGTCCATAAACCAATGGCTTCTAAACCCATAAAAGTGTTGTTTCATACCCTAAAGAAACAAGGTCAGCTGATTACATCATTTCCTAGAAGTTCTCCCTGAAAAATTGCTCATAACTGGTCAAAACTGGACCATACAGACTACTCCATGCTGAGAGTGCGATGCATATCACCTATTACACACGGGGGGTGCGATGCATATTGAAAAGCCCTTCTGTAGGGTGTGATGAGTGAGAGTAGAAAAATGGCAGAAGCATTTTGCTAGGTTGAAACTCAAAGAATCTTCTAGAAACTGCTCATATGACACTTGCCTCTCTGAATTCGCCAAGGATGAGTAAGATATCATGAAATCTCCAAGTGGAACCAAGAACTATCAGTGAAATGACACTAATCAAAATCCCAGAAGCTGAATCACTCTCTTGCAAACATCTATATATGGATCCCTCATCCTAGAGATCTAGAGGCTGGAATTTTGTAATTTGTAAGGAAGTGTTGTTGGTTTCTCTTTGAAGACATTGTATTGTTGGGTGATCTTGCTTTGTATGAGGTGAAGAGGGATTTCATGTTGGGAGGATGATGCTGGATCAGATAGCTTGGTTGTAATCCTCTCTTCTACTACTTCTATCAATAAAGCTATTTGCATTTTCCTCCATATGCTTGTATATCTCTCAATCTTGTATTTGTATATGCATTTGTATGGTTAATGTACATCTGATCCTACATTGTTTATGGTTATAGATCTCTATGCTTTGATGGTATTTTGTTGCTTCAACTCTACAAGTGTTCTTTAAAGCGGGACAAGTGAGAAAGGAGTGGTGAAAGCTCTATCAAGGGAGAGAGGAAACAAGCAAGGAGACTAGCAAAAGACTGAGGTTGGTACTCTTTGCTTCTCTCTCATATATCTCTCATAAAGGAAAACACAGGTAACTTTAGTTTGTTTGTTTCTAAGATAGCTACCCCATCTTAGTGGTACTAGCAGCTCTGAGTGGACACTAGTTTTCCCGACAACAAAATGGCGACTCCACTAGGGAACGAATAGTTTGTTTGTTTTGTTACTGTTGTCTTCTTTATAAACCACAGACGGAGCCTGAAGTTAAGCCAGCTAGCCTTCGAACTGCTTTTGCTATGCAACTGCAAAGTAGATCAATGCTGCTTCAGTCAATCTTTGGGTTGGTTTATGAACTGAACATTTGACTTGCAAACATCCTAAATGCCCTGGTGGTAGCTCAAATAACCTCATTAGATCAGTCCATATACTTTGTTTTTACTGGAAATCATTAGCTCAGCCGAAATCCCTGAACTTAGCTGCAAACTGTGAGTGAAAACCAAGCTCAGTCTCATCCCTAGACCATTGCACTGTCTCTCATTGGCAATCTGGATGCATCGCACCTCCTGTGTGTTGCAAGTGAGATGCATCCTTTTTCCCTATGTTACAAGGTGCGATGATTGATTAAGGTTGTTTCTGCCTCCAGATTTTGGTTTTTTCTTCATTGTCTTTAGCTTTATTAAGTAGTTTTGTTGTTTATGATCAGTATATCACTATTGAAACCTTCTTCATTTGCATTATTCAGCCTCCATTGATAAATAATTGTGAATGTTTTTTATGTATTTTTCATCATTTGCAGTTCTATTTTGCAAACAATAGCTTAATCGAACTGTCGCCTTTTGATTTGAAAGTGTCACAAGTGACGTTTCAGTCAAGAAAAATAGTGTCGTAAAGTCTTCCTCTTTTAGATAGTCGATTACACTTTTGCCATCGTATTTGATTTGAATTAATAGTATTTCAAGCATCGAAAGCGATTTTAAATTCGAATCGCAAAGTTTCGTCTTAGTCTTCCTTTCGTTTTTTGAATTCAAAATCGCAAAGTGTCGTCTTAGTCTTCCTTTCAGTTTTTGAATTCGAAATCGCAAAGTGTCATCTTAGTCTTCCTTTTGTTTTTTGAATTCGAAATTGCAAAGTGTCGTCTTAGCCTTCCTTTTGTTTTTTGAAGAGAAAATTGTTAGTACTGTCACTTTGAAAGAAGATAGTTCAGATCTATACTTTTCTTTTGTCATTCTCACATTAAGGAAACTGAAAAACAATACATGCATGTGCATTTGCATTTGCATTTAGACTGCATGCTAAAATTGATTTAGGAAAAGTGCATCTAGTGTGTGCTCTCTGCTCTATGTTGAAAGAATTTTACTTCTCTTTCCTTAGTAGCTAGGATTTTCATTGCTAAAAGAAAGTAAATGAGTGTTTATCATCTTAGATTGCACATTTAGGAATTGTATATCTACATAATGTGGTTATCCTTAAAGGAAAACTTCTTAATAAAGATAAACTATAAAATAAACCTCAATGAACATAAAAACGCTTTTGAACCTAATGCATATTAGAAGTCTAGGATAGAGATGTATTCTGGCATCGTAAAGCCTAGTAACTATCGCTTTCATCGTAGGTTGGGTGATTCCTCCTCTTTGAGATGAAAAGTGCCAGTAAATACTTGTGCTCCCACATACCTTCAAGTATATATTGGGAGACCACAATAGGCTACATCGTTTATCCTTAGGAAGCTATGTCTGTCGCCCTATCAATCGCAATGCACTAAACACAGCATTCCTGAAGATTGACTACCGTACCATAAAAAGTATTCTGTAGTTTTGCGATTGGTTTGGTAATCCCTCTGTCTAGATTTCCATAGTAGTCACTTTTGTTCCTTTTCAGACTCCTTAAAAGAAAAGGTCCATCTGAGCACTTATCGCTTCAGGCTCATTAAAAATCAAAGGTGACTAGAGTCATCTTTAGCTTTTTCTCGACTCTTAAAAATTGAAAAAGCAAGTTGTGTCAAAGTGTCATAAAAGTTATTTTAATTTGAATAACATCATTGTTCCCTCATTGTTTTTAGGTTGAGAAAATGGAGTCTACCGATCAAAGATTTCCCCTTGGGGGAAATCCTAGTCCCTTCTCCTCTTGGGAAGATGTTGGTGCTCCACACATGGCTACATTGTCCCTTCCAGTACTCACAATTAGCCTACCAGTATGGCTTTTGTCGACCTATTTCATTCAAAACACCACAATTCCTCACTAATCAAATCAGAAACCAGATGATACTTAAGTTTCTCTCCCACCTTCTACTTCGTTTGTTTCTCCCTCCCCTTCTTCCTCTTCTATTGGTGAAGCTAGTAACGCTAAAAACCAAGTAACTGAGAAGAAGAAAAAGGGGAAGGAGAAGAAGAAGAAGAAGCCAACAGTGAAAGGGGGCAACCATGCATCGTCTGGCAAAAATCCACACACTGCACCATCCAAACCTAAATCTCCATGTGTCATTTGCAAGGGAGACCACTATCATCGAGATTGTCCCTGCATCCCATGGATCTTGAGGGACTGGTCTCCCCACTTGCACAATCCGGTGTCTTCAACCTCTGACGATCATGTTGAGAGCACACCATCAACTAGTGAAAACGAAGCCAATGGAAAGAAAGGAAGATCTAAATTTCCTTGTAGATTGTGTGAAGGCGATCATGCCCTCCACCGTTGTCCTTTCCTGGACAAAGCTAAAAGAGTCTTGGATAACCGTCCTGCTTCACCACAGCGACTTCCTCCTGGATACAAGAAGCTCTTGTCAAGTCCATTGCTAGTTGAAAATCCGACTGAAACACCATTGTTGTCGGTCAAAGCACTTATCATTGAATATAGACCCTCTGAGTCCACATTGGACCAAAGTCAACAGGTCGAGACGGCAGTCAACCCAGTCTTGTCTTCAGAAGGCCCACCTTCAGATGATACAGTCACCAAAGAGGATGAGAACGACACCGTTCAAATTATTTTGGTTAACACAGAATCTGATGAACATGGGGATGATCTACCCGTTCCTTTACCATGGGAAGGAAGTTCGTCAGAGATTTACCCGGCCGTTTATTCAGTCCCTCCTCCAAGCAATCTAGTCGTTTCCTTCGATTGGAATCTACTAGGGAGACCCCGCCTACCATCTAATGTACCATTCTGAATCATAGTACAAGCTTACAGAATGATCATGGTTGGTACTATCATAGATGAAGGGGCTTCTATGAGTATCCTTTCCTCAACTGCTTGGAAAGTGCTTGGTTCACCATCGCTTCTGCCTGAGATTCGAAATATGACAGGCTTCAACAAAGGAACCAGTCGACTGTTAGGGATCCTTCCAAATTTGCCTATAACTTTGAGAAGGAAAATTGTTCATCTAAACATGATGGTATTCCAAGGGCCTCTATATTACAATCTACTCCTTGGGCGTGACTACATTTATAGCATGGGAGCTATTGTTTCCTCACTCTTTCGAGTGATGTGTTTTCTGCATGAAGGCAGAGTGGTCCACCTAGTTGACCAGCTTTCATTCCCTCGTTCAAACACAACTATTAGTCAAATGTTGTCCCTAACTGGTATTTTTGCACAAGGAATGTCTCATCAATCTCCAATCCATCCACCTGATGAGCTCGAGTGATTCGATGATTGTGACTGAAACCCAGGAGGCATGCGCCCTGGTCTGCTTCAACAGGAAAACCCCAGATATAAGGTAGGTTTCCGCGTGGGATATATGACTAGTCTGATACCCCTGTCCATTTAGGAAAATGGATTTATACTGGAAAAGGATTCCCCCGTCAAAGGTTATGTGACTGGCACTGACAACAGTCACCCTTGTCCATTTCGATGGACAAAGCCAAGGAAGTGTTTTTTCTGCTACGTGGATGGAACAATCTTGCTAAAGAAAGAACTTTCGTATGGTAACCTGGAAACTCTACTTCGTTATATCTAGGGGCATGCAAACCTTTTTGCATGCGAGTGAAAAATGACCTTTTATTTTCTTATTTTGTAGGCTTTCAACCCTTTAACCTCATAGGTTGGTCATTCCTAGCTTGCATACAAAAGGCTTCGGAGAAAAGTTTCGAATGGGGCAAGCTCCCTAAAAAATGAACCTATCGATGAGACATCCTTATTATACGACTGGCACGAGCAGTTTTACGCGAAGTTCAAGCTCATTAAAAAATAAACCTAGAAATGAGCAAATGTTTCCCCAGAGTTCAAGCTCATTAAAAAATGAACCCACCTTTGGTAAATAACCATTGTGATCTCATAATCATCAGCTTTTGAACCTTGGTTGTGTTCTTACCATCACCTCCACTCTTTTTTAGCCGATCATATGCCTCCATTTGATTGTTTACCCTTTTGAGGAATAGCTGCGGTGAGTGGTTCTATTAGCCACCTTCTTTACACTGCCATGCTTGAAAAGTTTGAAACCTTACCTGGAACCAGTTGTTATCCAAAAACATCACTCGTTCCTCAAAAAATGAGTCTCCTTTAAGCTCTTTTCATCTGACTCATAAAATATGAAAATCTTGCCGAGAAATTGACCTCTCCAGCTCATTAAAGCGATCGCAAGTGCCATCCCTCCTCTAGATTTTAATCTTTTTGGACTTGAGGGATCATTACACAAAAAGATCGAGCGCTTGTCTTGTTCGGCTTGTTAAAACTATCGAAAAGCCATCCCTTTCGTATTGTTTTATACTTTTTCGGACTTAAGGGATTATATTACAAAATAGGACTACTGGAGTTGCCTTTCCATCTCTTTTTAGACTCTCTAAAATTGAAAAGGACCTGTTATCACCCCAAGAAAATCACCTAGGTTGTATATCAGTGATGCTCGGGAACATTACAAATTCAATAAAAATGTTGGAAGAATGGTGGATGAATGAAAGAAATGTTGCATATTCAAGCCAGATAACCACTTCTACAATGATTAAACCCAGACATGGGTGAACACCCCCAGACTACAAGGCTTTTAACCACCAATTACTCACAGTTTAAACAAAATGTGGTGATGGAGAAGACTGACTACACCAGTAGATACATAGGACCCTGTGATGGCCAGCTGCAACCAGCTAAAAGGTCTGTAAATCTATTATTTAATACACAGACAGGATGATAGCTCTCTATGCATTAAAACAACAGAAACCTGCAAGAAATTTCAATGAAACAGCTAAATTCTAACATAGAGGTGGGATGACAGCCCCTCTACTGCTAAAAATCAACAGCACATGAACAACTGCAAAACAAGCACAGCCTGGAACAAGAAGAAGAAGTGGAAAATGAGCAATTGACAGCAAAATAAGCTTGTATTAGTTGGAAATGAAGACCAAAAGTTGTAGGTCTCACAGTATTTACAGTCTCCAGAAGTTGAAGCTTACAACAGAATAACACTCATCTAACATTCATCAACCTATTACATCCTTCTTCTGGGTATATATAGAATCTGTTTACAAAAATCTCTGCTAGGGTGTGCGTGGAGGTGTCTTAATGGATCACCAACCACATTTACAAAATGTTATGGGCTTTTGATTTAGTCTGACTATTTTAAATGATCAAAATGGCTCTCTCTGTACTTTAGTGTCCTTCCTGAACAATTGAAATATTATCTTGATAATTTTCAATAACTGCTAATGTCATTGATTGCTTGAGGAACATTCTCCTCGTCCTTGGCCGTATTGTCTTTGAATGCAAGTAGCTGAAAATTTAACGCACAGAGTACAGGGAGTTGATGGCTTGCTTTCTCCTTTGCACACACAGAACAGGTCCAAAAGCACTGAAGAATACCCTGAAAAACACTTCAAAAATGAACAGGGGACGAGATGAAACATTGGTCGTCATATGAATTGCATGGACAATCAAGATATGCTAATGGAAGGCAACGGGAAGGCACAAAGGTGCGCTTTGAATATGAGTCGTTAGATTAGAGAAGTGGATGGTGGAGATCATGCTAGAACGACCTATCGGGAGGCAGATGAACAGGGTGAATGAGGGCCGTCAGATCGCAGTCGGGTAGATCCGACGGCGATCGGGTGGCAGAAGAAGGCGATGGTTAACATGCGGGAGAAACGTTACGATGGCGGGAAGTGGTTTTCCCGCACCACCTTTGTGCTATGGTGGTTTACGTACAGGGGAAGCGTGACACAATAAGATTAAGGCACGTGGCCGGCGGGAAACCACTTCCCTGCGGGCTAAAGGACAAGCAGATTGGCAGAGTGGGGAAAGCGTATACCATGGATCAACAGGCAGAAAATCGGACGATGGAGGATTAAGACACGTGCTTTGGGCGATGCGATAGGTGATGTGACAAGTAAAATTGTGGGCCCGGGCTCTATCAAAACTGAGGGTTATAAATTATATTATATGCACGGTGTTTTAACAAAAACATAAGTTAATAAGATTTATAAAGGGCTATCGGGGTTTTAACGTTAAACACAAAAATGCCCGGGGACTAAAGGGAAAAGGGATACATGGGGTTGTGAAGAGATTAAGCAAGAAAAATGAAAATGGGAAGGGTAAACTAAATCTTCCATGAGCTCCTTAGCCACCAAAACCCATTTTCCAACCAGATTTTAATCCTTACACACTGAATTTGTAGCATAGCTAACACTGGCTCCTTCTGGGGATGAGATCCTCCCTGTGAGGTCTCAAGAACCTGCAGACCAATGTCTTTCTAGCTGAAAACCAATTAATGAAGATTCCTAGTGTTCCATTGGGCATGGAGTCTACTTCGCCTGCACAAAACTGATAAACAAACTATTTACAACCTTTAAGGGCAAAGTCCTTAAGCAATATAAATTTTCAAAAAACGCCCATTGACTGGGCCATCAAAAACTGTCTCTCCTCCCATACTTTTCAGTATGAAGGTGTTGTTCCCTTGAATCTGTGAAATGATGAAAGGCCCTGTCCAGAAAGCATCAAATTTCCCATGATTTCCTTTCTTTTCTTTCATTGCATCCCATTTCAACACCAAATCACCAATCTGAAAATTATTTCTTTTTTCCCTCTTGTCAAAGGCTTCCTTGATGCTTCTCTAATGTGTTGCAGCTTTTTCAACCAGTTGTTCTCTAATCTGATGTAATTCTGTCAAATCAGTGATTCTGTTTGCCATGTATTCTTTTTCATCCTGCTCTTCTTGAAGGAATTTTGCCACAGGGAGAGTTAAGTGAATTGGGAATACAACCTCGGTGCCATACACCAGTTTGAATGGAGAACTCCCAGTGGATTTCTTGATGGTCACTCTATCAGCCCATAGTACATACTTGAGCTTTGAATCCCAATTCTTTTTATTTTCCTCTAACAGCTTTTTTATTATCCTAATCAGACTTTTATTAGAGGATTCTGCTAGACCATTTCCTTGAGGATAATATGAGTTGGAATGAACAAGTTTAATTCCCATTGAATCACACATTTCCACCAATTCTTTTGCTCTGAAGGTTGTTGCATTATCTATGATTAATTTGTGTGGACAACCAAATCTGCTGAAGATATTTTCTGTTAAAAACTTCATGACCACATTATGATCAGCCTTCCTTGTAGGGACTGCTTCAATCCACTTTGTGAAATAATCAGTGGCTACTAATATCCACCTGTGTTGGCCACTGGAATGTGGATTGATTTCTCCAATGAAATCCAAACCCCACTGCTAAAAAGGTCCTCTTGCCTGAATTTGTTTTAGGGGTAGGGATTTCAGCTGTTGCTTTCCTTCAAATCTTTGGCACCTGTCACAAGATCTAACAAAAACAAATACATCAGAAAATAAAGTGGGCCAATAATACCCAGCTCTAAGAATTTTGTGAGCTGTAGTTTTCCAATAATGATGCCCTCCACACATGCTGTTATGAAACTGTTGCATCACTTCTGTTGATTGTTCTCTGTCCAAACACCTTAGGAATATTCTAGATGGATCCCTCCAGTAGAGCAGATTATTGTTGATGCAATATTTTCCTGCTCTAAGTTTTAAAGTTCTAGCCTGACTTTGAGTAAAATCTGAAGGGATCTCTAGCTTCTGCAAGAAATTAATTATTGTAGCATACCAATTACATGAAGCTAGACTCTCGGCCACTGACTGTTCTTTCACTGTTTCAATTGTTTCCTCTTCTTCTGCCTGACCATTTTCTGCCATGATGCACAGGAAGTCAATATCTAAATATCTGCAATTTTCTTCAGCCAATAGCTTGGCAAGACCCTGATTTGTGGGCTTCAGCTCAATATTAAATTCTATCATTTTAGCAATCCATTTTTCCCTCCTTCCATCAGCATCAGGTTGAGTTAAGACATCTTTTATTGCAGTAGAAGGCACATATGCAATTATTTTTGAATGCAAGATATACACTCTGAAAGCCATTAAGGATTTAATAAGTGCATATGCCTATTTTTCTATAATATCATACCTCAGTTCAGCATCCCTCAAATTCTTGCTGAAAAATGCTACTGGATGTTCTGAACCTTCTTCATCTTGCTGCAATAAAACAGCTGCAATGGTGTCTTCAGAGGCAAAAGAAAATATGTGGAACTCCTTGCTGTAGTCAGGACTGATTAATGTGGGAGCCTCCATAATAGCCCTTTTGATGGAATCAAATGATTTTCTTGCTAATTCGATCCATTTTACCTCTACTCCTTTCTTTAACATGGAGGTAACATGCTTCACTAGTTCTACAAAATTAGGAATAAACCTCCTCACGAAGTTAATTTTGCCCAGAAAAGATTGAATATCTTTCTTTGATCTAGGGATAGTCAAAGCCTGAATTTCTTTGACTCTTTCTGGGTCAATCTGAACACCTGCAGCAGACACAACATGTCCCAATAGCTTGCCTTCATGTAAAGCAAATTGTGATTTTTTGGGATTGACTGATATTCCAAACCTCCTGCACTTCAAGAACACTTTCTTCAAATGCTGCAAATGATTTTGATGGCTGCTGGAGTGAACTGTTATATCATTAAGGTAGATAAGCACAAATTTGTCCTTCTCTCCCACAAATGCTATGTTCATAGCTCTCTAAAAGGTGGCTCCAGCATTCATCAATCCAAATGGCATTTTGGCATACATGAAAGTGCCCCAAGCAGTGGTAAATGTAGTCTTTTCTTGATCATCTGGGTGCACAGCAATCTAATTAAAGCCTGAAAAACCATCCAAGAAAGACATAACTTTGGCACCTGAGACCTTTTGCAAAAAATGCTCCATCTTTGGCAAAGGATAGTTATCTTTCTTGGAGCATTTGTTTAGATTTCTGAAATCAACACACAGTCTGATTTCTCCACTCTTCTTCCTCACCACCACTAGATTGGCCACGCATTTTGAATATCTGATAGGGACAATGATCTTGGTAGCCATCAATCTTTTGATTTTTTTTTCAATCAATGGAAGAAGCATTGGAGTTATTGGTCTCAACTTCTGTTTGAAAGGAACTGTGTCTTTTTCAAGAGGGATTTTATGTTGAATTATATTCTTATCATACGTTTTCAAATCACTATACTCCCAAGCAAACACATCAGTAAATTGCCTCATTAAATTGCAGTATTCAGCACTTTGATCAGCAGATAAATGAGTGGACAGATTTATGAATTTGGGCTGACCTGGGCTTCCTATATCATGCTTATAGACTGCAGATTGGTCTTCTTTCTGGGCAGCCTTGTAAGGCACATCATTCTGGTCAAATAGTCTTTCAAGAGGAATTAGACTCTTGGGAATATGGTTACTAGGAAGCTGGACTATGTTGTTTTTACCAATTTTATTTCTAAGCTGGGATTTGGAGTTTTCTAACAAGGCATCATTCTCTTGGTCAATTTGCATCTCAGAAAATTCATCAATTACTTGCAAGAACCTATTCAACTCATCATCATCATTAAAAAATTTCCAATGGTGGACATTATCGGGCAAGGACAGTCTGTACTTCATTTGGACTTCATAAACTAGTCTGGGAGGCATTGGAGGAATAAATAGGCTAGCAGACACAGATAGGGAATTAGCAACTGATTTTGGGCTCTAGGAACGTATGAAATACAGAAAAAATCAAAAGAGTCTCTGATTCTCCATACCTCATCTCTGTATGCCTTTAGCCTTGGGTGCTTTGCTTGAAATGTTTTATTAACTTGCCATATAATCAAATCAGCATCCCCAAACACTTTCAGATTTTTGATCCCTCTGTCTTTTGCTGCATTAAGGCCCAACAACAGTGCCTCATATTCTGCTATGTTATTTTTCACCTAAAAGACCAATTTGAAAGACAAGTAAATGCTTTCTTGTTGTGGAGATATCAGCACTACCCCTGCTCCTGCAGTCTCCCTGGAACATGCTCCATCAAAAAACATGTCCCAAACCTAACCTGCTTGCTCTTTCTTGGCTTGAACTGTTGGTTTCCTGATCTGCATTTCGGCCTTCTAAGATTCTTCTATTTGGAGAATGCATGCTCCAAAATCAGTGTCCACTGCATATATAGGATGATTTGTAGGATTCTTCTCATCACTAATGATGTATGCCAACTGTGCTTCTCTATATAACCTCCTGCTTTCTCCTCCAAAAACTGGGATGGTGGCATAAGATAAATCATTCTGTAGTGTCCCACCTAGTCTCTTAATCCATCCTCTCGACAACAGCATGCCAAACTTGGGAGGCACATCTGCTACCACAATATCCATCATCATACTCTTCATGGGTAGTTTAGTTAAGGTAATGGCCAGATCCTTAATCAATCCAAGACATTTCACCTTCCTTGAATCAAAAGAGAATAAATCATGATAAGGTCTAGTAATATCAAGGTCCAATTCTTCCATGACAGCTTTAGGCATTAGATTGTGGCTGACCCCTGTGTCTAACAGGGAATTGTGGAGGATTTTGTCATGAATGGTCAATGAGACGTAAAAGGATGGAGAATTATTATCAGTAGGTTCAATCATGGGACTGAGCACAATGGCAGGCTTGTCATCTTGCAAATTAACAGAGTCGGTGGAGGTTTGTTTGGTTTCTAGCTCAAGGGCTTCAAGGATAGGCTTCCTAAATAATTCACTCTTCACCAACTCAACCAGAGGCACAAATATTTTCAATTTTTGGACCTCTGATTCAAAGCTGAAAGAAGAGGATGACTTATCAGAAATCTTTACCTCTTGAACCGGAGCTTTGAGGATAACTGAATCAGCTGCTGGTCTTCTCTGCTTGATATTCTGTGGTTTTGCTTGGACAACAACTCTTTAGGTAGAATTTTCCTTGACATTCTTTGCATTAGACCTCAAATTGTATCTCTGCTGGTCACCGGTTTGTAGAACAGCTCCTTTGTCCCACTTTTGACCATTTTGTTCTTGCAACGATGATTCTTCATATTCAACCAATGTCAAAAATGTAGCACTACCTTTATCTTCCATGCAGTGAATTTCATCCTCATCCTCTTAAAAATGTTCTTCCTCCATGACAACATTTTGGAAAGAGGCTTTAACTTTCTGATCTTCCTTCGTTTCTTCACCCCTTTGCATAATTTGTAACTGTTCATTTTCTCTTCTGAATAGATTTGGGTTTCTTAGAGAAAATGTATTTTGCTGCCTTGTTTTCCCTGAATTCTGTTCAACTTTCAGCTTCAAAATTTCAACGGCCAATTGTTGTGGGGGAAAGTATCCAACTCGGAATGACCCTAACCCACTCTAAGGGTGACAGTTCCTTAGCAACAGCTGAAAGCAAAGCTATCTAAAGTTTCTTCTTTATGACATGCAAGAGATAAAAGGGAGATATCCACTTACCGATGTCTTGCGCAAATGGTCGATCCAATCTCCTTTGATTGCCGCTTGCTCCCAGCTCCAAGTCTTTTCACGGGCCCAGCTACACGAGATCCTGCAAATAAGACAAGAAAAGGAAACTACAAGAAGCATGCATGCATAACTGATTCAAGGATTAGCATAAATCAAATACGCAAGTAAGACAATACATCATTGAAACACATGCGAATAGAAGAACCTCAAAAGCTTTATTAATATATGGAAGTAAGGTTCAGGCGGTGATACAACCATGAGAGGTCCAATCCAGCATCACCTTCCCGACGGAGAGAAATCTCTTCTTCACCTCCCTCAAGCAATCACCCAATACTCTCAACTGCAAACCAACAGCAATTCTTTGCACTAAATTCCGGCCTCCAGATCCCATGGGATGAGATCCTTATATAGAGTTTTGGAGTGAAGATAAGTCAGCTTGATGTGTGACTTGTTGTCCTCTTCAACTCCAGTTGTTCTTCAGTCCTTCACTCAGAGTTTCTGCCTTCCACTTGGAGTTTTAGAACCTCTTAACTCATCATTAGGCGAATCTTCTGATCCAAGTGTCAATTTAGAAGCTTCCTGGGCACTGGCACATTGAGAAAAGATTCCTCCACATGTCCAAGTACGCTCAGCGCAAGTAGCCTTTGTCCTACTTGCTCTGCAACGCCGGTAGCCTTTGTTGTACCTGCTATGCAGCGCAGATGCCTAGTGGAGCAGCTGCAATGATCCAAAACTGACCTGTTTTTGAGTGTTTTTAGTGGAGAACTGAACTGTAGTGCTGTGGTTTGCTGACCTTGTTCCTCTAGGGGTAGGAACAACATGTTTGGGGACTTTGGATCCCTCAGATTATTGACATTTCATGCTCTATGCTGTAAGGCACAAAAATGTCTATAACAGTTGCCCCCTAAAGTATGAGGTCGTTTATCGGGTGAAATGCTTTATTAGGAGGATCCGAAGTTCATTCAATTGCCGGGAGGTGACCTGTAACAAAATACAATACAATACATTATCTTTTCATACTTTCTTTACATGATCTAGCTGATGCGGGCATTTCCCATGCTCAGCTTTATAAATACGTTTGTTGTACATAAACAGACGATCGTCTGATAATAGACTGATAATTCTCTGCTTTTAATTATCATCCTTTTAGTAGGATGACCATCTGCTGCACATGCCTATGTCTTTATCTCCTGAATATATATCGCAGCCCGGATGGATGAAACTAGATCCGGGGTCTTCAAACTTCCGATCTTCACACTAAGTACAAGTCGATCCATGTGAGAATTTCTTGAAGTCGAACATGGAAAGACATCGCTTGATTACCAGTCAATAACGTAAACCGTTAACAAGCGCGAGAGGAATCACCGATAATGATGATGACCCTCAAGGTACTGCAGCACAATTCACGTGGCATGAATATAGGATCTGACGTCGAACACCACGCAAAGTCTTCCGGTCGAAGGTCATTAATGTATACCTATCGCCGGAAGTGAGAAACTTGCCATTGGGGCATGCAAGCTTCAAAGTACTGAGGGGGTGTTCCTAGATCAACTTCTCGGATAATGAGCTGATGTCGTCAAGAAGTGATCCGTCAAAGGAGGGCCTTAATGAATCCCACATCAGTGACACGGAACGGAGCTAGTGATGATGGTGAAAACGATCTGTGAAATATGATTCAGGGTGGCGGTCATGGAAGGATGAAAGATGATGTATGGTAGTGGATGGGACCCGGTTGACATTTTCTGAATGACATCTCTTGAACATATAACGACACTGATGTGATGGATCGGTAGCATTACCCCATGTATGGATGGTATGGCGAGACCATGGTGAAGGGACCGGTGAATGATAATAACCCAACCCGATATTTACGGAGGCAAAAGTGTCATGTTCAAGAGCGACCTGCTACCATTAAGCTTTGAGGTTCTTCCCAATTTTTCCCCAGTCATTTCTGACCAGTACCTCTTTATTTTTGTCAAGCTTGAGGAGGATAACATATGCTTGATCTATAACCTGCCCTTCGGGCAAGCCCATCGCTATGTTTTTAATGAGCTTAGCGATAGGGAAACTCGTTCTCGTCTAAAGACAAGTTTGTCGCTATCCAATATTTTTTAACGAGCCCAGCGACAATGACAACTCGGTCCTTTTCATTTTTAGAGAGTCTGAAAAGGGTACATAAAGTGGACTCCAGGGGTCCTTTTTCGTCATCTAATCCCTTAAGTCCGAAAAAGTATAAAACAATACAGAAGGGATGAATGTTCGATATCTTTATCGAGCCGAACTAGACAAGCGCTCGATCTTTTTGTGCAATAATCCCTCAGGTCCAAAAAGATTAAAATCTAGAGGAGGGATAGCTCTTCCGGTCCTTTTAACGAGCTGGAAGGCCAAAACTCGGCAAACTTTTCATATTTTACGAGTCAGTGAAAAGAGCTCAAAGAAGACTCGTCTTTTGAGGAACGAGTGATAAACAAGGATAGCAGCAGATTCCAGGTATAGGTTGGAATTTTCCAATCACGGCAGTATTACAAGGATGGCTAGGTGAAATCACTCTTCGCAGTTGTTCCTCAAAATAGGTAAACAATCAAGTGGAGGTGAATGATCGGCCAAATGAAAGGTGGAGGTGACAGTGCACAAACACGACCAAGGCTTTTATGGCTGATGATTTTAAGGTCTCAAATGGTTATTTACCGGTTCATTTTTTCCAGTGAGCTTGAACTCTGGGGGAAGCTTGCTCACAAGCTTAACATTTATTTTTTAACGAGCATGAACTTCCGCATTAAAACTGCTCGGTTTTTGCGTTTATTTTTTAACGAGCATGAACTTTTCCAAAACTGCTCGTATCTTGTGTTTATTTTTTAACGAGCCTGAACCTTGCCAAAAACTGCTCGTTTTTACCAGTCATAAAGTAGGAAGGTCTCATGGAAGATCGCTATTTTTTAAGGAGCTTCATCTTCCTACGTATTGCTCCATACCCTCTCTTTGTGCAAGCTAGGTATCGGCCCATCCTACGGGTTAGAGGGGTTAGTCCTACCTAAAACTAAAAAGCCGCCCGCGCTTTCATTCCAAGATTTTTGCATGCCCCCAGGTGTAAGTCTAACTTCAAGGTCGCCCCTACTTATCCGTCAAAAACCTTTGTTTTCAACAGGTGAGGCTTACCTCTTTCAGGTTACCCAAAGATTGTTCTGCTAATCTTTCAAACAGAAACTTTCTTCGGCGATGTCTATCATTAGGTTATCCAAAGATGGTTACAATCTGTGGCAACAACAGCGTCTCTATCTTTGGGGGCTGCCCCTACTTATCCTTTAAAACATTTGTTTTAATGGGTGAGGCTGGCCTTTTACCCAAAGCCGGTACCTACTTGCTGCCACAAACGAATCCCCTTCTTTGGTAGAGCCTACCTATTTAGACAAAGGTGAATGACGTGACTAACGTCAGACACTTAACTTTAACAAAAGAATCTTATTCCATAACAACCTCATCCCTAACAGCCCCTTCTGAGAGTCCAACTCTCTCTTTGTCTTCTTGTCCTTCTTCTCCACGAAGATGGCTCAGAGGAAGATTCACAAAGATGAAGGAGGGGGACGGGGTACGGACTAGTCATATTCTTCCGCGGAAATTCTACTCTACACCTAAGGTTTTTTCTGCCTCCATAGCAGACCAGGATGCATGCCCCCTGGGCTCCTGCGTTCCTTTCCCGAATCACTCGCATTCATCAGGAAGAAGAACCGGGGGAAGAGACCTTTCTTGATCAAATAGATCATTTAGGGTACATATGTGACTATTGGCAATGCGTGATCCCGGAAATGAAAGTTGGTCTACGAGCTTGACCATTCTTCCTTCGTATGGAAAACACATTATTCGAAAGAGTGAGGAGACTATTGCTTCCATGCAATATATGTAGTCTCGTCCAAGGAGTAGGTTATAATCCAAGGGTCCTTGGACAACCATCAAATTCATCTTGACAGCCTTCCCTTTCAAGGTAATAGGCACATTAGGCAGAATCCCTAATGGTCGACTGGTTCCTTTGTCAAAACCCGAGAGACGCCTTGTCTCGGGCAAAAGTGCCGGGCAACCCAGTGCTCTCCAAGCAATAGAGGACAGGATACTCACAGATGCCCCTTCATCAATGATAGTTCCAGCCATCACCATTTTGTATATTTGGACTATAATTCTAAATGGTATACTGGCTGGTAACCGGGGTCTGCCTAGTTGGTTCCAATCAAAGGACACAACCAGGTTGCTTGGTGGTGGGACCGAATATACGGCCGGGTATGATCTTGATGAAGCTCCTTCCTACGATAAAGGAGTGTGCACATTGCCCTGATGTTCATCAGAATCGGTGTTGACGAAAAGAATATGGACGGTGTCATCTTTATTCTCTTCGGTAGGGGTGTCAACTGAAGATGAATCCTCAGTGACTGTGGTATTTGAAGATGAAACTTCTGAAGGGAGAACCGGGTCAACTGCCGTTTCGACCTTTGGACTTTTGTCCGGTCCGGATTCAGTAGGTTCACTTTCAGTGATTGACACTTCAGCTGGCCCTCTGAGCAAGACGGCTGTATTTTCGACCAACGAAGGACTTGGCGCGAGTTTTTGATATCCAGGAGGAAATAGCAACGGTGCAACCGGTTGATCTTCCAAAACTCTCTTGGCTTCGTCTAAAAAGGGACAATGGCGGAGGGTGTGATTGCCTTCACACAATTCGCAGGAGGATGTCCATCCTCTTTGTCGTCTGCGACCTTCACTTTCGTTGGTCGACGGTAAGCATTCGACCTGGTTGTCAGAGGTTGACGCTTCCGAATCGTGCAAACGAGGGGACCAGTCCCTTAGTATCCGGGGAATACTGGGACAATCACTGTGGAAGTGGTTCCCTCTACATATGACACATGGCGACTTGGGCCCGGTCCGTGCTGTGTGTGGGTTTTCGTTAGATACCTTCTGCTTGCCCCCAGGCGCCTTTGGCTCCTTCTGCTTCTTTTCTTTCTTCTTCTTTTCCTTCTTCTTTTCTATGGGAGCCGCGCTTTGGCGGCTTGACCTTTCGAAGAAGAAGGATTGGAGGAAGGCTCATAAGAAGTGGAAGGCTGGAGGGTAGTTCTAGACTGGTCTAACTGTTGACTCGACTGTTTAGGAACCGTGGTGGTCTAAACTACAGCGGTTGAGAATAGCCAAACTGGCAGGCCAATTGTCAGTCCTGGAAGCGACAATGTGGCCATGTGGGGCGCACCAACTTCTCCCCAAGAGGAGAAAGGGCTAGGGGTCCCCCCTGTGGGATCCCTTGGTTGGTGTGTTCCATGTTCTCAACTTTAAAGATCAACGTAGGAATCAAGGGTAATTATGTTCCGTTTAAGATGAATTTTATATGACGACGCTTTAGACACAACTTGCTTTTTCACTTTTTAAGAGTCGAAAAAAAGCTAAAGATGACTCTAGTCTCCTTCGATGTATTAACGAGCCCGAAGTGACAAATGCTCGGATGGACTTTTTCAGTTATAGAGTTTGAAAAAGGCCAAAAGAAACTACTCTGGAGTTCTAGGCAAGGGTGTGCCAAACCTTTCGCGAAACCACAGAATACGTTTTACGGTACGAGTGGTCGATCTTCGTGAATGCTGTGTTCACTGCATCGCGATCAGTAGGGCGGCCGACACGGTTTCCTATGGATAAAGGCTTTGTTCCTATAGGGGTCCCCCAATATACGCGACGGTACGCGGGGGCACAAATCCGTATTAGCGCTCTCGTCCCTCAGGAGGAATCACCCACCTTCGTAGAGATCGATAGTCACTATGTTTAACGACGCCGGTTCACGTCTCTACCTAGACCTCTACTGTGTTTCGTTATGTTTCAAAGCGTTTTTAGATAAATTCAGTTCTTTTTAGGTTGATCTTGCTTAGCAGTTTGCCTTTATGGATCACCACGTGATGTATGAGACAACTCCTAAATGCAGTCTAAGAATGATAAGCAAGCTTTTTCAATTCTTTCAACTTATGAAAACCTTAACTACTGAAGGAAAAGAAAGACATCATCTTTTCAAACAGATCATGGAGCACACACTAATGCACTTTCCTAAATCGACATGCAAACTGTCAAAATGCACATGCACAATGCAAGTATTTCTTTTCTTCTCTCTTAATGTTTAGTGTATGACAAAAAGAAAGCTGTTGTACGATTTCGAATTCAACTTCAAGCGAAAGCAAACAAGTATTGTCCAATAATCAAAAGAACACCTTAAGATTCACTCGTTTCAAACACAAGAAATACTGAAATTCGAACCATATAACGAAAGCAAATGCTCAAGTAGCTATGAACAGCAATAAACTAGCTCTTAGAATCACAATGACACTTTCTCACAGGTCTAGATCCAAGAGGTCACAGCAAGACTAGTTCACTTTCGCTATGGGAAACTGTGAATGAAAGCAAGAAATACAATAAGAACAATCACGGTTTCTTCATACAACTGAGGCGGAATGAGGGCAAAGAGAAGTGGTTTCAGCTGGGTATACAGGTTGACAACAGGCTGCAAAAACAATACTGAAAACTGGGCAACAGACAGTGGAGAATCCAAATTGCACAAAGCAAAACTGGATCAGCGCAGGTACTGCACTGTCAATCTGAGATGCGGCGCAGGTAGCCCCTTCGGGACCTGCGTTGCAGTGCAGGTAGCCTTTGTTGCAGCTGCACTGATGAGACAACTCACGTCTCTCTCAGATTTCGGGTCACAGTTTGCTAAAAAATGAGCGGTTTTTGGCCAAATCAGAAGCTATCAGACAAGTATACACTAGAGGATGATTGAGGAAGATGAACACTATCACAAATAGCTTAAAAGAGTCCTTGTGGATCAGCTCTTTAAATCATGAACATGCCCAGCACTGAGCTAGAGTAGCTGCCCTCTACTTTGCATTCGAAGGATTCGAATGCAGTTCGATTCGGTACTCCCTTTGTTCAAGAGATAAATAGCAAGAATACACAAGCTACCAACAAGACACGCTCCCTAGCGGAGTCGCCAGTCTGTTGTGGGGGAAAGTATCCAACTCGGAATGACCCTAACCCACTCTAAGGGTGACAGTTCCTTAGCAACAGCTGAAAGCAAAGCTATCTAAAGTTTCTTCTTTATGACATGCAAGAGATAAAAGGGAGAGATCCACTTACCGATGTCTTGCGCAAATGGTCGATCCAATCTCCTTTGATTGTTGCTTGCTCCCAGCTCCAAGTCTTTTCACGGGCCCATCTACACGAGATCCTGCAAATAAGACAAGAAAAGGAAACTACAAGAAGCATGCATGCATAACTGATTCAAGGATTAGCATAAATCAAATACGCAAGTAAGACAATACATCATTGAAACACATGCGAATAGAAGAACCTCAAAAGCTTTATTAATATATGGAAGTAAGGTTCAGGCGGTGATACAACCATGAGAGGTCCAATCCAGCATCACCTTCCCGACGGAGAGAAATCTCTTCTTCACCTCCCTCAAGCAATCACCCAATACTCTCAACTGCAAACCAACAGCAATTCTTTGCACTAAATTCCGGCCTCCAGATCCCATGGGATGAGATCCTTATATAGAGTTTTGGAGTGAAGATAAGTCAGCTTGATGTGTGACTTGTTGTCCTCTTCAACTCCAGTTGTTCTTCAGTCCTTCACTCAGAGTTTCTGCCTTCCACTTGGAGTTTTAGAACCTCTTAACTCATCATTAGGCGAATCTTCTGATCCAAGTGTCAATTTAGAAGCTTCCTGGGCACTGGCACATTGAGAAAAGATTCCTCCACATGTCCAAGTACGCTCAACGCAGGTAGCCTTTGTCCTACTTGCTCTGCAACGCAGGTAGCCTTTGTTGTACCTGCTATGCAGCGCAGATGCCTAGTGGAGCAGCTGCAATGATCCAAAACTGACCTGTTTTTGAGTGTTTTTAGTGGAGAACTGAACTGTAGTGCTGTGGTTTGCTGACCTTGTTCCTCTAGGGGTAGGAACAACATGTTTGGGGACTTTGGATCCCTCAGATTATTGACATTTCATGCTCTATGTTGTAAGGCACAAAAATGTCTATAACACCAATGACTCTCTCATCTGGGTCATTTATCCAATTTTGGCTCTGAAGATGATGCATAAGAAGTAGAAGCCTGATTTCCTTGCCTCCTTCGATTAGATTGATTCTTTAGCTTTTATGCAGCCATGATATTAGATTCTACTTCTAAGGCTGCATCCTGCATGTCTGCCAGTGTAGCACATCTTCTTTCTCTCAATAACTGGTAGAAATCAGAGTCAAAAGCATTGGCATAAGTAAGTCTGGCAGAGGTAGGAGTAGGCTTTACCTCAGCTGGTATCTTACTATACATTCGATTGAATCTCTTATTAAAATCAGGTATTGACTCCCCATTTTCCCTCTTCAAATTACCAAACTCAGTATGATAATACAGCAAGTCCTTTTTATCTCCCCACTGCTTCAAAAATGCATCATCTAATGCTTCAATATCTGTTATTGATCTCTGGGGAAATTCTCTAAACCACTTCCTAGCCTCTCCATCAAGGCTCTGGACAAAAACTCTCATCCACACATCATTTTCACTTATATCTAAATTATCAGCATAACTGTAAAAAGCTTCAAGGTGTTCTTCTGCTGTTACTCCCTCTGTACCAATGAATTTAGGCATATATTTCTAATATTCTCCCATAGGCATAGGATTTAAAGGCACAGGCAACACCAATGGTCCATATCTAGCAGCTACAATTCTTTCTATCCTCGTAGGTGCTTGTTGTCCTGCCATGTTTGGAATGTTTGGAAGAATACTAGTAGATTGAATGGTATGGAGTAATGTGAAGGATGGCAGAGATAAAGGGATGTTTTGGACTGAATGGTATGCTTTCTTCGGACTGAAATTAAAAAGGGAACTAAGTGAACAAGGGGCTTAACTAATCTCTACAGATTTTTCCTTATTAATAGTGCTGAATTCCAAATCTTCAAACTGTAAATCTTCAGCAACAGCTTTATCCTTCAGAGATGAATTAGATTTCTTAGGCTTACCTGATCCCAATGCCCCTTTCTGTGAAGCTTTCCTCATTTTAACAGTCTTCTCAGGTTCAGGCACTTGTTCAGTTGGAGATTTCTGAGGATTCCTTCGAGTATTTCTCACAAACTAAGCCAGAACTTCGATGTGGAGTCGCCAAACGATGGTCTTCCACCAATGGAGTCGCCAGACAAATGATTACAACCAAAAACTGTGTTCAAACCTTGTCTGGCATCAAAGCTTGAAGCTATGTCATTCTCCCAGGGAAGCTGAGATTCGATTCTCCTCTCCCCGGCAACGGCACCAATTAATGTTATCACCCCAAGAAACTCACCTAGGTTGTATATCAGTGATGCTCGGGAACATTACAAATTCAATAAAAATGTTGGAAGAATGGTGGATGAATGAAAGAAATGTTGCATATTCAAGCCAGATAACCACTTCTATTATGATTGACCCCAGACATGGGTGAACACCCCCAGACTACAAGGCTTTTAACCACCAATTACTCATAGTTTAAACAAAATGTGATGATGGAGAAGACTGACTACACCAACAGATACACAGGACCCTATGATGGCCAACAGCAACTAGCTAAAAGGTCTGTAAATCTGTTATTTAATACACAGACAAGATGACAGCTTTCTATGCATAAAAACAGCAGAAACCTACAAGAAATTTCAATGAAATAGCTAAATTCTAACATAGAGGTGGGATGATAGCCCCTCTACTGCTAAAAATCAATAGCACATGAACAACTGCAAAACAGGCACAGCCTGGAACAAGAAGAAGAAGTGGAAAATGAGCAATTGACAGCAAAATAAGCTTGTATTAGTTGGAAATGAAGACCAGAAGCTGCAGGTCTCATAGTATTTACAGTCTCCAGAAGTTGAAGCTTACAAAAAAATAACACTCATCTAACATTCATCAACCTATTACATCCTTCTTCTGGGTATATATAGAATCTGTTTACAAAAATCTCTGCTAGGGTGTGTGTGGAGGTGTCTTAATGGATCACCACCCACATTTACAAAATGTTATGGGCTTTTGATTCATTCTGACTATTTTAAATTATCAAAATGGCTCTCTCTGTACTTCAGTGTCCTTCCTAAACAATTGAAATATTATCTTGATAATTTTCAATAACTGCTATTGTCATTGACTGCTCGAGGAACATTCTCCTCGTCCTTGGCCGTATTGTCTTTGAATGCAGGTAGCTGAAAATTTAATGCATAGAGTATAGGGAGTTGATGGCTTGCTTTCTCCTTTTCATGCACAGAACTGGTCCAAAAGCACTGAAGAATACCCTAAAAAACACTTCAAAATGAACAGGGGCCGAGATGAAACACTGGCTGTCGGATGGATTGCATGGACGATCAAGATATGTTGAGGGAATGCAACGAGAAGGCACAAAGGTACACTTTTAATATGATCCGTTAGATTAGAGAAGTGGACGGTGGAGATCATGCTAGAACGACCTATCGGGAGGTAGATGAACAGGGTGAATGAGGGCCGTCAGATCACGGTTGGGCAGATCCGATGGCGATCGGGTGGCAGAAGAAGGCGATGGTTAGCAGGTGGGAGAAACGTTATGATGGCGGGAAGTGGTTTTCCTGCACCACCTTTGTGCTACGGCGGTTTATGTACAGGGGAAGCGCGACACAATAAGATTAAGGCACATGGCCGGTAGGAAATCGCTGCCCTGCGGGCTAAAGGATGAGAAAATTGGCGGAGTGGGGAAAGAGTATACCATGGATCAACAGGCGGAAAATCGGACGATGGAGGATTAAGACACGTGCTTCAGGCGATGCGACAGGTGATATGACAAGTAAAACTGCGGGCCCGGGCTCTATCAAAACTGAGGGTTATAAATTATATTATATGCACGGTGTTTAAACAAAAACATAAGTTAATAAGGTTTATAAAGGGCTATTGGGGTTTTAACATTAAACACAAAAAAGCCGGGGACTAAAGGGAAAAGGGGTACACAGGGTTGTGAAGGGATTAAGCAGGAAAAATGAAAAGGGGAAGGGTAAAATAAATCTGCGATGAGCTCCTTAGCCACCAAAACCCATTTTCCAACCAGATTTTAATCCTTACACACTGAATTTGTAGCATAGCTAACAGGACCGATTTATCTTTGTCGTTAAACTCGTTAAGACAATAGCGACAAACTTGTCCATGCAGACAAGAGCAAGTTTCACTGTCGCTCGGCTCATTAAAACATAGCGACAGGTTTGTCCGAAGGGCAAATTATAGAACAAGCATATGTTATCCTCCTAAAGCTTGAAAAAAATAAAGAGGTACTGGTCAGCAATGACCGGGGAAAAAGGGAAGAAAACGTGAATAACTTCATTGGTAGCAGGTCGCTCCTGAACATGACACTTTCACTCCATCACCATGATTGAGTCAGGTTGGGTTATTCCGTTCACCGGTCATATCACCTTTGGTCCACCGTACCATCCATTTTGGGGTTACCGCTACCAATCCATTTCAGTGTCGCTGATATGTTCAAGGGAAGTCGATCAGAGAATTCACCAACCTAGCTAACGCCTCATCTGCTGCAATACCTTAATGCTCCATTCTTTCATGACTACCACCCTGAACCGTGTATCATCAGATCGTTTTCACCTCCACAAAATCATTTGTTCCGTTCCGTGTCATAGATGTGGGATTCATTGAGGCCCTCCTACGACAGGTCACTTCTTGTCGACATCAGCTCATTATCCAAGAAGTTGACTTAGGAACAACCCTTTCAGTACTTTGAAGCTTGCATGCCTCAATGGCAAGTTTCTCACTTCCAGTGACAGGTTTACATTAATGGCCTTCAACTGAAAGATTTTGCGTGGTGTTCGACATTGACTCATGTATTCATACCACGTGAATTGTACAGCAGTACCTTGAGGGTCATTATCATTATCGGTGATTCCTCTAGCGCCTGTTAACAGCTTACATCATTGGTTGGTAATCAGGCAATGTCTTTCCATGTTTGACATCAGAACATCTTTTCACATGGATCGACTTGTACTTCGGGCAAAGATTGAACGAGTTTGAAGACCCCGTATCTAGTTTCATCCATCCGGGCTGCGATATATATTCAGGAAAATAAAAACATCAAATGTACATCATAGCTGCACAGATAATCATCTAAACTAAGGGATGATGGCTCTACCAGAATCATCAGTTTGCCACATAGACGATTGTCTGTCTTATGTACATGAAAATGAATTTATAAAGCTGAGCATGGGAATGCCTGCCTTAGCTAGACCATGAAAATATTATGAAGATAATGTATTGTATTGTATCTTATTACAGGTCACCCTCCAGTTCGAAAAACCTCGGATCCTCATGATAAAGCATTTCACCCGACATCAGAAGATTTATGACCTCATGCTTTAGGGGGCAACTGTTATAGACATATTTGGGCACTGCAACCCCAATCACATATGTCCATAAACCAAGGGCTTCTAAACCCCTAAAAGTGTTGTTTCATACGCTAAAGGAACAAGGTCAGCTGATTACATCATTTCCCAGAAGTTGTCCCTGCAAAAACTGCTCAGAATTGGTCAAAACTAGACCATACAGACTGCTCCATGCTGACAGTACGATGCATCTCACCTATTACACACGGGGGGTGCGATGCATACTGAAAGGCCCTTCTGTAGGGTGCAATGAGTGAAATAAGACAAATGGCAGAAACAGTTTGCTAGGTGGAAACTCAAAGAATCTTCTAGAAACTGCTCATATGACACTTTCCTCTCTGAATTCGCCCAGGGATGAGTAAGAGATCATGAAATCTCCAAGTGGAACCAAGAACTATCAGTGAAATGACACTAATCAAAATCCAAGAAGTTGAATCACTCTCCTGCAAACATCTATATCTGGATCCCTCATCCTAGAGATCCAGAGGCTGGAATTTTGTAATTTGTAAGGAAGTGTTGTTGGTTTCTCTTTGAAGACATTGTATTGTTGGGTGATCTTGCTTTGTATGAGGTGAAGAGGGCTTTCATGTTGGGAGGATGATGTTTGATCAGAAAACATGGTTGTAATCCTCTCTTCAACTACTTCTATCAATAAAGCTATTTGAGTTTTCCTCCATATTCTTGTATATCTCTGAATCTTGTATTTGTATATGCATTTGTATGGTTAATGTACATCTGATCCTACATTCTTTATGGTTATAGATCTCTATGCTTTGATGGTATTTTGCTGCTTCAACTCTACAGGTGTTATTTAAATCGGGACAAGTGAGAAAGGAGTGGTGAAAGCTCTATCAAGGGAGAGAGGAAACAAGCAAGGAGACTAGCGAAAGACTGAGGTTGGTACTCTCTGCTTCTCTCTCATCTATCTCTCATAAAGGAAAACACAAGTAACTTTAGTTTGTTTGTTTCTAAGATAGCTACCCATCTTAGTGGGACTAGCAGCTTTGAGTGGACACTAGCTTTCTCGATAACAATATCTCCTCATGCATCCTTGCCATGTTGTTCTAATAATTCCTGCAAGTAAGATCGCTCGTGGAAAGCAAATGTCTACCCTTTGTAATAGTTATAGTTTCCCCATACCAACTTTTCAAGTGATTTATGTTTCAAGTTAAATGATAAGTAGAATGCATCAAGTTAAAATGTGGATAAGTAGAATGCATCAAAATTGTGAACAAATGTAGTCACATATAAACCTCACATTTTGGATGCCATTATTACTGACAAAATTTCTCATGGATCAATCTTTGCTTGGTTGTTCTAGTTTAATTCAAAATCTTTGTTTGATGTAAGGTTTCAATTTATAGTTTGTGAGTTTAATCAACAATAAACATTATTCAAAACATGTTACATTTTGCATGATGCATGGTTTGATGCTTAAAGGTTTTACATTTAAGTTCATGAATATGAAGCAATGAAAGTAAAATTGCATTTAGTTGGTACATTTTGCATGATGATTCTTATATTGTTAGTAGAAAATAATAAGGAGTTGGGTTGATTATTAGGTTTTGTCAATTTGATTTGTCAAGTTTTTTACTGAATAGTAAAATTGCAAATTACAAAACATGGTACATTTTGCATTCATGAATCTTATAATGGTGTAGATGTCTAAAACAATCATATAACTTAAAAAATTGCATCATAAAACATGGTAGATGTATACATTTTGCATTCATGAATAGATCATCATCTTGTATAGAAGAGATACTATGGATGTGGGTTGATACTTAACATTTAGTATAAATTTGTTCAAAGTGAACATACTATAAAATTGCATTATAAAACATACAATCTAAATTACCTTCTTTGTCTTAATGTCGAAGACTATATTGTATTTTTCATGAAATTTGATAAATCTTAGACATTGAGAAATAAAAATTGCAATGCTGAATCAACTGAAGTTGCATTAATCTCAAAAGTTGCATTAATTTCTTTGTGGGCCTAAATTTTGTCTTAAAGTAAATGAAATTTTCAAATATTAAATATTATGTGTGGAGCATGAATTGTTAGTTTTAATAGGTTTTGTTACACCTTTGTATGCATTACATGTATAGGATAGACATAATAAAATGCATTTTTTCGAGCTATCAAGATGTACAAGAGATACAAAACATTTGAAATTAATGGTAATTTGTTTTTAATAAAGTAAATAACATTACTAAGATAACACTAAAAATATTTGAAAAGATAAAATGATGACATAAAAATGAAAAATGTAGTGCAAACATGATAGGTGTATGTAATAAAAAAACAAACAAGAAGATTGTGATATGCTAAATCCTTGTACATTACAATAGTATTTGGGATCTTTGAATTTCCTTTTAACTTAACAACAAATCCACCATATTAATAAATAAAAAACGGTAATACCTAGTACTAGCTAGAATGGACACCTTAAGAGTGCACAAATAGAAAGATTAACAATCTACTTGAACTCTTTCTCAAATATGAATACAAGGAGAAGATATTGTTGGGAAGTTCAATTAAAATAATTATAATGGAATGTCATCCTCAATGATCCATTCATGGTCAGCTTTTGACATTCTCCATTTTTTTAATTTCAATTTTTTTCTTGATTGAACTTCTATCAACTTTATGCGCATTGCACAAACCAGGTGACTATATTGACCACTTATGGCATGAGATTGATAGCCTTGAAAGTAAACATGACTCTCAGTTTGATGACTTTCTTGGAAAAAATATCATGTTAGTATAATATACCCTCTTTCATTTACAAAACTGTTCTCATCATAGTCCTTTAATAACTTGGAGGGGATACTTGGAGTGAAATCCTTGCACTCGAAAGTTTTAGAGTAAGGATAAAAAGAAGAGCTTCAGATCTATTCCTTCATCTGGCTCTTCTTTTTATCATCTTTCTCTTATCATCTTTCTCTATTCCCTGATGATGGATCCCATTTGGGATTCGAAACGTTGGTGTATAAATTCTTCAACTGTGGATTCTCCGGTCAAAAATACAAAAAGCTCAAACCACAGATCTCTGAAATCCATTATCTTATCCCGGTACGGAGGGGATACTTGGAGTGAAATCCTTGCACTCGAAAGTTTTAGAGTAAGGATAAAAAGAAGAGCTTCAGATCTATTCCTTCATCTGGCTCTTCTTTTTATCATCTTTCTCTTATCATCTTTCTCTATTCCCTGATGATGGATCCCATTTGGGATTCGAAACGTTGGTGTATAAATTCTTCAACTGTGGATTCTCCGGTCAAAAATACAAAAAGCTCAAACCACAGATCTCTGAAATCCATTATCTTATCCCGGTACGGAGGGGATACTTGGAGTGAAATCCTTGCACTCGAAAGTTTTAGAGTAAGGATAAAAAGAAGAGCTTCAGATCTATTCCTTCATCTGGCTCTTCTTTTTATCATCTTTCTCTTATCATCTTTCTCTATTCCCTGATGATGGATCCCATTTGGGATTCGAAACGTTGGTGTATAAATTCTTCAACTGTGGATTCTCCGGTCAAAAATACAAAAAGCTCAAACCACAGATCTCTGAAATCCATTATCTTATCCCGGTACGGAGGGGATACTTGGAGTGAAATCCTTGCACTCAAAAGTTTTAGAGTAAGGATAAAAAGAAGAGCTTCAGATCTATTCCTTCATCTGGCTCTTCTTTTTATCATCTTTCTCTTATCATCTTTCTCTATTCCCTGATGATGGATCCCATTTGGGATTCGAAACGTTGGTGTATAAATTCTTTAACTGTGGATTCTCCGGTCAAAAAATACAAAAAGCTCAAACCACAGATCTCTGAAATCCATTATCTTATCCCGGTACGGAGGGGATACTTGGAGTGAAATCCTTGCACTCGAAAGTTTTAGAGTAAGGATAAAAAGAAGAGCTTCAGATCTATTCCTTCATCTGGCTCTTCTTTTTATCATCTTTCTCTATTCCCTGATGATGGATCCCATTTGGGATTCGATACGTTGGTGTATAAATTCTTCAACTGTGGATTCTCCGGTCAAAAATACAAAAAGCTCAAAGCACAGATCTCTGAAATCCAACTTCATATTTCGTTTAGTGCACTAGATCAAATAATACTTGAAATTTTCTATGTTTTTAACACATGAAACTACAACACAAACATCTCTTGCACAATAAAAAGTGTAAATTCAGATCATAATTAATAAGAAATTAGTTATCAACATATACTTGATTTTATTATCTATTTAGATCTATATTTTAACTATTATCTATATATTAGATATCAGTTTTTGGGATTCAACTGCTTTAAGAAAGTCATTCATCTATGACCATTTCCATGCGAGGTAGTCATAACTGACTAATTTCTCATGATTTTTGAATAGTCCACTTAGCACTCATTGCATCAGGTGATGCTCACAGGGGTGAAGAAGTGGGATTGAAACTAGTGAAATGAATCACATAGCTTCAATCATCACTTCTTGGGCTTGCACCCGGTAACCAAGACTTCCCAGGAGGTCACCCATCCTGGATCGCCTCTGGCTCAAGCATGCTTAACTGCGGAGTTTTCCCCCGAATAATGCCCACTTAGCTTGCTACCCCATTTGCAAAAACTTTGCAAGTATTGTGCCTCATGAACCATTCAAGTAGAGATCCCTTCACTCTTATGTATTTAAGTATTGAGGGCCTTTCGCAGTGCATTATTTGGGATTCAACTGCATTAATAAAGTCATTCATCTATGACCATTTCCATGAGAGGTAGTCGTAACTGACTAATTTCTCATGATTTTTGAATAGTCCACTTATCACTCATTGCATCAGGTGATGCTCACAGGGGTGAATAAGTGGGATTGAAACTAGTGAAATGAATCACATAGCATCAATCATCACTTCTGGGGCTTGCACCCAGTAACTAGGACTTCCCGGGAGGTCACCCATCTTGGATTGCCTCTAGCTCAAGCATGCTTAACTGTGGAGTTTTCACCACAATCAAGCCCACTTAGCTTGCTACCCCATTTGCACTACAAGAGCTACAATGGATGTGTGTTGATACTTAAATTTTAATATAAATTTGTTCAAATCAAACATACTATAAAATTTCATTATGAAAACATGGTACATTTGCATGATACGTGGTTTGATGCTTAAAGGTTTTAAATTTAATTTCATGAATATGAAGCAATGAAAGTAAATTTTCTTTTAGTTGGTACTTTGTATGGCTCACATATGTAGAGTTTTAGAACCCAAATTTTGATACCCTTTATAATAGTTACAGTTTCCCCATACCAACTTTTCAAGTGATTTATGTTTCAAGTTAAATGATAAGTAGAATGCATCAAAATTGTGAGCAAATGTAGTCACATATAAACCTCACATTTTGGATGCCATTATTACTCACGAAAGTTATCATGGATCAACCTTTGCTTGGTTGTTCTAGTTAAATTCCAACTCTTTGTTTGATGTAAGGTTTCAATTTATAGTTTATGAGTTTAATCAACAATAAACATTATTTAAAACATGTTACATTTTTCATGATGCATGGTTTGATGCTTAAAGGTTTTACATTTAAGTTCATGAATATGAAGCAATGAAAGTAAACTTGCATTTAGTTGGTACATTTCGCATGATGATTCTTATATTGTTAGTAGAAGATAATAAGAATTTGGGTCGACTCTTAGGTTTTGTGAAGTTATTTTTTCAAGTTTTTAATGAATAGTAAAATTGCAAATTACAAAACATGGTACATTTTGCATTCATGAACTTTATAATGGTATAGATGTCTAAAACAATCATATAACTTAAAAAATTGCATCATAAAGCATGGTACATGTATATATTTTGCATTCATGAATAGATCATCATCTTGTATAGAAGAGGTACTATGGATGTGGGTTGATACTTAACTTTTAATATAAATTTTTTCAAAGAAAACATACTATAAAATTTAATTATAAAAAATACAATCTAAATTGCCTTCTTTGTCTTAAAGTCTAAGATTCTATTGTATTTTTCATGAAATTTTAGAAAGCTTAAAGATTGAGAATTAATAAGTACAATGTTGAATCAAATGAAGTCTCAAAAGTTGCATTAATTTCTTTGTGGGCCTAACTTTTGTCTTAAAGTAATTGAAATTTTCAAATTTTAAATACTATGTGTGGATCATGCATTGCTAGTTTTAATAGGTTTTGTATGCACAGCAGGTATAGGAAAAACACAATAAAATGCATTTTTTTTTAGCTATCAATATGTACAAGAGAAACAAAACATTTGAAATTAATGGTAATGTGTTTTTAATAAAGTAAATAACATTACTAGGATAACACTAAAAATATTTGAAAAGATAAAGTGATGACGTAAAAAAGAAAAATGTAGTGCAAACATGATAGGTGTATGTAATCAACAACAAACAAGAATATTGTGATATGCTACATCCTTGTACATTACAATGGTATTTGGGATCTTTGAATTTCCTTTTAAATTAACAACAAATCCACCATATTAATAAATAAATAAAATGTGATACCTAGTACCAGCTAGAATGGACAACTTAAGAGTGCACAAAAAGAAAGATTAAAAATCTACTTGAACTCTTTCTCAAATATTAATACAAGGAGAAGATATTGTTGAGAAGTTCAATTAAAAAAATTCTAATGGAATTCCATCCTCAATGATCCATTCATGGTCATCTTTTAACATTCCCCATTTTTTAAATATCAAATTTTTTCTTCATTGAACTTTTATCAACTTTATGTGCACTACACAAACCAAGTGACTATATTGACAACTTATGGCATCCGATTGATAGTCTTGAAAGTAAACATGACTCTTAGTTTGATGAGCTTCTTGGAAAAAATATCCTTTTAATATAATATACCCTCTTTCATATGTAAAATCGTTCTCATCATAGTCCTCAAATAACTTCATCTTTCATTTAGTGCACTGCATCAAATAATACTTGAAATTTTCTATGTTGTTGATGGGTGAAACTACAACAAAAACATCTCTTACACAATAAAAAGTGTAAATTAATATCATAATTAACAAGAAATTAGTTATCAACATGTACGTGATTTTATTATCTATTTAGATATATATTTTAACTATTATCTATATATTTAAATACACAGTGAATTTAAAAATATAAAACACACACACACCCTTTGAAAGAAATTGAAATGTTACCTTCTCTAACAAGACTAGAAACTCAATCACCTTCAAATGACATTATAGTCTCCTCTTATTCCATGTCTTCGAAGCTTGCAAGCGACATTTCCCCCCTTGTATTAAGCTTTGTATGTTGCCAAGCTTTCACATACATATTGTTTTCAAAAACATCATTGAATTGTGTGTCCTCTATGCAAACAAGATAAAAACAAGTTTCTTTTCTTCTACCAAATGAAAGCACATTTCATTACTCTTTTGTTTTAATTGGATGCAACTTTTGAGTCCCTTTTATTCTTTCAACTTCATATGTAATCGATCTATCTACATCTTGGAGTCCAATATACAAAAAAACCTATAGTAAATTCAAACAAAAATTTAAATATGTTATTTAAAATATAATTTATATATCAAAGATAATCATTGATTAGTTATTTAAACTAGATATAATATATAATTTTTTAAAATTTAAAAATTAATAAAAATTATCATATATTAAAAATATATACAAGTTAATATATATGTACATACCTGTGTACCTCCCTTGATGGGTTAGTCTCATGGCTTAGTGCAACAATGCACCATTGAATAACTTGTTCAACTGAGACAAGTTGGTTTGTAGAGTGGTCCATTTGATATCTTCAAAGTCCTCATTTTATACATGCCCTTGTGTCATCATGTTCTCCTTGTCCATGGCCAACCTCAAAAAAATTACAACAATGTTTAATGTTGGTTTTCATATGAAAACAATAGAACCAAAAGAATGATCATGAAGATTTGAATTGATCTACGCTTCCATCTGACCATATCCAATGTTCATTGAATTTGTAACACCCTCCTCCCGCATTTACCCAAGTTAATTGGTCCATTGGGGTAAGCATGTGATGAGAGGATACTATGATGTGATTCAACTTACCATGTACAGTTAAGGAAGTGGAAATGACATAACAAAACCATTATTACCTTCCACACATGTTCTAGAACCTTCAGGAGCCAACCAACATTTCCATGTGACCAACCCCTGAGACAACTTGGCATCTCACTGACATGGACCCTCAGTAACTCCCATGAAAAGCCATGAATGCAACTGAGGCCTTCTAGTCACTCCCACAACAAGGAATGCTAATGAGTCTGGAATGTTTTAGCTATTTTTGAGCTAGCGACCCCAGATTTTGTGCCACCTTTTTAGGGCTAGGATTCAGGCCACTACATAGAACTTCATGAAACTTTCATAAATGATAAATAACAATGTAATAAGCCTACTAATGCAATCATTGGTACAAGTACTTGATATGAACCCTACTAGCCATGATAGGCATTTCATCAAACATGTCAACAATATGTAATCTACAAGTCATAACAACATATTTGAGTATATGGGTCTCATACTTATCTGAGATTCGTAAAGAAACATTGTTTCTTTATCAAAATAGTTACATTATCATCTATTAGGTCATATATTAATTGTATGTTCATTTGCAAATCAAAACATGATAAGATCCATACATCAAGTCTATCATAAAACATACTCATAACAAACATATAACCAATAGAAACAACAAGGATATAACAACCATAATAATCACATATAAACCAGTATATTTACACATGAAATACCAAGGAGAAAGAGCTCTTATTAATGAATGCATAAGCCAACTAGGTCCAGGACTTCCACAAACCACCCGACCATAGATTGGTTGAACCAAATCTTTCTTTCATCCAATCACCCTTGTGCCATATTCCAAGCATGAATGTGGGACTCACAACGAAGTCAATCCAAGTTTCCACAGGATTTATCATAATCTCCAGCAAATCACTAGGCCCTAAAAAGGCATGGATGCCACCAGATTTCTCCACCTACACCGTGAGGAATTTTCCTGTATCCTAGTCTCTAGGTTTTACTGTATATCATGCCATACAATGGTCAAGGATTCTTAGGCCTAATCAAGACTTCACCCTCTAGGATTTACCATATATCCCTCCATTCACTGGTTGATGATTTCTAGGCCTGATCGAGGGAACATGCCACTAGGATTTACCGTATATCCTGCAATTCATTAGTCAAGGATTCATAGGCCCACCAAGGCACACAAAATCCATCTTTACCACAATCCCACATTTTCTAGTCCATGGATTCCTAGGCTTTTTGTTATTTATTTCAAATACCACCTCACGCAGTTTCGAAACCATTTGGCAATCCATCTCAACCAAATATAAGAGAATCCGTCACACCATGGTTATCCAAAAATGGAAAGTAAAGGATGAAGAACACTATCACACCTGGAAAACCCATGCCAATGAAAACAAGAGAACCAAATATACACATGCATGCCAAAACAAGCAAGGAAAACATACATGCAAATTGATACCTCCATGTAGTCCCGTTGTAGCTACTTGATCCTACTCGTCCTTTCTTGATCATTTCTTCCCTATTCCTTCTTTTTCCTTCCTTTTCTTTCCTTGATCCAATTCTAGAGTGATCCAAGAATGTTGTAAGTGTGTGAGAGAGAGAAATGAGAGAGAGCTCCACCAAAAAATTGTAAAAAATCTACCAACTGATCCTCAGAAGCCTTTTTATTAATGAGGCCTCTATTTTCTTCATTTTCCTTTATTTTCCTTCATTTTCCTCCTCACATGCAAATCTGTGACCTTTCAACTTCTGTTTCTCTTAATTTCCATTATTTCCATAGATATAATGTCAATTAATTCCACTTTCCTTTTCAAAGCCTTTCCATTGCCTTTGTCAATTTCCTCTTAACCATGATAAACCAAATGAACACCCACTAGTATGTTTTCCCCACATGCTTGGAATACGTGTCCCATGACCTTGGTCTTATTTTTTTCTTTTTTAAACTTTGTTACATGGATTTTTAACCCGGGGTTGTTACAAAAAATTATTCCATGACCTTTCACTGAGTCATAAATCTTATCAAAGTAATGTTGTACAAAATGTGTATCATGTGTATGATCATCGCTAATATAAAAAATATATTCTTTAATAACATGTTGATTCTCACTGATGATTTCTATATGATCAATATTTTGTTCAACATGTCTATATATAACATGCACAAGCATAGAGACTTGGCCAAAATGATAATATTCACTATGTATTTCATTTTGTGCAACAAATGTGTAATTTTCTGCAAAATCAACTCTCAATAAAATGGCCCATGGCAGAAAATCTTCACGATATTTTTTGAATCACAAGTTCGGCCATCGAGATATATGAGAATGCTTGGTATATTTATAGATTTTTGTCTCAAAATTCTTCAAAAACTATATCACATAAATTTCTTCTTATTTTGAATAAATCCTTTTATCACTTGTACTACTACTTGAACCAATCAATAGGATATTTGTTGTGAAAGAAATTCAAATTTCCACAATGATCACATTTTTACCACCAACACATTTATTTTGGTAAAATAATTTACGATTTTCTCTTCCAAATAGAATTTTGAACATGAAATGATGGATAGTGGAAGGAGGATGTGAATTTTTCCAAAATGTTTTACCAAAATTAAGGCGTCATAATATAATTGAAATTACACATGATAACGAAAACAACAAGTGTCACGTCCAATGATAGGTTAAACATACCATGGTTTTTGTTGTACAAAAGTATTGATTAAGACATTAATTTCATGATTCTCTTCTTTGAAATTATTGAACAACTCTATCTTAGTGGTGTCCAAGATATGTTTTGCATGTTATGCATAATGATTTTGTGTTATTCTTTGTTGAATCAACTCCCTTACTTATGGTGAAACACATGAATTTTTCATCTAATATTCATATATTATTTTTTTAACATGTTCTCCAAGTCTATCTTTGTATGGTTACCTACAAATAACTGTCCAGCAAGAAAGCTCGTCATTTGCATCTATTTTCAATCAAAATTTCCTATGCTTGTGCAATGTTTTTTGTGAGTTCCCTAATGCTTTTTCCATAGATTTTACCAAACGATTTTATTTAGTACTTGATGAAACCATTGTTATTTGTATTTCTCTACATGCATCTAGATCACTTTTATAAATAGATCTTCCAATTGATTTTAGAGCATTATTTATATTTTGAATCACATTTTCCTTCACCTTTTTATCTTTCGTTGATTTTCGAATGCCCAATAGTGTTGTAGCTTCTTTTAATTTCTTTGATGTTAAGAGACCTCTCAAAATTTGAGCTTGAATTGTCACATTTTCATCTTTGAAAAACTTATCAATAATGAGCTTAACACGATATTGTATAACATGGTCAGCTTTTTTATCTCCATATGTTTCAGTGTCAACATTTTCTAACATCTCATCATCGATATTGATTTCATCTGTACATATGAGAATTTAATGTAAATGAGTATAAATATACATTAAATAATTAAATTAAAAAATAGAGTTCATGAAATTGAAACTAATAAATATGTATAATTTCAATAATACATGACATATATATACATACCTAAGGGTGGTTCAACTTCTTCTTCACTTGAATCTCTTTCAACATCTTCAACAACATCATCAATCATTGGTTCATTTTCTTCTTCACTTTGTCTTTCAGCATTTTCAATCTCGTCATCAATGTTATGAGGAAAATCTCTCTAAGTTTACATTGAAAAATATTTTTCAAATTAGTTCATGAAATAAAAATTAAATTCCAAAATAAAGTATTAATTTTAAGTATCATTTATAATATCTGCATTTACATACCTGGTTCAATTTCTTGTTGAGATTGATTTTCCCTTTCTATATTTAAGAATTCTTCCTTCTTTCTTTTGTAATAGTTTCTTGAGTATTATACGAGCCTCAATGTCTCTAATTCGATCATATTTCTGTTGCAATTTCCTTGATTCCCTGTGATAATTCAATCTATAAATATTTTTAAAATCAAGCCCAAAAATTTGAATTTCAAGATCCAACCCAAAAAACTTACCTTCAAAATCTGGCCCAAAAAATCTTACTTTCCAAATGCAACCCAAAAAACTCCCTTCAAAAATCCAACCCAAAAACAAATTTAGTCCAAAATTTAGATTCAAATAAGTTTGATATTCAAAAGTTGCACATAAAGAATGTGAATGTGAAAATGATGTTTCAGTCGAGTTTATTTATAGTGTTTGGCTTAAATGGTTATATTGGAGGGTCGCATCATTTCAATTTCACAGGCGACGGAAAATATGGATAGGCTTTTCAGCTGAATTTTTTAGATTTTTGGTGGAAATCATTTTTCTGTTAATTTTACTGTTTTTTCATGGGAAAAATAAATTTGGCCGAAAATAAACAAAAAAAATCAGCCAAAAAACTTCTTCCGCTGAAAACCTACAACTCTGCAACAACTCGATTCTATTCACCTTTCTCCGGTTTCAAAATGGTTAAATTCCATAAATTATACTTAATTTGTTGGAACCAGGATCACTACTAGGGGGGGTGGGTGGATGAATTAGTAGTGATAACAATTTCACAACAATAAAAATTTTTCTCCAATATATTAATCAATTCATGACTTTACAAATCATTAGATCTGAACACACAACTTCAACTAGAATATAGACATGAGAGCCATAAGATATGATATAAGCATACCCAATGAAAAACAAATCATCACATCACATAGGAACACATGATATCTGGTGGAAAACCCCCCTCTAGGGAAAAACCCACCCTTGCTATTGTTTCACTGCTCAATTATTTTATTATCTATTAAGAAAACCATTACATAGAGAGTACAATATGGCAACTATCTAAAAGGAACTATGGTCCCCATATATGACTCTATAGACACCCATTTGATCATCAAGCCTTGCCCAACACCCATTGGACTTATCAAGAAATTTGTTCTCAATAATGTTTTTGTCAGAGCACCCACCACACTTCGCCATGTGGTTCATGTTTCATACATTTTCATACGGTGAGCTACTCAACATGAAGATTGCAACAAAAATATCTTCATAGCACAAAACATGAATCACTAAATCAAAATCAAATCATACTCCTCTCTCACATTCATACATCATTCTCAACTCACATAGCCTCAATACATTTTCTGCAAGAAAACTAGATGCAAAAACTCAACAATGCAACACATAAGTTCTATATCAAAACATGAGACACTACCACAACCAATTTATCACAATCATATAAACTCAAACAATAATTTTTCCTCTACAATGAAAAATGAATTAGCAAAATTATTTGTAGCCTTGTCACTTGTCTTCTGCATACAAATATTCTCCAGTCATGCATACTTTTGTCTCCAATATAGTATACCTCCATGCACACTCTGCTTCAGCAAATTCACACTCCTCACCAATGGCTCTCCAAAACACTATGACAATTTTCTCACACAAGAGAACCAACCAAATGAACAACCTTTCTCCACATATTTGTAGTTTCTAAAGATGATTAGATCAATTAATTTTAATCCTGTAGTGGATATTTTTCAAATGTTGGAAGTGGTTTGGTTCAATTATTCTTGACTCAGTCAAGACACTAACTTAATTTACTAAGGAATATTCTCTTTTAACCATCATCTAGAAGTAAAATTACCTTTTTCTGACCTTTACATGACGAGTATCGAAGAAGACAAGTCAAAAAACCGAATAAACATTTGCTGACGTGAGGAATGCAAAGGAATTTTCATGAAAAGCCTCGGTCACTCCCACAACACTCGATCCATGCAACTGGAACTCCTCAGTCACTCCCATAGGCTTTCAAGCCGGTGTATGGATCTTTTGAACCACTCCCACAGGCTTGGCTCCATGCGATTGTGGTAGAGGATGCTCAAAAACAAATTTCCTTTGCTCAAATTCTATCCAAAATTGATCCATTGGTTGATCATCACTAGTAAGTACTGAGGAAGCCACTGTAGCCTCTACAACACTCCAGTAATCCACTATAGAAACTCCATCATCATCACAAGTAAAACTCGGTTGACTTGAATGCCATTCAACAACTACTCTAATACTCAACTCATCAAGCTTCACCACAACTACTCTAACATTTGCAACCATCAATGATAGACCCTACAATTGATCATACAAGATTAAAACAATCCATACTCACACCTAGAACCATAAACATGACTTGAAAGTATACAAACTATCAACTAGGTGTTATAGACATATTTGGGCACTTCAACCCCAATCTTATATGTCAATAAACTAGGGCTCTTTAACCCTTAAAAGTGTTGTTTCATACCCTAAAAGATCATGGTCAAATGATTACATCATTCCCCAAAATTTCTACCTGAAAAACCATCCAGAACTGGCCTAAACTGGACCATACTAAAAGCTCCACTATCAGGGTGCGAAGCACACTGACTTCTACACTAGCTAGGTGTAATGCATACTGAAGAGGCCTTCTATGGGGTGCGATGAGTGAGAATGGACAAATTTCCAAGGCAGTTTGCTAAGTGGATTCTCATGGAATCTTCTAGAAACTTCTCCTATGAAACTTTCCTCTCTGAATTCGCCTAGGGATGAGTAATAGATCCAAGAAATCTCCAAGTGGAACCAAAAACAACAAGTGGAATGACACTAATCAAAAACCCAGAGATGACTCACACCCTTGCATACATCTATAAATGGATCCCTCATCTGAGAGATCTGGAGGCTGGAATTTTGTAATTTGTAAGTAAGTGCTCATAGTTTGTGTTTGAGAAAGAGCATTGTATTGTTGGGTGATCTTACTTTTCATGAGGTGAAGAGGGATTTGATGCTGGGAGGATGATGTTGGATCAGACAGCTGGGTTGTAATTCTCCCTTCTATTTTAATAAAATTCTTTGAATTTTCCTCCATACAATTGTGTATTTGTGAATGTTGTCATTTTTGAATGCCATTGTATGTTCATTGTATTTCTGATTCTGCAATGCTTATGATATAATAGATCAAGATGCTTTGATGGTGTTTTGTTACTTTGTTTCTATACGTATTCTCTAAGCGAGATAAGTAGGAGAGGAGGTGCAAGCTCTATCAAGGGGGAGAGAGATCAAGCAAGGAGTTAAGTGGAAGATCTAGGTTGGTTCCTTTGCCTCTCTCTTATCTGTTATACATAGAGGAAATCGTAAATTGCTTTAAATTGTTTGTTTCTAGGGTAGCTGCCAATCCTAGAGGGCTAGTCGATCGAAAAGACAATAGTTTTCCCAGAAATAAAATGATGACTCCACCAGGGAACGAATAGATGTTTGTTTGTTATTGTTGTTTGTTTTATAAACTATAGAAGGAGCCTGAAGTTAGCCTAATAGCCTTCGAACTGCTCTTGCTCTACAATTGCATAGTAGATGAATGTTGCTTCAGTCAATCTCCGGTTTAGTTTATGAATTGAAAATTTGACTTACAAACATTCTAGATGCCCTTTGGTAGCTCAGTAACCTCTCAAGATCATACCTATGTACTTTGCTTTTTATTGTCTATCATAGCTCAGCTTAACTCACTGAAATCAGCTGCAAATTTGAGCCAAAACCCATCTTAGTTGCACTCCCTGGCCCATCGCACTGTCTATCACTATCTAACAGTATGCATCGCATCTCCCGAACCTGTAAAGTGTGATGTATCCTTGTTTCTGTGAATCCCAGGTGCCATGACTGACTGAGCCTATTTCCCTTCTTGAAATTTAGGGTTTTTGTCCTTGTTTTCAGCTCTGTTTAGTTGTTTTGCTGCTTATGAACAGTACCTCATTACTGAAGCCTCCTTGCATCAGATAGATCAGCCTCCATTGATTAAAATTAGTAAATTTTTTTATGTATTTGTCCATCATTTACGATCCTTTGTCGAAAAGTTGCTTAAATCGATCTGTCATTTTGGTACAAAAAGTCTCATAGTTGTTGTTTTGTGTCAAAAATAGAAGTGTCATTGAGTCTTCCTTCCCTAGATATTCGATCAAACTTTTTGTCATGTACTTGATTTGATTTGTTGATATTTGAAGTGTCGGAAGCATTTTCTATTCAAAATTGAAAAGTTTCGTTTAGTCTTCCTTTCTATTTTGAAAAACAAATTGTCGAAATGTCGCTTTGAGTAAAAAAATTTCAGATCTTTGCTCTACTTAGTTTTCCATTTTTGGCATTTTTCACATTAAGGGGAACGAAAAACAAATACATGTATTTTCAATTGCATTTAGACTGTGTGTGAAAAATGATTTAGGAAAAGTGCATTTAGTGTGTGCTCTTTTCTCTTTGTTTGAAAGAATCATAATTTTCTTTCCTTAGTAGCTAGGATTTTCATTGCTCAAAATAAACAACGATTGTTTATCATTGTAGACTGCATATTTAGGAATTTTAAATCTACATCACATGGTGAACCATTGAAAGACAAACTTTTAAACAAGATCAACTCTAAAATAAATTTCAATGAACTTAACAACACTTTGCAACCTAACGCAACACATCTAGAGGTCTAGGCTAGAGACGTGTTCTGGCGTCGTAAAATCTAGTAACTATCATTTTCATTGAAGGTTGGGTGATTCCTCCTCCTTGATACAACAAGTGCTAGCACGGACTTGTGCTCCCCGTTCTGTCGCGTATATATTGGGAGACCACAATAGTTTTATATCCTTTATCCATAGGAAGCCGTGTCCACTGCCCTATCGATCGTAATGCACTGAACACAGCATTGGGGAAGATTGACTGCCGTACATAAGTCCATGGTAATTTCTCTTTAATTTATCACCAAGGTGTATTTTGCAGTTTTGCAATTGGTTTGGTAATCCCTCTATCTAGATTTCCAGAGTAGTCACTTTTATTCCTTTTCGACTCCTTAAAAGAAAAAGTCCATCTGAGCACTTGTCACTTCAGGCTCATTAAAAATCAAAGGGTACTAGAGTCATCTTTATCTTTTTCTCGACTCTTAAAAATTGAAAAAGCGAAGTTGTGTCAAAGCGTCATTAAAATTTATTTAATTCGGAATAACATCTTTTCCCCCTTAATTTTGAGTTGATCAAGTAATCCACAATTGTGGAAGAAAGTCAATCAAAACCTCGTCGTTCACGGAGACTATCGATTCAACCGTCTTTGACTCTGGAAATGAAGCCATTCTGGGCAAAACAGTCTTGTTTAACTGAGTCCAATTCACCTGGTTTATTTGAAACTTGTGTTTCAACATCGTCAAAGACTACAGTTACTCCGATCATTTCTGGTATATCTACCTTTAGAGAAGAAGTTCCGTAGTTACAAGAGGACATTAGAAATGTCCTAGTGTAACGGTAGACACTTCTATACCTAAAACAGCTCCATCTAGAGTTGACCCAGAGACTGAAGTTAACTTACCTAAACATCTGGAAGTTGAGTTCCAGAATTTAGAAGGTGTCACCCCTCTAGTATCTGTCACTACAGAAGCTATACCTTCTTTAGCCCCAGAAATATTTTACGGACCTAATGGTCTACCTCTTCCTCCTGGTCTAATTTCTATAGAGCAGATAGTGGAGGATCCTCCATCTAGTACCCCGTTACATTTTGGAACTGGGATTCATTTGTATCCTTCTACTCCTAAAGTTGGTTCTTTTAATCATCCTTCACCGCAAGTTCTTGTCGAATCGCTAGAAAATCTTTTGGATAGACTAAATATGTCTGAGAAACCATCAACATCTAGGACTATATCATCTGATACAGCTACAGCAAAACTTCCTGCTGCCATTCCTACAATGTTTGCTGGTATACCATCTGTCCCGGCTAGTTATCAATCACTAGCTGGAGTCCACTCAAAGGTTGTTTTGACGACATGGTCTATTCCTATTTGTTCATCTAGAATCCCATCTGGTATTTCTTATGTTGAAACTCAGCAAATTGATCCTACATGCCAATATCAATTTGGGCAAACCAGTCTTCAAAGACTGACATATCCTTTGAATGCTAGACTGCCGCCATATGGAGGGCAGTATGATTTTTCATTGTTCCTTCCTGGAGAACAACCATATGAGAGTTTACAACGAAATTCAGGTCAAACAAGAATTACATCCAATGGTTGGGTACCAATACTGCCTCAAGAACCAAGGGTTGTATATTCAATGCAACCAACCCAACCTATGTCGAATATTCCCACTACACCTACTATTGTGACTGTGTCGCAAGTACAAGCACTGCATTTTGTGTGTCAACCTCAAGTATCTCAGGTTGCAATACAATAGCCTCTTGTCTCTACGGCTCAATCACAACCTCAAGTTAGTGGTTCCTTACCTGGAACAACTCAAGCTCAAACAGGTATAATCACTTCGCATCTTGGTCAATCTTCCAATATTGGGCAACAAAAAATGGTCCAACAACCATGGCTGGTACAATACCAACAACTGCAATTCCAGCAAACCTACTGAGGACCTGAGCAACAAGGCTTTGTAGGTAATGGACAACCACATTTTCAAAACAGTTATCAACAACCATACTATAATGGTTATGTCCAACAACCTTATCAAAGTTACCAGCATCAGATACATTATGCTGGTATGCAAAGACCTACTACTCAGGCGATTCCATCTTATCCTGGGTATGCTTCGCCTAACCTGAATCAACAGTTGCCTTTTGTAGCAACTCTAGAATTACCAGATTTGAACCGGCTGACTAATGATCCAATTGCATACGCCCCTTGGTGGCCAGCGATTCCTCATAAAATTCCCTTCGATATTCCTAAATTCAATGGAAATCCAGGTGAAGATCCATCGAATCACGTAATGACTTTTCATTTGTGGTGTTCATCTAACACCCTAAATGATGATTTGATTAGGCTTCACCTTTTTTAGAGAACGCTCACTGGTCTGGCAACGAAATGGTATATTGAATTTCCTAGAGCTTTGCTCGATAACTTTAGCGCCCTTACCACTACTTTTCTAACCCACTTTCAGTTACCCATAAGGTACGAAACAGGAACAGAACTCCTTACCAATTTTAAATAGATGATGGCCACTCACATATCCGATCATATTCATGACTGGTGACGTCGTCGTTGAATGGTAAGGATGTATGTTCCCAATCAACTTTTATCTGAGTGGTTTATTAAGTCCTTATTGGCATCTATAACTGAGGACGTGGCAAAAGGAGGAGTTTTCACTGAAGAGCAAGTCATTGCTCGTGCCTAATATTTAGACTTGATCTATACTCAGTCTGGTACACTCTACGACAAAATTCCTGATGCTCCTTGACCAGAATTTTCCGTTCCACCCCCTCCTAAATCAAGCAGGGACTCTCATGTCAGTGATGGTGTGATTGGTGCCACAAGCACGCAAACTGCAAAGGCTCCATCTAAAAAAGCCCTTGCAATTTCTAGTCAAAAAGAAAATGACAAACCTCTTGCCTCAGAGATTAATGCCGTGTCATCTGACAAGGGAAAGAATCCAAAGCAACCAGGGGGCAAGAAGAAAGGGAAAAATAATAAGAAGAAACATGAGAATGCAACTCCTAAAAAATCTTCTGAAAACCTTACTGGGCAAAAGAAACCTCGTTATCCATGTTTCATATGCGATGATGAGCATTGGATGAAAGATTGTCCACATCGAGCTAAGGTTGCGAAATTTTTAAAGACTTCAAATACCTCAGCGATGTTGACTGATCCATTTCTGAACCCAAAAACCAATCTGGTTTCTATCAATCAAGTTTCCCCATCCTAAGTGCTTGTGCTATCCATCTCAAAGCAACAAAATGATGCTTTAATATCAACAAGGAATAAAGATTATGGGAATCCACCATCGTCGAACAACAAGGCTACAGATCAACCTAGTAGTTCGACAATGACTTCGCCTGAAGTTGTTCCACCCATCATTCCTGAATTAACAATAAAGCCACCAAATGGATTCGTTCATAAATCGACATTTAATCCTCGTGCACGAGTTGCACAGAATTATAATATAGTGGAGGATCTGGCTCAATCGCCATCTGCTATGTCGACACTTGAAGTACTACAAAATTGCCCCTCCCAAAAGCAGGCTTTGTTATCAGCAATAGGTGGGATTGACCTAGTGGATTCCAATCTTGTGGCCTTTAACCATAAAGGATATACACCTCAATTACCATACCAACTTGCTTTCCTTATACAGGTAAAAGCCCTCAATAAATCTATTCATCGAACAATCATTAATGAGGGGGCATCTACCTATATTATGTCAATGAGTTGCTGGAAAACTTTAGGTTCACCACCCTTGTCACAATCATCAACGACATTAAAGGCATTCGATGGAAGAACATACATGCCGTATGGGATTTTAAGTAACTTACAAGTTGAACTGGGGGGCAAGACAATAGAAATTGAAGTCGAGGTCATTGATGGAAACCTTGATTACAATATCTTACTGGGAAGGCCCTGGATTTATGCTATGGCTGTTGTTGTGTCTACATACTTTAGAAAGATTGCATTTCCCTTCCAAGGTGGAATTACAATCGTTGACCAACTAGCCTTTTTTCCTAATAGTTCACAAGCTACTGGAAGCATTCCATTGATCCATGGAAGTCATCAATTGCTTCAAAATGTTAGAGTAGGTCTCCTAAAAGACCCTTCCTTAATGGGTACTTTTGCCCTCCCACCTCCAAGTGGACTTGCAGAAGTGGCCATAGTGGGAACCTGTAATATGATCTCTTCTAGTTCACCTAAGATTAAGAAGAACTCTAACAATTTTCATAGCGCATATCACAATGAGGTGTTGCCCCCAAGCCCCATAGAATATTTGTAGCAATCAATTTTCTGGGCCTGGACGGCGAACCCAAATCAGCACTCAACGAGTGTTTGGATAGATAGGTCTCTAGAGTATGGTACCTCTTCTGATCCTTGGTCTCTAGTACATTCTACAGACGAAGGAATCATCCAACAAATGATGATAGGAGAGCCACCGTGCGAAGATTACCACCATCGTTCCCACCTTCAAGATAACAATGAAGATTATTCAAGCGACCTTAATCATCCATCAGTTTTTAATTTTATATTGAATACTGTAAATACAGTGGATTCCGAGCGAAATCTATCCAATATTGAAGAAACTATCGCCATTAATATCTCGACCAAACCTAATGTTGTAGAGAATATTCACGTTGGCAAATCTTGTTCTCCAACAGAACTCGAAATTTATTGCACTCTCTTTTGTGTTTTCATAGATGTCTTTGAATGGTCATATGAAGAAATGTCAAGCATTGACTCGAAAATTATTGAACCGTATCTCGATGATCTACCGGCTCATTCACGAAAGCAGACTGAGCATTTGAGAGCCATATTTCTATGTTGCTGACACTAGAAGATACGACTCAATCCGCACAAGTGTGTGTTTTGGGTTGGTTCTGGTCGACTACTTGGTTTCGTAGTTTCTAAAGACAGAATTTGACTCAACCCATTTAAGGTTAAGGCAATCCTTGACATGCCTCCACCTTCAAATTTACTTCAGATACAGAGACTCCAAGGCAAAGCTAACTTTCTGAGGAGGTTCATTCCACATTATGCAAAACTCGCTAAAGGTTACACACAACTTTTGAGAAAAGGATTACCCTTCCACTGGGATCAGATTGCGCAAGCTTCCTTTGATGCTTTAAAAGATTCCCTGATAAAAGCATCATTAATGTATGCTCCTGATTATCAAAAATACTTTAACCTGTATCTCGCCACTGCGGATATGACCATCGCCATGGTTTTAGTGCAAGAAGATAATGGAATTGAACATCCTATATATTATTTAAGTCGAAATCTTAATGATACAGAAAGCAAGTACTCTTATGTTAAAAAATTGGCTTTAGTAGCCATTCAAGAAGTACAGAGATTTTGAAACTACATTCTCTTTCGCAAAACTACCATTGTGTCATATTACAACCCTATGACCTACATTCTATCGCGTCAATTGCTGGGGGAAAAATATGCCAAATGGATAGCCATTTTGCAAGAGTTTGATCTGGAATTCACCAAATCCAATCAAAGAAATCTCTTGTCTTTGTGGAGTTACTTTGTGACCTTCGCTCGTCATCCAACGATTTAACATCCAAAGCAACAATCATGGATGAGACTCTTCTGATATCGTCAAGCGGTCCTTGGTATGGGGATATACTGGTCTACCTCCAAACCCAAAATTTTAGCCCCAACACCTCTCGCTCTAAACAGCAACGTACTCAATACCAAGCCAAAGATTACTTGATCATTGGCGATACGCTTTACTGTCGTAGTGTTGATACAATTCTACGAAGGTGCCTCATGCATGAGGAGGCCAAAAAAGTTTTGAATGATTGTCATTTAGGTGCTTGTGGGGGGCATCTACCTGGTTATGCTACTGCACAAAAGATCTTACAAGCAAGTTACTTCTAGCCCACCATATTCAAATATTGCATCACTGTAGTCAGAAGTTGCCATGCTTGTGTCATACTTTTGATCGCAAAACAAGATTACCACCTGCACCACTGCATCCAGTAGTTGCTGTTAGCCCATTCACTAAATGGGGCATTGATTTCATGACATGTACCCCACCTCGGTTGGGGGGCATGGGTATATTATAGTTGTTGTCGACTATTTTACAAAATGGGCCGAGGCAATTCCTACATTAAACAACAACGGCAAAACGATTGCTCTTTTCTTTTTTAATCATGTAGTTTCTAGATTTGGTGTTCCATAGGCTATAGTCATAGATGATGGGTCGCATTTTCACAATCACATGATGATTGAATTGACTACCAAATTAGGACTATTCCACGAAAGTTCTACTCCATATTATCCACAGGCTAAAGGACAGGTTGAGGCAATCAACAAGGTCCTTAAGCGCATGTTGCAGAGAATGATTGGAGTCCACAAACAGAATTTGCATTTAATCATGTACTCGGCTCTATGGGCATATAGGACTTCAGTGAGAAATGTGACCAAATTTACACCTTTTTAGTTGGTGTATGGTCTGGAAGCCGTCTTACCAATTCAGTGAGAAATCTCGTCCCTCAAGTTGGCAATTGATCTGCTTCCCAAAACTTCTGAAGAAGAGGCTCGTTTCTTGGAGCTAATCCACCTAGATGACACCCGTCGTGATGCAGTGTTGGCTAACGAAACACATAAGAAATGTGTCAAGGCGCAATTTGACAAAAATGTCAAGCCTCGTGTCTTCTCAGAAGGTGACCTGGTCTTGCTTTACGATCAGGACTCCAACAAATTAGGAGTGGGTAAATTCAAACCATTATGGATGGGCCCATACATTGTTAAATGGGTATTGACAAAAGGAGCCTACGAGCTGGTCGATTATGATGGGATTCCACTATCACAACCCTGAAACGGTTTGTATCTTAAACGTTACTATGCTTAATTAAGTGTAGTAAACTCATTGTAAATATGCTTTTATTGCATTTTTTTTGTTTTCTGTTAGAGTTTTCATTTTGGTTAGGTAATCCACTTCGCATTTGTTGCAGATGTCAAACTTTTTGGAACCATTTATTGGGTACACCAATGGAGCTAGTCGTAGTATGCAGAACCTATCTTCTGCATCCTAGGCCATTTTTGCTCCAAGCGGCGAGTTAGTGAGTTTCAGGGGGATATGTATTGGCCAATCGATGAACAACATCGCTGAGTATAGCGCGTTGATTGAACTTCTCTCTGATGCCATTTCACATGGCATACGCTGACTCGTTGTCAAGCTAGATTCACAGCTCGTCATTCTACAACTTACTGGCGTTTATTCCGTTCAGAACCCAGCTATTCATCGCATGTTCCTAAGAGTCAGGATTTTGGAAAGACGTTTTGATTCCATTCAATATCAACACATTTCCATAAACTTAAACACATTGACTAATTCATTAGCAAACTATGTGTTAGATAGACATTTGCAACATTTGTAAAGAAAGAATTCTACATTAGCATTTGCATCAGGATTGCATAACTTAACCAAAATAAAACTCCAAAAAATCAAAATATATAGTTGGTTATAGTTTTTACAAAAGTTTTTGTGTCCAAGACAAAATCGGTCATCTGACCAAGAAACTCAAAATGAATGTAGAAAAGCATCCTAGACTAATGATGCTGGTGATAACATGTCACTGTGTTATGAAACCAGCGCAAGAAAAGATAGAAAAGATAGATCAATGCCTTAGAATTTAGCCTCTTCAAGGGGGAAACCTCCTTTACATTATATAAATGAACAATTATTGGATGATACAAATGAAAAGACCTCCTTTCTATATATAGGAGTCTAAGGGGTCATAACATAATCAGAGCTGACATAACAATAATAATGTAAGGGCACAATAATAACAATAGTGAGCTTCTATGGGGCACAATAGTAACAATATGGGCACTACATGGGTACATAAATATAACAAGTGGGTTGTACTAATAACAATAAGGGGTTACACTAGTAGTATAGGGGCCTAAAATGCCCCTCTCCTTCAAAAAGCGTTGTCCTCAACACTTCAGTAGTTCTTGATGCTTTTGTATAAAATTATTGTCCTCCCATGTGGAATCTTCAGCGGGTAAGTTCTTCCACTTGATGAGATACTCTGAAATTGATCGATTTCGTAGCTGTCGGGTTCTTGTTTCTGTGACTGCTCCAGGTTCCAATATGATTTTTCCTTCCTCTTCAATTTCTAGCAATATTTTTTGAATTGGGATCTTTTGCAACTTTTGAATAAGTGGCCATACTTCTTCGTCCTTCTTCCATTCATCCCTTGCTTTGTTTATCCAATCTGGTTGGATAATAGAAATAGCACAAAACAATGCTTCCACATCCTCATCCTTGAAGAGTCTTCCCATTCGGTAAGGTCGCCATTTTTTAAGTGCATGTAGTATTGCCAACATTTCCTTCTCATAAATAGCTTGCTTGAGATATAGTAGTAAAAATACCCAATCACCTCCATCAAAACATTTTTCACTACGATGTTGATCTACCTATTGTTTCGTTTGATTTTTCACCGAAGTGGTGTTATCCTTTAAAATTTGGAGAACTTGTTGTTGATGCTCGATGTGATCTTTCACTGCTTGAACCTTTTTCTTCTTGATATGTCCTTCTATCTCTAGAGTTTGAGGAGTGGTAATTTCTTCCAATCCTTTACAAGATATGGTCGGATTCATTTCTTGATGCTCGATGTGATCTTTCACTTCTTGAACATTTTTCTTCTTGATATGTCCTTCTATCTTGATAGTTTGAGGAGTGGTAATTTCGACCAATGAATTACAAGATATGGTTGGATTCATTTCTTCTTTCTTGATGTGATCTTTCACTTCTTGCACCTTTTTCTTCTTGATATGTCCTTCTATCTTGAGAGCTTGAGGAGTGGTAATTCTTGCCAATGCTTTACAAGATATGGTGTGGTTCATTTCTTCTTTCTCTGGGGTGGGGTCCTGGCGTATATCTTCTTCTTTTGATGTTTCTTGATCCTTTTCTTCCTCCTCTTCATATTCTATGTAAAATAATTTCTTCTCAGCACACTTATGACCTTTAGTGCATTTTCTATCACAATTGTAACAAAGCCCTTTTTCTCTTTTTTCTTCCAATTGTTGTGGCGTAACCCTTATAGGTTGTGGAAGGCTAGGCGAAACAACACTTCCATTTTTATAGTTGTGAGGGGTATGCTTCCTGGTTTCCATAATTTTGCTTTCCACTATGTCACAAAGCCCTTTTACTCTTTCCAATTGTTGTGGTGTTGCTCTAAAGAAGGTGTTGCTCTTTGTATCCTCATAATGTGTTATCATTTCCTCCGTGAAAATTGACCACGTAACAAGTTGTTTATGAGAATAAAGCCCTTCATACCATAAAAATTGATCCGGTTCTAAATATGAAGATGCAATACATACCTCTTGTAACAGTGGTACATCATGTAGATCAAAATATTGCTCCATTTGAAGTATCCAATTTACCGGATCCAAGCCATCAAACTTCCTCATCTTGCTTTTTCTTGATTTTAGGAGCTCCATCTTGAAACGACTGTAACTCTGTACTTTCGGATTTTTAAGTTTTGATATTGTGACTTGTAGTAGCCCTCTGTGTTCTCTTTCCAATGCCACCAGTCTGATCCAAATTGGATTCTCCAAGAAAGCGTTATGCATAATCTCCCAAGATGACTTGATTATAGACATTTCTAGAAGAGTGAACTTGTATGAAGTGCCACGTGTCAGTTTTTCAACCTTTGGCTCTAAAACAATATCTACAAGAAACTACAGTCCGTCCTATTTTTGTACCTTCTTACGAAATTTCAATCCGATGCTCAGATAGAAAGTTATGACGATTTTCCCCAGGTCACATGATTGGAATGTAATTTAGGAGTCTGCAAAAAGACCAACTTCCTGAGATCATATCTCCGCAAATATAGCGGGAAAAGCTCTGAAACCAAATGTTATGAAACCAGCTCAAGAAAAGATAGAAAATATAGATCAACGCCTTATAATTCAGCCTCTTCGAGGGGGCAACCTCCTTTACATTACATAAATGAAAAATTATTGGATGATACAAATGAAAAGACCTCCTTTCTATATATAGGAGTCTAAGGGGTCATAACATAATCAGAGCCGACATAACAATAATAATGTAAGGGCACAATAATAACAATAGTGGGCTTCTATGGGGCACAATAGTAACAATATGGGCACTACATGGGTACATCAATATAATAAGTGGGTTGTACTAATAACAATAAGGGGTTACACTAGTAGCATAGGGGCCTAACACACTGCCTGCGCGATCATGCGCAAGAGCCTGGTCCATCGACTCGGCACACCAGTAGTGTGGCGCTATAACCTCAAAGGTAACTCATCGGTCTTGACATCCTGAATACCGAGAGTGAGGCCCTTGATCTGATCCTACAGCACTACCAGGGTCTCTGATATGTCCAGATCCCAAAGGACGGCCCTCCCTACAGCCTCTCCTGCTGGAGCATCATCTGTTGCCCGTGGGCATGCCACTGGTCGCACTGGTCCAATATCTGCACACACATATGAGTTTGATTAGTCTTGATAACATTAAAAAACACAAAAACATTATAAAACTAATAAACAAAGATGTGGTCGAATCATTTTACCTATAGCACTCCACTGCTCGCCAGCTAGTAACGCCAAATCCGGGTCGCCTTGGAAATCCATCCCGACATATGGATACTCTGCAAAGACCATCTCCTAACAGTCGAACCACTTGAAAAAGGCATCAAAGAAGGAAATTTGTGACTGAACAACATGTCTGGCCATAAGATCAACCCATCTCTGCATCTGTGGTTCCCTCGATGTTGGCAATCCCAGTGAAATGCATCCGTGGTTCCCTCGGTGCTGGCAATCTTAGTGAAATGCATCCATGGTTCCCTCAGTGCTGGAAATCCTAGTGAAATGTTCTGAGGCTGCATCAGTGGAATCCTCTCCAAAGCGAAAGCAGTCAATATGGAACCGTAGCCAAAATTCTTGGATCTTCCATTCTTTACTTTGGAGAGCTGTTCTTTTATGACAGGAAGTACTGCGTCGCACTAGTTGAACACCTTTGGTTCCAGGCATTCCAGGGCTTATTACATGTAAGATCTATTTGCCAAGTGTAAAGTCGTGCTACCAGCCAATCTAGCAAAATTAAATAAACTGGTCCTCAAGGGTTGATCAGTGACATCCTAGATATTGATCTTGCCATCTCTGCTGGGTTGAGATCCATCTCTACAGAACTAACAAATGTAATCTTTCACAGATTCACCTCCACGGGCGGATCCTGATAGTGAAAGAGGGGCACCACACCTCAATAACCCCGTCAGAAAGTAAATATCCTCGACTGTCAATGGAATAGATTTGCCTCTGATCTAGAATACCTGGTCAATCGAATCCCAAGCATCGAGAAAATACTGCAACAAACTGATTTGTTGCCTCATGCTGGATATGCAGAACTTCAGCAAGCCACAGTTTCGTAATGCAACAATTGTACCCTGGTCATGTAAGGCAATCATGTCCTCTTCTTCATGTTCGTGTTCATGCCATGTGACAACCATCTTGATCCAACAAAAATATAAAATGCAAACAAAAGATGAGTTAGGATCCAAATTTGAGCAAAAATAGGAAAAAAATTGATAAAAAATCACTGTGTAAAGATGCCCTTCTACACCCTTCGCACCCTGCCTTTGAGCAAGGTGGGATGCATACTAACTGGCCTATTGGTAGCTCAGTATGAATCACACCTTTCGATACTGGCTATGTGCGATGATTGGGGAATGAGATCTTCAAACCCCAGAGGCCCAGAAAAGTAAAAAATCTAGCTCAAAATCAAGAAAATATGGAATGAAAATGAAGAGCTTAGGGTTAGCTCCTACCTAGTCCTAACGTTGCGGAGAATAGTCCACCAGATCTCCCGAAATCAAATGATGAAATTTGTAGGGAAAACCACTCCAGAGCTCCAAAATCCCAAATTTGAAATGAAATGATGAAAATGAAAGGTAAAACTACCTTTTATGTTTACTATTCACGTACTTCAAGTAAAATGTTAGTTTTAATTCATTTTTCGTACATATATATGTATTTCTAATTAATTTGATGGAGTGTTTGAGCAGGTTAAACGACCGTCGAAAGAATCTCATGTGCTAGACAGTGAATCGAACATATTTGACCACTTGTCTGAGCATAGTTTCCGCAAGGTTCAAGCTCGTTAAAAAATGAATCCGCACCCACACTGAGCATATGTTATTGCATGGTTCAAGCTCATTAAAAAATAAATCTACCACAGGGCATACGCCCCCCCAGAGTTCAAGCTCGTTAAAAAATGAACCTACCTTTGTTAAATAACCTTTGTGATTGCCATTACTTCAGCCTTTTGAGCCTTGGTTGTGTTCCTGCCATCACCTCCATTTTTTTGGCCAATCATACGCTTCCACTTGATTGGTTACCCATTTGAGGAACAGCTGTGATGAGTGGTCCTATCAGCCACCCTCTTCACATCACCATGTTTTGAGAAGTTCCAAACTTACCCGAAACCAGTTGCTACCCTAGACACCACTCGTTCCTAAAAAATGAGTCCTCTTTAAACCCTTTTAAATATGAAAAGATTGTCGAGCAATTGGACTTTCCAGCTCGTTAAAGTGTTGGGAAATTCCATCCCTCCTGTAGATCTTAATCTTTTTCAGACCTGAGGGATTATCTTACAAAAAAGTTCGAGCGCTTGTCTTTTTCGGCTCACTAAAGTGATCGAAAAGTCATCCCTTTTGTATTGTTTTAATCTTTTTCGGACCTAAGGGATTATGCTACGAAAACGAACTGTTGGAGTTTCCTTTTCATCCCTTTTCAAACTCTCCAAACATGAAAAGGACGGAGTTATCCTTGTCGTTAAACTCATTAAAACAATAGTGACAAACTTGTCCACCAAGACAAGAACGAGTTTCACTATCACTAGACTCACTAAGAACATAGCGACATGTTTGCCTGAAGGGAAAATTATAGAACAAGCATATGTTATCCTTCTCAAGATTGATAAAAATAAAGAGGTATTGGTCAGTAATGACTAGGGAAAAAGGGAAGAAAACTTGAAAACTTTATGGTAGCAGGTCACTCTTGAACATGACACTTTCACTCCATCACCATGATTGAGTCGGGTTGGGCTATTTCGTTCACCGGTCATTTCACCATTGGTCTTTCACCTCATCCATTTTGGGGTTAACGCTACCAATCCATCTCAGTGTCGCTAATATGCTCAAGAGAAGTCATTCAGTTGAGAATTCACCATCCAGTTAATGCCTCATCCACTGCAATACCTTCAACCTCCATTTTTCATGACTGCCATTCTTGAACCTTGTGTCGTCGATCATTTTCACCTCCAGAAAATCATTTGCTTCGTTTCATGTTGTGGATGTGGGATACATTAAGGCCCTCCTATGACAGGTCACTTCTTGTCGACATCAGCTCATTATCCAAGAAGTTGACTTAGAAACAACCCTTTCAGTACTTTGAAGCTTGCATGCCTTACTGGCAAGTTTCTCACTTCTGGCGAGAGGTTGACATCAATGGCCTTCGACCGAAAGATTTTGCGTGGTGTTTGACATCGGATAATATATTCAAACCACATGAATTGTATTGTAGTACCTTGAGGGTCATTATCATTATTGGTGATTCCTCTCACATCTGTTAATAGCTTACATTATTGGCTAGTAATCAGGCGATGTCTTTCCATGTTTGACTTCAGAACATCTTTTCACATGGATTGACTTGTACATCGGGCGAAGATTGAACGAGTTTGAAGACCCCGGATCTAGTTTCATCCATCCGAGCTGCGATATATTCATGGATATAAAGACATCAAATGTACACAGAAGTTGCACAAATGGTCATCCAAGCCAGGGACGATGACCCTATATATGAAGAATCACCAGTCTGCAACTATAGACGATTTTCTATTCTATGTACATGAAATGAATTTATAAAGCTAAGCATGGGAATGCCCTCCTCAGCTAGATCATGAAAAATTATATTATGATGATGTATTGTATTGTATCTTATACAGGTCACCTTCCAGTTGTGAAACTTCGGATCCTCTTGTTAAATCATTTCACCCGACATCAAAGATTTATGAATTCATGCTTTAGGGGGCAACTGTTATAGACATATTTGGGCACTTCAATCCCAATCTTATATGTCAATAAACTAGGTCTCTTTAACCCCTAAAATTTTTGTTTCATACCCTAAAAGATCATGGTCAACTAATTACATCATTCCCCAAAAGTTACACATGAAAAACCATCCAGAACTGGCCTAAACTGGACCATACTAAAAGCTCCACTGTCAGGGTGCGATGCATACTAACTTCTACACTAGCCAGGTGCGATGCATACTGAAGAGGCCTTCTATGGGGTGCGATGAGCGAGCATGGACAAATGTTCGAGACAGTTTGCTAAGTGGATGCTCATGGAATCTCTTAGAAACTTCTCCTATGACACTTGCCTCTCTGAATTCACCCATGGATGAGTAAGAGATCCAAGAAATCTCCAAGTGGAACCAAAAACAACAAGTGGAATGACACTAATAAAAAACCCAGAGATGACTCACAGCCTTGCATACATCTATAAATGGATCCCTCATTTGAGAGATCTGGAGGCTGGAATTTTGTAATTTGTAAGGAAGTGTTGATAGTTTGTGTCTGAGAAAGAGCATTGTATTGTTGGGTGATCTTTCTTTTCATGAGGTGAAGAGGGCTTTGATGCTAGGAAGATGATGCTAGATCAGATAGCTGGGTTGTAGTTCTCCCTTCTATTTTAATAAAGTTCTTTTAGTTTTCCTCCATACAATTGTGTATTTGTGAATGTTGTCATTTGCGAATGCCATTGTATTTTCATTGATCTGAATTTGAAACTACTTGAAATTTGTTTGCAAGGTATTCAATTCAGAATTAAACATGTTTAAAAGACTTCCATGTCTTGCAGAAAGAAAACACATGAAATTTTCAGCTGTTCATGACTCATTTAAGCATAGCAGAGTTAATTCCTTTTACTGTTTAACACATTAAAACGAATTTGTTCTACAAAATAAATCAACCACATATGCAAAAGAAGTTGATAAAGCAGTTCACCCCCTCCAGGGCTACGTCTGCTGGGTCCAAAGCTCCCAACCGGGCTTGTCCTTGTTTTTATTAAATGCTCAAATTGAAAATACAGCTGAATAGAAGCATCTACAGGATAAATAGATGGTAGAAATGGATTTAGAACACTTGAATCCTTCAGGATTGACTATTGGATCACCTCTAATGGGTACCTGCAACCCTGTACAATCTTCCCAATATTGGGCCCTAGTGGCTCCTAGAACTTCCATGGCTTCAAAACGTCTGAAAATGACCTCTGATGGCTGTAAGAGCTGCACCAATGGCTTCAGAAGGTCGAAAATACGCAAAATAAAAAAAATAAAAAAAAAATCGTCCAAAACCGACTTTCCTAGCCAAAGTTATGGCCATTTACTCCCAACTGCCAGTTTGGCCTAACAAAACCCTAGTTAACTTTAGTTACGGCCAGTTAGGCCTGCCAAATATGGCGGGACCGCCAAATTTGGCGCTCCGCCAAATAATCCGCCAGCTGTAACTGCAGTTCATAAATGCGCAAGTGACCACAATATGTGGTTGGCGGTTTCCCTCGGATTTTGTGTTGGTGGTTAGTGCTGAGCTCCTGGTTCCCGCGTCGAGGTCATATGGAGGGCGGGGGCTGGCGCTTAGGGGTTGGCCCCCTTAATTTTCCCGCTGAAATGAATTTTAAACTTCATTAGCTGAAGGTTCCGCCTTTTGACCAACGGATGGTCCTGTGGGCTAACGGTAAAGCGTGGTACTCTTAAACCAGAGGTCGGGGGTTCAAAACCCCATTCGACCAAAACCCATTTTAACACACTGCCCATCTATTCCGCTGACGTCATCTGGGGCCACGTGGCACCCTCGGATTGGCTGTTGAAAAGGGAATATTCCCTGAAATATTCCAAGGAATATTCTTTTTTTAATTTTTTTTTAAAAATTCAAATTTCTAATGTTATTGAGCCAACTATTCTTTTTGCCATATCTTCCTCATACGGCGACCGTTTTTCGAACCAGTTGCGGCGCCAGAATCGGGAGGACGAGAAATTTCCAGACGTTCAACTTTGAACCAGTTCTGAGCACTTTAAATTTTGAGCATTTTTACGACACTTAGGACATGAGCACCTGATCACGCCTCCCCATTGGGAAGCTTTTGGACCACAAAATCCTTCAACTACCTGTTAAAGAGGTGAGGGTACAGCTCCCTCACTCTATCCACCTCCATCCACTTTGCCTTGTTCGGTTTGCTACCTTTGAAACCAACCCGAACATAATCTACACTGCCCCTTCTTGAAGTGCGTGTCCTTCTGTCAAGGATTGTATCTTCTTTCATCTCATCTAAGAATTCTGGCGAGAAATATTCTATAGATGGCAGCTGAACAGCACTTTCATGATCAGCAATCAAAGGAGGTTCATACAAACGTAAGTTCTCCACATTGACAACAGAATACATTTGCATGTAGGAAGGCAAATCTAATTGAAAAGCATTATTTCCAACCTTCTTGAGGATTTTGAATGGACCATAACGAATAGGCTTCAGCTTTTTACCTTCTCCTTGCATCCTTTCCTTACTAATGTACAACCATACCTCATCCCCTTCTTGAAACTTGTGATCGACTCTATGCTTGTCGTATCTTTCCTTGTACTTGCCTTGACTCTTCTCAAGCTGTTCTTGAATTTGTTGATGTATTTGCTGAATTATTTCAATGAATGACCAAGCTTTTTCAATATCACTATGTCCCTCAATGGCAACATCTTTCTCAAGAATGAAATCAAGAGGTGATTTTGGCAAGTAACCAAAACAAGCTTCAAACGGTGAGGTGTTTGTGGAAGAGTGCTTGGCACGGTTGTAAGCATGTTGTATGTAGTGTAAATGTTCATCCCAAAGCTTGGGATGCTTGCTGCAATAACCTCTCAAGAGGTGCACAATGGTTCTGTTCACAACTTCGGTTTGTCCATCTGTTTGCGGATGGAAAGCAGTACTTTTCTTCAACTTTGTGTCCATCATCTCCCATAGGTTGGACCAAAAATTCCCCACAAATCTGGAATCCCTGTCACTAATAATGGAAGTAGGCAAGCCAAAGTGAATCCATACATGATGAAAAAATAATTCAGCAGTTTGTTCAGCAGTTATAGTTTTCTTACAAGGCATAAGTATACACATTTTGCTGAAACGATCAACTACTACATATAAATAATCATGTTGCTTTCGAGATTTTGGAAAACCTCCTACAAAATCCATAGAGATGCTCTCCCATGGTCTAGAAGGTACCGGCAAAGGAGTATACAAACCAAGCTTCCTATTGCTAGGCTTGCTTGTAGCACATAATGAACAACCTATTATGAACCTTGAAACTGAATCTACCATGCGAGGCCAATAGCAATACCTCTGTAGATGTGCAACTGTTTTGCTCACACCAAAATGGCCAGCAATAAGAGAAGAATGAGCTTCTCTTATGACATTTATCCTCTCCCCCTGTGGTATACACAACTTGCCCAAATGAAACAGCAAATTGTTATGCATGTGATAATCATTTTCCTCTACATGATTCCCTTTACTCAAGTTAGCATACACATCTTTAAAGTCATCATCAGATGCATATTGTTCTATGTAACTATCATGTACAATGGAAGCATTCTTAAGTAAAGTAACAGCACCAATAATAGGCTTTGAAAGCATATCAGCAACCTTATTCAAAGTACCTTTCTTATACCTTATTACCAAATGGAATTGTTGCAAGAAGCCCATCCATCTGAAGTGTCGTGACTGTTGTAACTTTCTTTGTGATTGCAAGTACTGTAAGGGCTGATGGTCGGTATGTATAACAGTTTCTTTGCCCATCAAATAGTGTTTCCACTTTTTGACGCTTTGTACCAACGCATACAACTCCTTATCATATGTAGGATAATTTACAACAGCACCATTAAAATTTTCAGAATGAAAAGCAATAGGTTTACCATGCTGTAGAAGAACTGCACCCATAGCATAATCACTAGCATCGGTTTGTATCTCAAATGGTTGTCTCAAATCCGGTAATGCAAGGACTGGAGCTGAACTAATCTTCTCTTTCAAAGATTCGAAAGCTTTTTGCTGCTTGCCTCCCCATTGGAAAGCACGCTTCACACTTGTCACTGCATGCATAGGAGCTGCTATAGAAGAGAAGTTAGAGATAAACTTCCTCCAATATTGAGTTGCACCCAAAAAACTTCTTACCTCTGTTATGGATTTGGGAGTAGGCCATTTCACAATAGCCTCAATCTTAGCAGGATCAATTCTCAAAGCACCTCCTCCTACTATGTGTCCCAAATAAACCAAAGAAGTCTTTCCAAATTCACACTTTGACATTTTAAGAAATAACTGATTCTTCTTCAAAACATCAAGTACTTTCTTAACATGCATGACATGATCTTCTCTAGACTTGCTGAAAATTAAGATGTCATCTAAGTAGACAATAACGAAATCATCAAGAAAAGGATGCAAGACATCATCCATTACCCGCATGAAAGTTGCAGGTGCATTGCACAAACCAAACGGCATCACAAGCCACTCAAAGAGTCCTTGTTTGGTTTTAAAGGCTGTCTTCCAAATGTCACTTTCTTCAATTCTTACTTGATGATATCCACTACGCAAGTCTAACTTAGTGAAATATCGAGCATCTTTCAGCTGGTCTAGCAAATCATCTATCCTTGGGAGTGGGTAACGATTCTTTACCGTTATCTTGTTCAAGGCCCTGAAATCAACACACATACGCCAAGTGCCATCTTTCTTTGGAATCAATACAATCGGTGACCCACATGGCGAAGTACTTGGCCTTATGAAACCCTTGTCCAACAAGTCCTTGATTTGCTTCTTTATTTCAGCATTCTCCATAATAGACATGCGGTACATGCCTATGTTTGGAAGAGGACAATCTGGATGCAAATGGATTTCATGTTGAATCTCCCTCTTAGGAGGCAAACCTGTTGGCTCCTGAAACATCTCATGATATGCATCAACTACATCATACAGATCTGATTTAAGTTTTGGATCACAATTTTCAAATGACTCATGATTCACATCAACCTTGGGCTTAATCATAAGAAGAACAAAATTCTTACTTGAATTGACCAGCCTTTTTACCTGTCCTACATTCACCATCGCTATATTTGTCTTCTTACGATGAGATCTAACAATGAACTCCTTGCCATCTTTGAAAAGATGATATTTGTTTTCATGGCGATGAAAGATAGCTTTCCTGTCAAACAAGTAGGGACTTCCCAAAACAATTCCTGCTATATCAAAAGGTACCACATCAAGTTCAACTGTCAATAAAATGTGCAGTAATTGCAAAGCGCAATGTGCACTTTCTTGAAACTTGTAAATTTTCATCCTTGCAAATCCATCCAAGTGGATATGGCTTCAGATGTGGAACAGTCTCAAGTTTGAGCTGCTTGACCAAGTCCTCTGATATAAGGTTTGCTTGTGACCCACTATCAAAAAGTGTGTCAATTTTAGTATGTTTTGAAATCACCCTCACATGAAACAGTTCAATTCTTTCTTCCTCATTAGGAGCTTGTACATGGCAGTTTGAGGTACTAGTACTGGCTTGAGTTTCAGCTTCTTTTCCCTTCAAGTTTTTCAATCCCATGGCTGTAATTTTGGTTTCATCACCTGAATCTTCCCCTAAATCTTGTGGTGTAGATGTAGCGGCAGCAGTTTTCTGTTTCCCTTTGGATTTGTTAGATTGAGGTCTTTTTTCAGGATGTAATTTCCAACAGTTTTTCTCCTCATGGCCTGGTTTAGAACAGTGTTTACAGATCACTTTCTCACTCTCCTGCTTGACAGATGCATTCTTTTTGCCCTTTCCCTTGGAGGTTTTCTCTTTGTTTTTCCCCTTGGGGGGCTTGCTTCTACCCTCTTCAAATGTGTTTTTTCCCCTTGCCTCTAAATGGGTAGCTTGGACACAAACCTCGTCCAGGCTAGTAGGGTTAAACATCAAGATGGTGTGTCTAAGGTAGCTATGCAAGCCACCGATGTATTTTGGCAGGGTTTCTTGGGTCTGTAAATCTACCCCTAACAAGAGAGCTCTTCTCCTAAATTCTTGGGTGTAGTCTTGGACACTCTGACCCTTAAGTTGTCTGAAATTTTGCCAGTTCATAATGGCTTTCTGCATGTGAGCAAGAGGATAAAACTGTTTTTTAATGGCTAATAGAAATTCAGGACATGTTAAGGTAACCTTACCAAATTTCTTGATCTCCTCTTTAGTCTTGGCCTCCCACCAGACCAATGCTGCTCCATCCATTCTCAAAGAAGCCAACTGAATCTTTGTGGCATCATCATGCATATTTTGGATCCTCAAGTAAACTTCCAACTGCCTAATCCAGTTGTCAAGCTTTTCTGCATTCACTTCACCATTAAACATAGGTAATTCGAATTTTACATCAAGCTTCAAAAAAGGACTTTTTCCAGAGGATCTATGCTTATGAACAGAAGAAGACGAAGATGAAGAGGAAGAAGGTGAAGATGGGGGTGGTGGATCACCATTTCCTCCATGTCCTTTCTTGGAATGATCATCATCCTTCTTACCTCCTGAAGAGCCCTCTCCTTCATGTGGATGTTTGGACCCTTCTCCAGCCAATTTCTCATTTCTTTCTTGGTACAATATCCTCACCATTTCAGTGAGGTCCAAGAAAGCCTTTCTGAAGACTCTTTCTTCTTCTCTTGGATCTGTCTCTATAGGAATTTCTCCTTCATGTTCAGACATCCTTGAAGCTTCTGCTGAGACTCTTGAGGGTGAAATTGAAGGTGGAGGTGATGGCTCTCTAACCTTCCTTGACTGAGGATTCTCTCGTTCTCTAGTCAACTGTCCTTCCCCTCTTTTAAGTTTCAACCTGGTAAGCATCAATACTTGCAAGACAGTTAGAAGATCTTTGCACAAAAAACCTGAGCTTTGATACCAACTTGATCTGAATTTGAAACTACTTGAAATTTTTTTGCAAGGTATTCAATTCAGAATTAAACATGTTTAAAAGACTTCCATGTCTTGCAAAAAGAAAACACATGAAATTTTCAGTTGTTCATGACTCATTTAAACATAGCAGAGTTCATTCCTTTTACTGTTTAACACATTAAAACGAATTTGTTCTACAAAATAAATCAACCACATATGCAAAAGAAGTTGATAAAGCAGTTCACTCCCTCCAGGGCTACGTCTGCTGGGTCCAAAGCTCCCAACCGGGCTTGTCCTTGTTTTTATTAAATGCTCAAATTGAAAATACAGCTGAATAGAAGCATCTACAGGAGAAATAGATGGTAGAAATGGATTCAGAACACTTGAATCCTTCAGGATTGACTGTTGGATCACCTCCAATGGGTACCTGCAACCCTGTACAATCTTCCCAATACTGGGCCCTGGTGGCTCCTAGAACTTCCACGGCTTCAAAACGTCTGAAAATGACCTCTGATGGCTATAAGACCTGCACCAATGGCTTCAGAAGGTCGAAAATACCCAAAATCAAAAAAAAATTCGTCCAAAACCGACTTTCGTAGCCAAAGTTATGGCCATTTACTCCCAACTGCCAGTTTGGCCTAACAAAACCCCAGTTAACTTTAGTTATGGCCAGTTAGGCCCGCCAAATGTGGCGGGACCGCCAAATTTGGCGCTCCGCCAAATAATCCGCCAGCTGTAACTGCAGTTCATAAATGCGCAAGTGACCACAATATGCGGTTGGCGGTTTCCCTCGGATTTTGTGCCAGTGGTTAGTGCTGAGCTCCTGGTTCCCGGGCCGAGGTCATATGGAGGGCGGGGGCTGGCGCCTAGGGGCTGGCCCCCTTAATTTTCCCGCTGAAACAAATTTTAAACTTCATTAGCTGAAGGTTCTGCCCTTTGACCAACGGATGGTCTTGTGGGCTAACGGTAAAGCGTGGTACTCTTAAGCCATAGGTTGGGGGTTCAAAACCCCATCCGACCAAAACCCATTTTAACACACCGCCCATCTATTCCACTAACGTCATCTGGGGCCACGTGGCACCCTCAGATTGGCTGTTGAAAAGGGAATATTCCCTAGAATATTCCAAGGAATATTTTTTTTTTAATTTTTTTTAAAAAATTCAAATTTCTAATGTTATTGAGCCAACTATTCTTTTTGCCATATCTTCCTCATACGGCGACCGTTTTTCGAACCGTTTGCGGCGCAGGAATCGGGAGGACGAGCACTTTCCAGTCATTTAACTTTGAACCAGTTCTAAGCACTTTAAATTTTGAGCATTTTTACGACACTTAGGACATGAGCACCTGATCACTCATTGTATTTCTGATTCTACAATGCTTATGATATAATAGATCAAGATGCTTTGATGGTGTTTTGTTACTTTGTTTCTACAGGTATTCTCTAAGCGGGATAAGTAGGAGAGGAGGTGCAAGCTCTGTCGAGGGGGAGAGAGATCAAGCAAGGAGTTAAGCGGAAGATCCAGGTTGGTTCTTTTGCCTCTCTCTTATCTGTTATACATAGAGGAAATCACAAATTTCTTTAAACTATTTGCTTCTAGGGTAGCTACCAATCCTAGAGGGCTAGTCGATCGAAAAGACACTAGTTTTCCCAGAAACACTAGGCATAGTATCTCCACAATTTTCCAAGGCATCCACACACCAACCAACAATCTATACTAACATATGTAACCATCAAGCTAAGGTTTGCAACCAATGTAAAAGCTAAGTACCATCTTACTGGCATAAGTACAGTCCTGTACCAATCAACCATGTGCATAAACAATCACATACTACCAGGTTGACATCAATGCCAACCAACACCAATGCATCTCTTAGCACCAATGCTACTAGGTTGACATCAATGCTAATTGAACAATTGAGCCATAATGCCAACAATATCCCCCTTTGGCATTGATGGCAACCTGAGATAAACCAACCAACTAGCCTCTAAAAAACTCCTCATTCACTCCCCCTTTGACATTAATGGCAAAGGGCTAAGCTATCTAAGAAAGCATATTCGAATAAATACTACTCCCCCTGAACACTAGTTGTGTCTCAACAAGCAACAATAACTATAACCATCAATACAATGTGGACAACATCATACCATAACCAAAAAAAATAGAAACACATCATATACATTAGCAATTTCAAATCATAATGCATCATTGGAAATCAATACTCCGCATGGTAGCAAGACATCAAACAATAGCAGTAAAACTCTCCATGAACACCACTCTCAACCAGTGGTAACAACTCTCAACTCTATAGCACCATGGGAAACAATAACAAATACCATGAGTAGCATCACTCTCTCCATTAGCATAATAGCATAATCATCAACAACATCTAATGTGAGCAGCAACACATCATAAGCAGTTATAGCAGCAACCTCACAAAGCTCAGCAACACAACTACAACAACCTCACTCTCATCGAAAACAACAAAAACATAATGTAGCGACAACAACAACAAACCATGTTTGATCAAAAAAAAATACTAGATATGCTCCCCATGAGCATCATCATTCTGTAACCAATGCCTTCTAGTTGAAGGCTACACCCCAAGAATCAAGAGATTGACTACACAATATGACTGATATATAGTACATGACTGAAATAACACCCATCAACCCATTTGAACGGTTTCCCTCATCAATGGATACTAAACGTTAAGACTCTTTCTCCAACATAACCATGACCAATTATATATAATAAAATGTAGTACATGACTGTATAATGAGATATAAGGTTATAAAGTGACTATGACATGACGTACAATAGCTGAAGGATGGTTGTAACAAACCATAATGACACCAACTTGTCATGACTCATAATATTGCTAGCATCAACTCATGACAACATAAACTCAATGACATGAACACTTGATTACATGGCTTCATAGACAAGATACATGACTAGAATTGATGAAGCATTGGGTTGTTACATGACCATAACTTATGACGAAAACATGCCTCTCCCCAAGACATGCTCAAATATGCTCCTTGACCAACACTAAATTTTTTTGGAAAACCAACAAGATGATGAATGATCAAAAATATAAATCTCATCATGCATACAACCATCCAAGTGCATAATATAGAGCCATCGTCTAGTAGCAAATGAAGTGATAACAACAGTAACCGATCATCATGAGATATGAAATAGTGACCGATAATAGCATGTAGCCATGGCATCAACTCAGTAGGATAAAACTCCAATATGTAGCAGCAACATAAATATAGCTCATGAACTTGCAGGAACAACATATGACCATCATCATCCATAACACATCAATCAACACATCTATAAGGTAGCAACAATAACATGTCAAAAATATGTGCACCATTTTTAGTACCAGGAATCAAATCAACACATCTCATCATAAGATAGGCCTCAAACTAATTTTGCATCAAACCATGGATCCATAAAATAATAAATCTGATTAGAAAAACCTCCAACTAGTATGAACATATCATGCCACTAATAATCAACAAACCATATATGCATAATGCCAACAATTAAGCAACAACTACTAATCATCAACATGGGCCAAAGTAACAGCAATCGGCTCTGTGGCTCGAAGACACAGGATGGCTAGGGTTTACCAATCCCCCAGCACCGTCGACACACTGTGGATCAGTGAAGGGACCGCGACAGCAGGAGGTTACCTGTTATGAAACCAGCTCACAAAAAGATAGAAAAGAGAGATCCACGCCTTAGAATTCAGCCTCTTCGAGGGGGCAACCTCCTTTACATTACATAAATGAACAATTCTTGGATGATACAAATGAAAATACCTCCTTTCTATATATAGGAGTCTAAGTGGTCCCAATATAATCAAAGCCTACATAACAATAATATTGTAGGGCACAACAATAACAATAGTGGGCTTCTATGTGGCACAATAGTAACAATATGGGCACTACATGGGTACATCAATATAAATAAGGGGTATAACTACAATAGTAATGGGGTAATCACTAGTATTATAGGGACCCAACATGCCCCTCTCCTTCAAAAAAGTGTTGTCCTCAACGCTTGAGTAGTTCAGGATACTTCTGCATAAAATTCTCATCCTCCCATGTGGAATCTTCAGCGGATAAGTTCTTCCACTTGATAAGGTACTCTGAAATTGATCGATTTCGTAGCTGTCGAGTTCTTGTTTCTATAACTGCTTCCGGTTCCAATATAATTTTTCCTTCTTCGTCAAGTTCTGGCAATATTGTTTGAACTGGGAGCTTGTCGCCTATAACCTTCTTTAAGCATGAAACATGGAAAACTGGGTGCAATCGAGAAGCTGCAGGAAGCTCCAATTTGTATGCCATAGTACCAATCTTTTGCAACACCTTGTATGGACCATAATACTTTGGTGATAATTTATTATCCTTCTTAGCTTGCTTGAGGGACATTTGCTTATATGGTTGTAGCCGTAGGAATACCCAATCACCTACATCAAAACTTCTTTCACTGCGATGTTGATCTGCCTGTTGTTTCATTCTATTCTGTGCCAACACGAGGTTATCCTTTAAGAGTTGGAGGACTTGTTGTTGATGTTCGATGTGATGTTCCACTGCCTGAACCTTAGAATTTTCTCTTAAATATGATGTGATGGATGGTGGTTGATACCCATAAAGTGCCATAAATGGGGTCATTTTTGTTGCTGTATGGAAGGAAGTGTTATACCACCATTCAGCCAGAGGCAACCATTTGACCCATTGTGTCTGTTTATCAGATACAAAGCAACGAAGATATCCTTCCAAACATTTGTTTACTATCTCAGTTTGCCCATCAGATTGAGGATGATAAGATGAGCTATGAGCTAACTGAGTACCAAGACAAGAAAATAATTCTGTCCAAAAATTTCCAGTGAAAATGGGATCTCTGTCACTTACAATAATCTTTGGGTTTCCATGTAGCTTTTGAATTGTTTCCATAAATGCAGTAGAAACTGTACTGGCTTTAAATGGATGTGATAATGCACAAAAGTGTGCATACTTGGTAAGTCTGTCAACTACCACCATGATGACACTCTTTCCCTCAGACTTGGGTAAACCTGTGATAAAATCCATTGAAACCTCCTCCCAACGTTGGCTTGGAATGGATAAAGGTTGTAATAGACCCGGTGTCTTAATTGTTTCAACTTTATTTTGTTGGCAAACCAAACATTCTGCCACAAACTTTTGAATATCTGATTTAAGGCCATCCCAAAAAAATTCCTTCTTAACCCTGTGGTAAGTTTTTAAAAATCCTGAGTGCCCTCCTAAGGGAGAAGTGTGCAATTCCATAAGAATCTTTTGTTTTAGCTGGGAATTCTTACAGAGGTATAAGCGATCTTTGTACCATAACGAATCATTTTTCCAGCTAAATGTATCAGACGTACTGGAATCTTGTTGTAGCTTTCGAATAAGTGCCCACACTTCTTCGTCATTCTTCCATTCCTCCCTTGCTTCATTTATCCAATCTGGTTGGATAATAGAAATGGCGCACAACAATGCTTCCACATCCTCATCCTTTCTTGAGAGTGCATCTGCCACCACATTTTGCTTCCCTTTTTTGTAGATGATTTCAAAGTCATAACCCAACATCTTTGTGACCCACTTTTGTTGCTCTTCAGAGGATAATCTTTGTTCTAAAAAGTATTTAAGGCTATCATGATCTGTTTTTACCTTGAAGTGTCTTCCCATTAGGTAGGGTCGCCATTTCTTAAGTGCATGGAGTATTGCCAACATTTCCTTCTCATAAATAGCTTTGCTTAAAAACTTTCCCTTGATTGGACGACTTTCAAAAGCAATGGGTCTTTCATCTTGCATTAGAACAGCACCAATTCCATTTCCTGAAGCATCACATTCCACAATAAAGGTTTTTGTGAAGTCCGGTGTAGCTAAGACCGGTGCTTGGCACATTGCCTCTTTAAGATGTTCAAAGGCCTTTGTTGCTTCCGGAGTCCATGAAAATGCATCTTTCTTCAATAATGTTGTTAGAGGTGCTGCTATTCTCCCATAATTCTTAACAAACTTGCGATAATACCCTGTCAACCCAAGAAATCCTCGCAGATGCTTTATGGATGTGGGGATTTTCCATTCCTTAATGGCTTTAATTTTGCTAGGGTCTACCTTAACTCCTTCATGAGATACAATATGACCCAAATATTCCACCTCCTGGACTCCAAAGAAACATTTGGATCTTTTTGCATATAATTGTTTCTCCTCCAATAGTTGTAGCACCCTGTCAACATGTTCAACATGATCCTTCCAAGACTTGCTGTAGATTAGTATATCATCAAAAAATACTAACACAAATTTTCTAAGGAATGGTTTGAAAATTGAATTCATCAAACCTTGAAATGTTGAAGGTGCATTGGTAAGGCCAAAAGGCATGACCAAAAATTCATAATGACCCTCATGAGTTCTAAATGCCGTTTTCGGAATGTCTTCAATCTTCATTCTGATTTGATGATATCCTGAACGAAGATCCAACTTGGTGAAGTAAATTGATCCATGCAATTCATCCAGTAATTCATCAATGACAGGAATGGGGAACTTATCTTTAATAGTGAGCTTGTTGAGCTCCCTATAATCCGGACACATGCGCCATGATCCATCCTTCTTGTGCACCAATACTACTGGAGCAGAGAAAGAACTTTGACTCGGTTGAATTATACCAGCCTCTAGCATTTCTGCAACCATACGTTCAATTTCACTTTTTTGGACATAGGGATATCTGTACGGCCTGATGTTTGGAGGAACACTTCCTGGAATCAGATGAATAGCATGATCATGATCACGCATAGGTGGGAGACCTTTGGGAGTCTCAAATACCTTGGAATGATTGTCCAGGACTTTTTGGAGATCTGGAGAAATAGATGATTCCAATGTGGAAACATCTAGCGAACATAATTGTGCAATTACACCTCTTTGCTCCTTTTTTAGAAGCTTTGTCATACCATTAGAGCTGATTATCTTTCCTGGTTTCCCTGCAATACCCCTTAATTCAACTTCCTTTCCTTCCACAGAAAATTTCATGAAAAGTTCTTGAAAATTAAAAGCTATTGTACCCAAGGATTGTAGCCATTGGACTCCTAGTACAACATCAGCACCTCCCATTGGAATGGAAAGCATTGGGCTAGTCAATACATATTCTCCCATGGATAGCTTGATATTATGGCACTTTCCAGAGCAATTTATTGTTCCTCCATTTGCAATCATCACTTGACACTCTGGTGCTGGATATAGGAAGCAATTCAATTCTTTTGCTACCCTACAATGAATAAAATTGTGGGTGCTTCCTGAATCAATCAACACTATTACCTTTTTCTTCTTGATTTGTCCTTCTATCTTGATGGTTTGAGGAGTGGTAATTCCCGCCAATGCATTACAAGATATGGTCGGATTTATTTGTTCTTCATCTAGGCTTTGTTCCTGGAGTATATCTTCTTCTTTTGACCTTTCTTGCTCCTTTTCTTCTTCCTCTTCACAATCTATGTAGAATAATTTCTTCTCAGCACACTTATGACCTTTGTGTATTTGCTATCACAATTGTAACAAAGCCCTTTTGCTCTTTTTTCTTCCAATTGTTGTGGTGTCAACCTTGTAGGTTGTGGAAGACTATGGGCAACAACACTTCCATCTTTATAGTTGTGAATGGTATGCTTCCTAGTTGCCATAATTTTGCTTTCCATTTTTCTTGCTAACCTGAATGCCTTCTCTAATGAATCAGGTTCCCAAAGGCGAACATCATGTTGGATATTATCCTTTAAAGACCCTATGAACACATCAATCCTATGCTCCTCTGGAATATCTTTTACCCTTATGTTCAATTTTTGGAACTCCTCAATGTGCTCCATTATTGAACCCTTTTGTTTGAGACTTATCAATTGGCTAAAAAAAGTGTTGCTTTTTGTATCCTCATAATGTGCTATCAATTCTTCCGTAAAAATTGCCCAAGTGATAAATTGTTTACGAGAGCAAAGCCATTGATACCATACAAACTGATTTGGTTCCAAATATAAAGTTGCCATACGTACCTTTTGTGTGTTTTGCACATTATTGAGATCGAAGAATTGCTCCATCTGTAATATCCATGTGGCGGGATCCTTGCCATCAAACTTCCTCATATCGATTTTTGGAATATGGTGGGTCTTCGATCCAACATTAGAGTCTATGGAATCATGATTAACATTTCTTTTGTTCACATCATGAGTTTCCTTTACAACCTTTTCACCATTAGTAAGTATTTCTTGTAGAAAATTTGTCAAATCTGTCTTCAAATCTGCCATGTCTGTCTTCAAATCTGTCTTCAAACTTGCCATGTCTTTCTTCAAATCTGTCTTCAAATCAGTCTTCAAATCATCCATCTTAGCTTCCATGCCCTTTATCTTAGCATCTGTTAGCTTTTGTGAGCGTGACATTTGTTGCACTTGTTCTTGTAATTTTGATATATCATGTAGCATTTCTTCCTCTTCTTCATGAGTCATGCTAGAGCTTTCAGGTTCCTTACTAGGTGTTTGCATTTTCTTTCCTCGGGGCATCAGTTACCGATAATAATGCTTTACTATGCCCTTTGAATTCCTTCAAACCAAGCTTATGCAAAAATAAAAAAAAAAACTACACACCTTTTTTTTACTTTGTAGAAGCCTGATATTGAATCTGATGTATCTCTGTAATTTCGAATCATCCAATTCTGAAATTGTGATCTGTAGTAGCTTTCTGTGTCCTCTTTCCAATGCCACTAGTCTGAACCAAATTGGATTCTCCAAGAAAGAGTTATGCACAATCTCCCGCAGTGACCTGATTATAGACTGTTTCAGTAGAGCGAACTTGTATGAAGTGCCACGTGTCACTGTTTCAACCCTTGACTCCAAAAAATATATAAACGAAAACTAAAGTTCGTCCTCTTTCTGTAACTTCTTACGAAATTTCAATCCGATGCTCAGAAAGAAAGTTATGACGATTTTCCCCAGGTCACCTGTTTTGAGTGTAATTCAGGAGTCTGCAAAAAGACCAACTTCCGCAGATCATATCTCCGAAAATATTGCACGAAAAGATATGAAATTTGGCCCCAAGGTTCAGCGCCAATTCTTCTCAAATGGGTTGTTTTTACGACTTCTGAAACGTCACCGAAAAAAAGTTATAGCGAAAATGCCACGATGACCTGTTTGGAGCAGCGAAACCCTAGAATCCAAAGCTCTGATACCAAATGTTATGAAACCAGCTCACAAAAAGATAGAAAAGAGAGATCCACGCCTTAAAATTCAGCCTCTTCGAGGGGGCAACCTCCTTTAAATTACATAAATGAACAATTCTTGGATGATACAAATGAAAATACCTCCTTTTTATATATAGGAGTCTAAGTGGTCCCAATATAATCAAAGCCTACATAACAATAATATTGTAGGGCACAACAATAACAATAGTGGGCTTCTATGTGGCACAATAGTAACAATGTGGGCACTACATGGGTACATCAATATAAATAAGGGGTATAACTACAATAGTAATGGGGTAATCACTAGTATTATAGGGACCCAACATTACCGCACAAAACCAGGCGCTGGCTTAACCGAATCGTGGAAGCTGTCAAGGAGCTGGCTTAGCAGCAGACCAGAAAATAAATCCCCTGTGCCAGATCGATCCCCGAGGGCATTACGATCTTCACATGGGTCCAAAACGAGCTCTGTTTACCTGTATCAGGAGCCTCTCTACGGTGCGCCGTTTGTTTTCACTGTAACACGACATGGCATGGGCGATACAACCCACCAGCGCCCAGATCTGCAGACAAAAACATATGGCTACCTTGATTCCCCTGATTCAGTACTGCTTAAAGACAAGGGAGAAATGTTCAAGTCGGGAACGGCTATGCAATTAAGGGCAGAACAGAACGATGCGCCAATACCACACAGTCGGCCAGATCCAGCAAAGCGAGGGCTCCACAAGCCTGATCTACTTTGCATGTGCGCAGATCCGGTTCAGCGAGGGCCTTACAAGACTGATCCACTCTGCACGGACGCAGATCTGGTTCAGATCTTCATCAAATCAATCGAGGGCAAACACTTTGGCATGTGAATCAGTAAGGGAATGAGCATACTTGAGTTAAAAAAGGAAATCCAGGGTCTCCTTGGAACCCCAGCGCATCTTCAAAACCTCATATGCTCAGGGCACAGTTTGCAGGACTACCAAACCCTCCAATACTACGGCATTGCCACAGATTCAACTATTTTTCTAAATCTCAGACTGCGGGGCGGAAGTACCGGAACCAGCTCAAAAAATACAGGTTCCTTTCGGGATGCAGTAAAAGGGAAGGAAAAAATGAAAGCAGCACCGCCATCAGAATTACCAGGACCCTACATTGTTGAACAGAAGCCAGAATCACCAACGCTACAAATATCTATGCCAGAGGTAACGAGTTTACATAACGACTTATCTAATAATGCAGTAATTTGTAGATTTAATGGCTTCTGGCCAAAATCAGATGCCCTGCACCAATGAATCTTCTCAACATGGACATCTAACTGTGAAATTTACCTATGCCCTAAAGGGTTTTTTATAGTTAGATTTAACACAGAACAAGAAAGAGACAATATAATCAATCAGGGGCCTTGGTTCTGGGGCAGTGCTGGCCTCTTCACCACCCCCTGGTTTTTTTATTTCGACGCCAATACAATGATAGTCTCGAAGATGCCAGTATGGGTAAGGCTACATGGGCTCCCTCTACATTTTTGGCATCACAGAGTATTAACAGCCATTGGGAATACCCTTGGGAAATTCCTCAAAATGGATGAAGACAGAGCTATCAGGGGAATATTTACATTTGCAAGAATATGTGTAGAAGTGGACTTGAGTCAGGGGCTACCTGACCACATCACGTTGAACTTCAATAATTCTCAATGGATTCAACAACTTGACTATGAGAACACAGCGTTTCGGTGTAGGGGTTGCATGCAAACAGGGCACCTTCAATACGACTGCCCTTTTGCTCGAAAGGATCCCAGGAGAACTAAGAAACAACAAAAAAAACCCAAAGGCTGGCAGCATATTGACCCATTGGAAGAAGAAGACATAAATGTGGACCCTACAGAGAACCAGACACAATCAGACACTCAAATGAGACAGAATCAAAATCAGGAAATAAACGCCCCAACTACTCATTTGGGGCCACACATTTCAGATCTACAACCAGAGTTACAAATGGAAGTAAGTGGCATCAAACGAACCCATGGATCAGAGGGCTCGGAATCTAACAGAGAACTTCAATTGATCCCAATGGAAAATCAGATAGCTATTATTACATCCACACCTGTCTCCGGAGGGTGGCGACAGGTGGAGAAGAAGAAGGGTAGGAAAGTTTAGGCATGCTGGAACTTATCTTTTTTCTGTCATTCTATTTATGTTACTTCCTGTCATTACAGGAACAGTCATCTGCTTTTTTGTGTTATTTCTCTGTTTGCTGCCTGTCATTATGGGAACAGCCATTTGCATATGCCTCTGGCATCTACAAAATGTAATTTTATCAATATGAATAAAATTACGACTTTTTTCTACGGGAAAAAATCAACATGGGCCAAAAATGAACCATAAGAAGATCTACTAAATGTAGAATAGGCCAAATAACCACTAGTCTCCTCAATTAGAGAAATTAACACAGGTGATAAATCATGTGACCAATAGATCAATATCTGATGGAACTAATATCACATCATATGTAAGAAAAACCAACAACAATAGAAAATCCATAGGCATAAATATGGAGCATAAACACCATCAACATAGCTGAATCACAATTATCTCATCTGCAAATGTATTGTCTCTTATAATCATTTGAACTAATGCATCAATGCTCAAAATAACCATCAATCTAAAAGTAATCAACTGCATGCATTTCTCATATAAGGAATATAAACTCAAGGAAGTTCCCATAAACCTCTAATAGCTCCTACAATGGCCAACGTTAGAAAAATATATCATCATGAGAAACATACCAACCTCCTCCAAATAATCTCATGGACCGATATTCCATCAATAACCACTAGAAAATGAAAGTATGTGAGATGCTTCCCCTACACATGTGCCATCTCTAAATAGTCTCCTGCAACAAACAATTATTAGTGATACAAAATCATCACAATCATCTACAACATAATTCTCATTCAAAATTTTCAATATGACAATAATTTTAATGATTTTAATGCAATTCATAATACTACCATATGCTTCCCCTGACACCATGTAGGCCTTAGTTTTTAGTGGGAGTGATTTGCTTCTCCTTTCTTCTCCATATCGTGTGTGGATTCCCTCTAGCATGTGGATCATTTTCTGTTCTTTTCCCTTTTATAAAATCATGAGGTTGTGTCTTGAAGACCTTTGGAGGAATCTTTTGGCATTGTTTACCTATTGGTTGAAGCTTCTACTAATATTCATCCTTGGAGTAAATTGAGTATGATTTACCCGATGAGTATTTTTAGGCCTTTGCTGATGATTGACATATTGTTCACTGGTCTTTACAGCATCAAGATAGCTTCCGGTGGAGGTCGATGGCTTTTGTGATTGAGATGGTTCTTCAGTAAATCCAAGACTTGTCTTTATCAGAGGAGAACGCTAAACTTTGATGATTTCATTTAAAGTTTTTGATCCTTTAGAAAATCTGAGATTAAGATATTTTGTCTTCTCAAGTTATTTTCTTAGACCCACAATTTCACATTCTAGATTTTCATTGTGTTTTTCTATTTCAGTGAGTTGGTGTGTCAACATATCTATGATCATATTCTTTTCTTCTAAACAGATTTTGAGTTTAGTGATTTCTTCAAGAATGTCTTCCTCTTCTAAGGCATCCAAAAAAACATCATTGTCATAAGACATGAGTAGTCTATAATCTTGTTCAGTTTCATATTCATCACTATTAGATAAACCATCACTATCTTCATGCGTATAGTAACTCTTTCTATTGACAACCTATTTTTCTTATTTCCTTTTACATATTCCTTTCCCTTTGCATATTTATCTTTATGAAGACATTTGGCAGCATAATGACCTACTCTACCACAAGCAAAGCATTTAAATGGTAGCTTACCTATGAATCTTTCGGAACCCCGTTGAAGCTTCATGACAAAATTTACCTCATCTACTTCTTCTAAAATGTATCCTGGTTCATTGTGCTCTTCCTTTTCTTTTCCTTTGTTGAAGCTTTAAAAGCGACTTCTCTAATATCTGATGGACCTCCTTTCCTCATTTCAAAGGTAGTTAGGATTCCATGGAGTTGAGTCACAGTAATAGTTTGAAGATCTTGTTTTTATTCTATGGCAGACACTTTTGACTCAAATTTAGAAGACAAAGACCTCAAAATTTTCTCAGCTAAAGTAGCTTCCTTTATCTCTTCACCCAGATTCTTCATACAATTAACAATCTCATCTATACGTAAAAAGTAACTAGCAATACTCTCATCACTATGCATCTTAAGAGTTTCATATTGAATTATCAGAGTTTGAAGCTTAGCACATTTTACCTGGGAGTCTCCTTCATAGCTCTGAATGATTTTTTCCCATATCTCTTTGGCTATCTTGAGCTACATGACTTTGACAAATTCTGATTCTGACAGACTTCCCAATAACGTATTCACAACTTTGGCATTGGTCTCGTATTACTTCTTACCTGTAAAGTCTGAAGGAATTGCTGTTGGAAATTGATATCCTCCTTCCAAAATTTCCCAAACATTGGCTCCAAGCGATTGTAGATAGTCTCTGGTTCTTATTTTCCAATATACCAAGCTTCTCCCATTGAATATTGGTGGTCTAATAGATCCCATGCCTTTGTTATTATTCATCTTGAAAGATTTTCTTTCAAGCGATCAAGCTTCTTCTAAAGGACCTGGTCTCATACCAATTGTTGGAAATAATACTGAGAGGGGGGAGTGAATCAATATTATCAGTTCAATAATTTTTCATTTCCCAATAGATTTATATATGCTACTTCTATGAAGTGAAATAGCGTGTACACGCTATTTTTATTAGAGAAACCAACTTATACCCAGAGAACTTATGATTTAATCAATTTATCATGTGTTGATCTTTAATTAGTGCATCAGTAACTTGTTAAGTAGTGCAGTAAAAACATAATAAACAATCACACATAAGCAACACAAATGAACACCAAGATCTAAGGTGGAAACCAATGTGGGAGAAAAACCACCTACTATTGTTGCTCTGTCTTCTTTTAATAATAAGAAATTCTATTTACAATCTTATACTGGTGCAGACTCATACCAGTACACAAGCACCCACCTACAGAATTCTACAACCTTCTCTCATTTTCCAGCTTCTACTAGAAGGGAGCTACAACCCACTTGCTCTTGTACTAGCCAATGTGTTTACTAGTATGTAGGTGTTGACCTACAGAAGGCTACGATCTTCTCTCTTCTTCCAGGGACCACGTTTCATAAATTTTTCGATTGGATGCTCCTGGTACACAACAATACAATTGAAAGCCTCATTTCATCAAACTTTCATATTGGGACCATCAGAAGCTTTGAAACTCAAATTGCATCAACCAACAATCAGTTAATCTGAACAATCAGATCACTATCATCAAAACACTGTGCTGAACCCACAAACCTGCATCATCATTTAGAACCAGCTGTAACCTCAAAAATCATGCATCAGAATGTATACGCTACTTTATTGAACCCAACCTACGTGTATACGCTACTTCCTTTAACCAAACTTGCGCATACCCTCAAAACTACTAAAACATAAAATTTCTGAATCAAGTTTGTACCAACCAGCAATATACTGAACATCTACTGTCAATTTATAGAGCTTTAGACAGGATGTAGCAGAGTTAACCCTTCTTACTTAGACAATCAATCAAGCAGACACCAAACTCCTTATGCATTTAGTTTTGCATTCATATTTAAGAAGAATTCATTAACAGACACCAGTAAAACAACATAACTGATCAGATAAATTAGTCAGATTTGAAGAATAATCTTTTCTTTTGTATACGCTACTTAGAAGAGTAGAACCTGCGTGTATACACGCTTTTAGCGAGACGAACCAATGTTATTCCATACTTCATACAAACCCATATCATGACATTTAAAGAATAAAACAGGTGTACACAATTAGATCTAGCCCAGCCAATATCAGATCATTCAATGATAATTCATTTCAAGTCTCATGATCTTGATCCAACATTGAATTCAAGGTGCACATAATATTTCATATCAAATCACAAACACATCCCCTGCAACATAAAATATACTTCAAATAGAAGTTTTCCTTAGAAAACCCTTTTACTTGCACACCCTGGCCTTATGATCTTCTCCTCCTTATATATTTTTAGGCCTTTCTCAATACCTCGGACCAAAACCACTTACGACTTGTGGTATTATTGGACGGGATCAAATAGTCATTACTCTGCTCAATATTGTGGGCTAATATCATGGTATTGACCCCTAGTATTGTTTACTCTTAAATTTCCTTTATTTTCCAACATATATGTGCTTTTCTTCTTGTGAAAGTGCATGTATACGCATACACTCTTTTTGTTCTATGAACCAGCGCGTATATGCTATTTTGACTAAGTGGACGAGTGTACACATCTTAAACTACTTTACATCATCCTTTTCCTTTAACTTCTTTTTTCTGATCAGTAAACCTTAGTTCCATCTGCATGTTCTTCTATACCAATGCCTTGTTACATCTGAATAGACTTGTTACATTGTGAGTTGCCTTTCATCAAAACTAAACTGACCTGTGAGTGATTTGCCATCAAGGACAACACTTGTATCATAATGCCAACATTAGGTCCCTATAATACTCATGTATTCCCCTTATTATTATTGTTAGTGTGGACCCCTATTGTTATTATTGTGCCCATATATCCCCCATGTTGTTATTGTTGTGCCCCATAGAAGCTCACTATTATCATTATTGCACCCTTACATTATTATTGTTATGTAGCCTCTGTTGGGTGTGGAGCCTAATTATCTTCTTTATTCAGAGGTATCACCGCATTGGACCCCAACTCGTAATGTGGTGGCAATGCCTCTCGTCATATTTTCACTGCAAGGGGGGTTGGGGGGGGGTGGGGGCGGGGTGGGCGGCTGCGATATTTGGGAGCCCCCCCCTAGTGGGGGATCGGGGGTAGCACCCCCGAAGCTCAAAATAGATTGTAAAATTACCGTGTAAAATGTTGTAATTTCGTAGTCAATCTAGGTTGTTCATTAGGTGGATATATGACGGTAGAAATTATGTTTAATTTAGGTTTTTTTTCCCTAGAAGGCAACCCCTCGCTATATATGAGGGAATTGTATTGCATCTATGTATATCTGTATTTTGAATGAGAAAGAGAGAGGAGATTGTGTGAGAGCGAAGAGGGAATTACAGCGAATCTGCTGTAGGTTGTATCTCTTCAGTTTGTTGGATAATATAAAAGGAAGGACTGGTTGTTTCCCATGGACATAGCCCAAATTGGGTGAACCACGTATATCTGTGTCTCTCTTGTTTTATGTGTTTTTTGTGTTTATATTTCTGCAATATGTTTTATGTGTTTCATTGCTCTGTAATATATAATAATATTATAGACTCTAATTACATTGTGACCCCTTAGACTCCTATATATACCAAGGAGGTATTGTCACTTGTATCATTCAATAATTGTTCATTTATGCAATGTAAAGGAGGTTTCCCCCTCAAAGAGGATAAATTTTAAGTCGCTGATCTATCTTTTCTATGAGATGATTGCATAACAAGCCCCATCTCAATCAACATAATATCCTGGGCTATCTCAGAAAATTCTTGGGCCATCTCAACAAGGTCCTCCAAAATGTCTCACTAAGACACTTGAAAGTTCTCATCCTAGTGAGGTTGGAAAGACAAGAAAGTGAAGTTCTACTAGACAAAATAGAGGTGAGTAGATGATTATGATTCAGTTGTTGATATGGACGTTTCTTATGATTTTGAATTAAATGTTTCTATTAATTTCGAACCAACTTCATTTAAATAAGTTGTTTCTCATTATGAATGGAAAGAAGTAATTCAAAAAGAGTATGATTCTCTTATAAAGAATGGAACCTTGAAGCAGGTGGACCCTCCATTTGGATCCAAACCAATTGGCTGCAAGTGGGTATTGAAGAACAAGTATAAATTAGATGGCTCACTTGACAATCACAAAGCAAGGATTGTGGTAAAATTTCTTTGATAGAAAGAAGGGGTCTATTATGAGGACTCATTTTCCCCCACAAAAAATGGGCTACTATCCAGACTCTCTTTTCCTTCACAACTCAGAATGGATGGGAAGTCCATCGAATGGATGTAAAAATTGATTTCTTGAATGGAGATATAAATGAAAAGATTATTATGTTTCAACTTGAAGGTTTTGTTGTGAAAGGACAAGAGCATAAGGTATGCAAAATTATCAAAACCATGTATGGCCTCAAACAGGAACTGCAAGCTTAGTATAAAAAAATGATTGGGCATCTTCTAGTGCATGTAGATGATCTATTGATCATAAGTAAAAATGTTAATTATATTGCACCCATAAAGAAATAATTGAGGAAAGGACTTGAGATGGAAAATTTGGGATATGTCCACTATTATTTGGGTATTGAAGTAACCCAACATCAAAAATTTACATTCCTCTCTCAAAGGAAGTACATTGGAGATTTGTTGAAAAAATTTGGCATGGTTGAATGCAATCCTTTTTCGACTCTAATGGAACAAAATTTAAAGCTCATCCAAAGAATGAAATAAATTTGAGGATGCAACTAAGTACAAACAACTCGTAGGAAGCCTTAACTACCTTAATACTACCGGACCAAACATTTTATTTGTTATTGGAATCCTTTATAGGTTTATGAAAAAACCTTGTGAGGGCAATTGGTCTATTTCAAAAAGTGTTCTAAGGTACTTGAAGGTGACTCAAGACTTTGGACTCAAATATGCACAGGTGGATGACTTCAGCTTGATTGGATACTTTAATTCAGACTTTGATGGAGATAAAGAAAATGAAGTATATACTTCAGGCTATGTTATGAGTTTTGGATCAGGAGTTGTCTCTTGGAGGTCACAGAAATAGTTAGTTGTAATAGATTCCACATACAGAGGCAAAATATGTGGCAGCTGCAGAAGAAACCAAGGAGATTGTGTGGCTTAGGAAAATTTTTGAATATTTGTAGAAGAGACAAGTGCACTATACTCCTCTTCTAATTGACAATACTTTTGTAATTAAATTTTCCAAGAATCCAAAATTCCATGATTGAACCAAGCATAAAAATACAAGTATCATTTGATTTGACATCATGTTGAGGCCAAGACTATTCACCTACCCCATTGTTCCACAAATGAGAAGGTTGTATACATCTTCACCAAAGAACTTGGAAGAGAAAAGTTTGAAAGATATATGATGTCAATCATGATAATATTCTTCCACAAAATATCCTTCATAGCAGTTTTACATGTGATCCACACTCATCTATAAAATGTTTCCCACTTTTCCACACCAGTCATTATACATATCATGATAGGATGGAAGATTTTTTAGAATAATATTTATGTGCAATGTTTCCTATATATATTAACATTTTTTTCTTGCACATGTTAGATTTTTCTTTAGATATTTTCAATTTTTTGTCTTTATTAATGATTCATTTTTTTTTAATATACATATGACTGTACTCTTTCATTTGTCTAACAATCTTTGTTGGTATTTCAGTGTTGATGTTTTAGTGGGGAAATATGAATTTATTAATTCAATTAATTTTTTTGAAATTGATGAAATAAATTTATAATTTCAACTCATGGTTATGTTTCATCGTTTTGTTGTTCCTCTCAAAATCAACCTTCATGATTCCATACAAACTCCAATACTTGAGATCGTTCCAAAATTTTCCTCCCAACTTTCATCCAAAAGCTCTTCCTAGTCTCTACCATTTTTCAACCTAATTTTATCAACTAAACTAAATTTTAGTTGGTAAAATTATCGATGAAGGAATTCTTGTTACATAATGAATTTTGTGATAGAATCAAAACAAGGCTAGACGAATCTATTCAAGAAAAGTTTCCTGTAAATAAGAATAATTTTTTCTTGCATATATTAGGTATATATCTAGAAATTTAACTATTTTTTCATATAGCATATTACTAATTCATTCTCTGTTACTAATTTGTGTTATATATATGTTTGCAGGATTAAAGAAAATTGAATGTCTCTATTGGAAGATTGATTTTACCTAGTTCTGGTTGTCTTTGTAGGTTAGAATTGGTTTAGGAGTATATTAGTTGTGTTTTAACAATTCACTATGTTTATATTCTAATATATTTTATTCACATATGAACTATCTTGGTGAATCTTCAAATATTTTCTAGAATATATGAGAAGGAGAAGATGAATCGACTAAGGATTTTATTCTTTTAATTAATAAACTTTCTTTGATCCAACATGTTGAACATTTCCTACCTCACAATTATCTTTGTTTTGAACAATATTAGTTAGATATTTGTTTGCTTGATATCATATACTAACAATGAAATCAAATGTGATTTACAAAAGAATTATTATCTTAGTTCTCCGCCTACTAATAAATATAGAATATTATATGTTGAAATCGTATACCACTTTATTGTTAAATCCCTCTAGAAGAGTTAGTTGTGAAAAGTAATTAATATTGATGATGAGACATTTTAATTCCAACTAGTAGTTATGTCATGATTTCATCATTCACTTTTATCTATAGGGTCACAAGGATAATAATAGGAGGACAAAATTTATACCTAAAGAACTAAGAAGGAATTCACCTTTTTGAAAATTTGATAGCTACTTGGTAAAATTTTGGGGGAAAATCATTCTTTTGTAATCAACATTGTCATTTGTAATAATATTGTTTGGTTTTTACTGTAAGGAAAGAATAAATGTTTGAAGAGAACTCCTAGACTTCTCATATAAATGTCTCTTCAATATGTTTCTCAGACCTTATTGTTTTGGAAATTTTATGATACCCCTTTATCCTTTTCAATTACTTCTGAACAAACATCTTGATATAAACAATCTTTAGAGTTCTAGTGTTTTATAAGAGCATAAGGAAAACATTATTTAGATAAGTATAAGAAGTTGTTTCATATGAACATGATATCAAACATGTTTAGGATAAAGTATAGTTAATGAGGTCAAATATGTGAATATGTTTCTTAAATCAAATATTTTGAATGATACATTAATAACTATTAATTATTTAGGAAATAATATTTCCTTCAAAAGGGCTCTCAATAGAAAAACTCATCATTCCATTATTTATATCATCTTTTATATCTTGATGTGTTGTATGCCTCTCATGTGCAAAAAAATGCGCCTGATGTTATGAGAAGCTAAGTCTCAGTGATATGCAGTGTACCAATATGAAATATGAAGGAGTGGCTTCAGAATCATTTCAACTCCCAATCATTTGTAGTATCAATTGCAAAGTAAGAAGGAAAAATGGCGTTTTTTCAATTCGTTATTTAGAAACAAAGGACATTTTCGTAGTACGAAGTGAAATATCAAGTTGAAGACAAGCCATCACCAAGATGCTCTTAGGGAGGTTAACTTCACTTTTCATCTCTTATAGTTATTTATCATCTCGATCATGTCTACATTCATCAAATATCCTATCTCTAACTTTTTGTTATCATTTAAGATTTACTAGGATCTCGTTAGTAGATACTTAATGTAATGTGTTTAATCATGAAGCAATGAATATTTGGAGGCTCTCATGTTTTAGTCATAACTATATGATCATTTTAGGAGTTTGGTATGACTAATTTCCTAGAATAACAACCTCACTGATAAATATAATATGAGAAGAACCTATCATAATCTTAACATAAATTAAAACTTGTATTGATATCGCACTAGTAATGTACTTTTCCTTTATGTTAAGATACACATTCACATTTTGTCTGGTTGGACTATTGTTTTTGCACCTTTTCATTATTTTCTCTCTCTTTTTCCATGTTTTTAAAGTTATTGTTTTTCTTTCAAAATTTGTGAGGTTTCCTATGACCTTGTTCTCCATAGTCCTTTGAATTTATGTACAGTTTCTTTGCTTTGCATTGGATTTCATTTGGAAGTTGATTTCATCTTCTTTTCAAAGATGTATATAGGAATCCCTTCAAGGCAACGCAAATTGGTGGTAGAGGAAATTTATACTCTACAATTATGAATGGGGATTTTATTTAGCTAAGAATAACTTTATTAGGTTTCCATTCCCCTACATTGGTGAGTGACTATGGAGGAACACTAGACCTATTTCAAATACTATGGTTCTATTGTACATACAGGAAAGAATCTATATCAATATTTTTCTTTAAATCCCACCCCCTATCCCACCACACTTCTACATTGGTAGATTAGGGGAAGGATTTTGGAGACAGATCCATTAAGTGTTACATCTATTTTCTCTAAGACATAGGAAAATATCTTTTACCACCCTGCTCTCTTCACCCAATTACCAAATGCAATTTTCAAACAAACTAATTTAAAGGGTGGAAACACAATAGATTTGAAAGCACTGAAATGTGTGGGAAGTACAAGTAAACTTTTTGGGGATATAGATGCTCACTTGCAATCGGGCTATGCATGTATGGTATCAAGACATCTTTGTTGGGGCTATCGACACTTGCAGGTAGTGAAACAATGTCGAGAAAAAGAGATAATATATGCACATAATGGATGCTTGCTTATCATAAAACTCCAACAATATATCTTTCCCATTCAATCGTATAAGAATAATTTAAAATGAATCCCCCTATTTTGGATTCATCATTTAAGATTGAGTAGGTATCAAGTGCTCAAATATTTATAAATTTATATTATTTTACTTGTCTTATGTGGGACCCATAGAAATTAGTGCTGTTGACACCTAATCCGAAACGGATGGGTGAACTGGACAGTCATCAGGAAGATGAACTGATCCGTTTTATTTATGTATATAAATATGAGTTAGCTAATGAATAATAGTACTCAGTTTTCTCTCCCGCTCATTCTGGAGTTACCCTGGCCTGACATGGTATCAGAGCTCAGGTCCCAGTCCCTAAAATAGTTGTAACTCCTCTGCTCTCTGGCGCACTAGCGCTGCATCTGCCTGAGCGTTTGCCTGACATAACGCTCTCTGCTCTCTGGCGCACCAGCGCTGCCTCTGTCTCTGAGAACGTTGAAGATTCTTCCGTTGAGGAGATTTGACACCGATTATGCAGCACGTTTCAGGTACATTCCGCTGGTATCATCGAAATTCCGCTTGAATTGTTTTTAAAACGCTATATGCGCATACCAAACGACTTTTCTCTGAACCTATCCACACATTCATTGGTCGTTTCTGCTGAGTTTCATGGTAGCTAACCGCAGGCTTCTCAATAGGAATTGCAGTCGTTGTTTCTCCTCACTTTCATAGCAAGCCAGCACTCAAGTCAAGGGTGATACCACAAAATTAGTCTCCTCTGGACCAAATCCTAGAAAGGCATTTGTGTATCTTTCTTCAGGAATGTCTCGCTTTCGAAGAAGCTTCATTCCCAAGCATTCAGTATAAAATTTTATAGTTTTGTCTAAATCCCCAACACGATAGACAACATGCAGTAGCCTGCGTTTATCCTTTTTAGACCACTCTTGAAGACTTTCCTCACTAACCGCGGCATCTGCTTGTGCCATATTTCCGTCAGCCCTCACATTATTTGATGCTTTGACTCCAAAGAATCTTGCCTGCTGAAAACCAGCTCCAATATGCACCAGGGTAAGCCTGCGAGATAGAGCACCAGGCCTTAATGCGGTTCGAACACGCGCACTGTTTGTTTCTCTGAAATCGAATGCCGGCAGGAGGGCTGTGGAAGAACGCAAAGCCAACGGCTGAATTGAAGATGATGCCATCATCACCATCCTCGTCATTTGCATGCTCTGCTCTGCTATGCTGCTATTTGGAAAGAGTATTTTTTTAAGTCTAAGGTAAACTTCACTAAGAAAAAGGGTGATTCAATATTGATGATACCATATGTACACGTTCCACAGAATCGCAGACTAAGTTATGTGAAAACTATGCTAAGGGTACATGCACTTTTGGGGATAGATGCAACTTTGCACATGGTGCGAATGAGTTGCGGGAGCAGCCTGCCGGGTCCTAATCCACTCAGAAACTCACGAGTGCAGAAAGCTTAATTGAATATTTTATTATGTTTTGTTTTAGAGGCATAGTCACCATTAAAGTATTAAGACTTGTTAGAAGAGAAGTGCAGTGTATTTGCGCAGTTTGTTTATGTATTTATGATGGCAGTTTTAAGTATTGAGTTGTAAGCGTTTTCAAAGGGGTTATATGATCAGTTTTCCTGACATAATATTTCAATGAAATTCTGATGCCTTCTGTCACACATTAGAGGGATTTGTAGAAAATATAGTGCATAAGGCTGTAAGGAAGTTCTCTTTTTTCAAGCAGAAGTATTTTTTTTTACAGAATGCATTCAATCATTTCTATGGTAGGAATAGTTCTCACTGGCAAGGAGAACTATTCTGAATGGTCTCGGATGGTAAAACACACCCTCATCTACAATGAGCTGTGGAAAGGAGTGTGTGTCGGAGAAGAAGACAAAGACCCTGTGCAGCCTACATCAGATAAAGAACTTGTCATTTGGGAAAACAAGAACAGCAAAGCCTATGCATTGATCGCAGCATCTGTAAATGAAGAAGTAAGTCGTCATATTTCATCCTATTCCACTGCCTTTGAAGCTTTACAAAAGCTGAAAGAACTCTATGATTCACATTCTCCACTTGAAGTTGTTCAGCTCATGATTAAACTCTTCACTCTTGAACTGAAAAATAATGATCCCCTTGCTCTTGCATCTGAAATAAAGTCTATAATGCATGATATTAAATCCACTAAGGTTGAGCTAGATATCTCTCTTATTGCCTTTCTCAAAGCACTCTATCCTACCTACTCCAATTATCTTGAGTCTTTACAAGCAAATGGAAATCTTAAAGACATAACCTTTGAGTCTCTTGTGAAAAAGTTTGCTGAAAGAGAGAAAGCCTTTGGAAAGAAAACAGTCCCTGAATCTTCTGAAGAGACTGTTTGCCTTGCTCATAAAGAAAAGCATCCTGCTCAAGATTCTACAAGAGGAAGAGGTGGACGAAGAGGAAGAGGAATATACTTCAGAGGCAGGGGGGCAGACATTCTCAAGCAGAAAAGGCAGATCTGCATTGCATTCGCTGCAAATGAAATGGATCACATGATGCTTCTACATGCAAGCTACCATGGGACAAGATTGAGTAGAGAAGAAATCAGCAGAAAGGTAAAACTGATGACACAGATAAAGGTAAAGCACCTGAATCCGCTCACTATATTGAGGCACAATGTAACATTGGAGTAAATGAAGATTTGTTTAATGCTTCACTTGCTTCTTCGAAAAATGACTGGTTGCTTGATTCAGGAGCAACCTGTCATATGACTCATAGGAAAGATTTTTTTGAAGAGTTCACTGACAATGTTGATGGAGCAGTATACTTTGCAGATCAGTCAAAAATCAAGCCATCAGGGCTTGGCACAATCAGGCTTAAACTACCTGGTCTTCCAGACTTTCTTCTGGATCATGTTCTATATCTCCCACAGCTCAAGAGAAACTTGTTGTCCCTGGTCCACATCCGCCAGCAAGGTCACTCCATTCATATGTTTGATGGAAAGCTTGAGGTAAGAAAGGCATCTGACCATTCACTTGTCATGAGGGGTATAGAAGAAGAAAGACTTCTTAAACTGCAAGGAACCTCTGCTCATGCACAACATTTTTCATATATTTCTCATCATGAAGAAGGTACACTTCCATCAAGTTTATTATGGCATGCTAGATTTGGACATTTAAACTATGATAGTCTCCGCTTGTTGAAGAAAAATGGTGTTGCTGGTTTGCCTACAATTCCTAGAAAACATAAGCAATGTGATGCTTGCATTCTAGGAAAGCATAGCAAACAATATTTTCATGATTCACATTCAAGAGCACATAGGAAGCTTGAACTTATTCATTCAGATTTATGTGGTCCAATGCTTGTTCCTTCTGCAAATGGAAATAAATATATCATGACATTTATTGATGATTACACCAGAATTTGTTGGGTTTATTTATTGAAGAACAAATCTGATGCTTTTCAAACATTCAAGAATTTTCATAAATGGATTGAAAATGATGCACAATCTCATATTGGGTCTATTCGCACTGATAATGGAAAAGAATATACATCAAATGAATTTGAACACTATCTTCGCCAACATGGGATTAAACATCAAACAACTGTGCCTTATAATCCTCAACAGAATGGTGTAGCTGAAAGAATGAACAGAACAATTTTGAATATGGTACGATCCATGCTTTTCTTCAAAAATGTAAAGACAATGTTTTGGGCTGATGCTGTTCTATGTGCTGCATATATAAAGAATAGATGTCCATCTAGTGCTATAAGAAACAAGACTCCTTATGAATTGTGGTATGGACATGTTCCTTCGGTAAAACATCTCAGGATTTTTGGTTCCACCTGTTATGCTTTAATACCAAAGGTACATAGAAACAAACTTGGTGCTAGAAGTCGTAAGTGTATCTTCCTGGGGTATTCAAACACATCTAAAGCATACCGCCTCTATGATGAAGTAAATAAAAAGTTTGTTTTATCTAGAGATGTCATTTTTCTTGAATCATCCAAATCTGACAGTGTTGTTGAGCGGCAACTTGATCGCTTGGATAGATTCACAAAACCAAAATCATTTCAAGAGTTTGATAATCAGATTCCACATCTTGAAGGGGGGATTCCTATACTAGATCAACATGTGGAATCTTCTTCTGAAGAACAATCTCCCCTGCATGACACTCCAACAACGGATGATGCTTTAAGTGATGTAATTGATAGAATTGGGAGACCTAATCTTGATTTAGTCCCAACTCAATCAATAGAACAGCCTGGACCATCTCATAAAGGTCCCCCAAAGTGGCTGACAAAGACACTTGAAAGTGTTCATCCTGATGAAATTGGAAAAACAGGAACCAGAAATACAAACCGACAAGATGGAGGTGATGTAGATAACTCTAATTCACCTGTTGATATGGATGTTACTTATGATTGTGAATTGAACTTGTCTACAGATTTTGAACCAACTTCCTTCAAAGAAGCTTCTTCTCATGATGAATGGAAAGAAGCGATGGAGAAGGAGTATGATGCCCTCATAAAGAATGGCACTTGGAAGCTGGTTGATCCTCCATTTGGAACCAAACCAATTGGCTGCAAGTGGGTCTACAAGAACAAGTACAAAGCTGATGGCTCACTTGACAAGCACAAAGCTAGGCTTGTGGCAAAAGGTTTTGCACAGAAGGAAGGGGTCGATTATGAGGAAACTTTTGCCCCCACAGCAAATTGGGCAACCATCCGGACACTCTTTGCACTAGCTGCTCAGAACGGTTGGAAAGTCCATCAAATGGATGTAAAAACTGCATTCTTGAATGGAGATCTAAAAGAGAATGTTTTTATGTCCCAGCCTGAAGGATTTGCTATGAAAGGACATGAACACAAAGTATGCAAACTTGTGAAGTCCTTGTATGGCCTCAAACAAGCACCACGAGCCTGGTATGAAAAACTAACTGAGCATCTTCTGAAACTCGACTTCAATCATTTTGATCTTGATGATGCAACTTTATTTGTCAAGAAAGTTGGCAAAATAGTTGTATATCTTGTGGTATATGTAGATGATCTTTTAATGACAGGGAACAATGAAAGCTATATTGCATCCATAAAGAAAGAATTAGGAAAAAAATTTGAAATGACTGATTTGGGCTATGTTCATTACTATCTTGGCATTGAAGTAACCCAACATCCAAAGTCCATATTTCTTTCTCAAAAGAAATACATTGGAGATTTGTTAAACAGATTTGGCATGACAGAGTGCAATCCTCTTTCTACTCCAATGGAACAAAACTTGAAGCTCACATCTATTGAAGGAAAGGAATTTGAGGATGCAACAAAGTATAGATAGCTTGTAGGAAGTCTCATCTACCTCACTACTACTAGACCAGACATTTCATTTGTTGTTGGAATCCTCTCCAGGTTTATGCAAAAGCCTTGTGAGGGACATTGGTCTGCTGCAAAAAGAGTTCTAAGGTACTTGAAGGGAACTCAAGACCTTTGAATCAAGTATACACAGGTGGACGACTTCAACTTGATTGGATACTCTGATTCAGACTTCGATGGAGACAAAGAAACTGGGGTATCTACTTCAGGATATGCTATGAGTCTTGGATCAGGAGCTGTCTCCTGGAGATCACACAAACAATCAGTACCAGCAGATTCCACAACAGAAGCAGAATATGTGGCAGCAGTTGAAGCAACGAAAGAAATTGTGTGGCTCAGGAAAATCCTTGAAGATTTGCAGGTAAAACAAATACAATCAACTCCACTCATGATTGATAACACATCTGCAATAAAGTTGGCCAAGAACCCAAAGTTCCATGATCGTACTAAGCACATCAATACTAAATATCATCTGATCCGACATCATGTTGAGGCCAAAACAATCCATCTCCATCATTGTTCCACAAACGAGCAAATTGCAAACATCTTCACCAAAGCGCTTGGAAGAGAAAAGCTTGAAAGATTTAGAACGATGCTTGGACTCACCAACATCCCTTCATATTAAGGGGGGGAATGTTGACACCTAATCCGAAACGGATGGGTGAACTGGACAGTCATCAGGAAGATGAACTGATCTGTTTTATTTATGTATATAAATATGAGTTAGCTAATGAATAATAGTACTCAGTTTTCTCTCCCGCTCATTCTGGAGTTACCCTGGCCTGACAAGTGCAATGTTTGAGGATATTTTGAAACTTGTCACATAGTTTTTAATATATATAAACCCATTAAATTGACGCCATAGATAACTTCTTCATCCCAATGTGTTACTGATTATTGATGACTCAACAACTCCCCTTATCTTTTCTCGAAAATAAAGGGGCCCCTATATAAAATTTTGGAAATATTTCCTTGGATTTATTTTCGTTTCCTATTTTCAATGATTTTTAAGTTTTTAAGTTTTTCATTTTTGATAATCCCATCGTCTTCGTCTCATCAAGACCTTTTCATTGATATAAAACTTGCCTCATATTGACTACTCAATCAAAATTGTGGTTGTTTGAAGTTTTACATTTTTCTCCACTGGTTTTATGAGGTGCCCTGACACATGGTAGCCTACATAGCATGTTGACATGGCATAGCCCATGTGACCAAAAAAATACACATAGTGCTTCCAGATCACCACCACATGTCACTGCATCTTGGCCACATTAGTATCCAAGCACGCATTTCCACATGCCATGTGGCACCTCCAAGAGGTTGAAATATCAATTTTGCTCGACACATAATTTCCACAGGAAACCTCTATGAGGATGCCACATCAGCAAGTGGGTCCCACTACTTGTCTCTTGCTGGGTTTGGTTTGGTCCATTTCGAGGTTTTGGCATTATTGGCAAGAGGCACAAACATGAATTTTCTTCACTGGGTGATGAGAATTTTTTCGTTCACTCCCATAGGATTTTGTTTACTCTCAGCAAGAAACATTTCCAAATCTGGAAATTGACAAAAGGTGTAGTGGTGGGAGACAAAAAATTTTCCATTTATGCTTTCTATCTCTCTTTCCTCCACCACTTTTTATTTCATATAATCCTAAAATAGAGGTAAGAGGCACAATGAAACTATGGGGAACTACATATAGTTTCATTTTTTTATTTAACTCACACAAGGTTTGACTTTATCTTGTCATATGTGGGCTCCAAGGTTTATTATTTTATTACCTAAACATTACCATATGCCATGTTTTAATTTGAGTTAATTGAGACCTCACAAATGAGTTTCTCAGCATTGTCGAGAGGTATGTTGGTGCGATGACATGGAATTGATGGAAATATATGTCGTGTTGACCTTCATCAATTACATCATTAATTCACGAGGATCCCTGATAGCCTAAAAATCAAAACCATTGGATTGCAACAAAACTAGGACCAGATCTGAGAGCTCGTCACAACGAATCTAATAGCACAAATGGCACCTCAATTTGAGGTTGTATGTGAAAGTTACGCCCAATCAAAGCTCTCATCAAACTTTGAAAAAATGAAATAGTTCGTAGAGGGCCGGTTAAATTTGGATCATCGCTGAAATTGGAAGTCTGTCTAAAATCTCAGCTAAATTCGATAGATCTTTGCTAAACCTGACGAAATTTTTATTTAGATCTTAAGATTTTGTGATCCATAATGTAATAAGCATGTCTTTCAGATTAATCACATCAACATTAGTTGTGGTTATTTTGGGTGGAATCCCCAAATCTGGTGGAATATGCTAGCTTTGGAGGCAAAACTATGGCCCAATAATATGGGGCCACGTGGCCCAATCAGATGGTTCCATGTGGCACATAATGGATGGCCAAATGGCCCCAACCAACCAACCCATTTCCAAACGGATTTGGTGGTCAAATGTTTTGCCTGGAAAAACGGTTATGTGCTAAACCATATATATATATATATATATATATATATATATATATATATATATATATATATATATATATATATATATATATGCTTAGCAACGATGACGATTTAATTCCAATAACAAAAACAAACGGTGAACAATATTTTACATTGGCAGTCATAATCATATGTTCAATAGTTTAACAAACATATATATGTGTGTGTTTGTGTTAAAACGGGTGAATCAATAATCAGTTGGTAGTTTAATTCAATGGTTCGGTGGCTCAATGAAATTTTAGCAGCAGTATAAAGCGTGGTCTCAATTAATCAATAGGTTTTAAAATATTGTCAGTAGAGTGTTTTAAATATTTGTTTGGTATATAAAAATGGGCTGGCAGGAGAGTTGACCCTGTGACCCCACTATACCCAACAGCCTACAATACACTATGCAAACTGGTGTGCTAGTTGGGTGGACCTTGTAATTCCATTTGGAACCCTCCTACATAAACTCATCATTTTCCAATTGAGCGAACAGGGGGGCGGACAAGAGAGCGGAATGTCGAGCGGAGGCTAGATGGAACAATGTGTGGGTAGTGGAACCATGAAAGTGCAAAAGACTAACACGCCGGGTTTCTAGGAGGAAGAACCCTATAACATAGTTTTCAAGGAAGGTATATTTCATGGGAATATTACCTAGAATATTTTTATAATATTCCTTTTAGATGTTTTTGTGGAATATTGAATATTCTCTAGGGGGTCCAGAGATGATGGTGGCAAAATATAGCTGACTTTATTGTAATTTTACTCAAAATTTCACAAGGATTTCACTGGTGCAGTTAGAGTTTGGATTTAAGCAGTAGATCTCAAGGCTCGTGGTAGAAGTCCTCATATTTTATTAATTATTGGGCACAAATATCGAGATAGTGATGTACCTTTCAGAAGTTGGTCATGTTTACAGTCAAAAGTCTCAGAAGGACGAGACAAACTTGTTAGTGTTGTGATTGTTGTGTTTTGAATAGTGGAACTTCAAGTCACTTCTAGGATTGGAGGTATAATGATGTATTTTTCCACGCACTGATTTTCATTTTTGTTGAGATGAACGAAGTGGCATCCCCACTATTGATGCAAGGCTTGGAGACATAGTCCGCATTGGACAAACTCCATTATCAAACCCTTTGTGTGCATTGACTTTATGGTCTCTTTTGTGTCTCTTCTTATTTAAGTGTTTGCACATATGGTTTTTACATGCTCTTTCATTCAATTTTGTTAACATCAACCGAAGAAAAGATATTGGATAATGCTAGTATCACAGGAATATTGGATCAATCATTGCAAGGGAAGCTTAGGTCGGGCTGAACTTGGTCAATCGAATCCCAAGTCCCGAGGGATTTTTCATAGTGCATTCTAAATACATATGGAATCATGTGGACAATCGAGAGGGTTGGGTGATGTGGTTCCAAAGTTACATTTATTTATTTAATTTAATTATTCATGTATGTTCTACTCATGAAGATTTTTAGTTTGAGTTCATTTATTATATTTTATTTCTCAATTTTAACTCTCCATTTAAGCCAAAACATATACAAGTGCACCCTCCACCATGGTGCCCTCATTATTCACACAAACCATGATGGAGGAAAACAATAATATAAACACATATAATTTCATTCTCATTTCCCCCATGAATATGGGACTACAATTTTTAATTTTTTAATGTTTGATAAAATGCACCAACCGTTAACCATAATGCACCTGAAATTTTACAGGACTCTGTCTTCCAAAGGCCATATCTCGTGCTATGGGGCACAAAATTATCCCACGATACCTCATTAGAAAGATTAAATCAAGAAGAAAAATATGGGATGAAATTTTTTAGGAAAATCTAGAATATAAATGATCCTAAAATTCAACAAAAAGGGCTACAAATCTGGAACAAACTAAGATCTCTGTGTGGATTTTTAGGAAAATTTTGACTACCAGAGCATCTTCTTGATTGTACCACATTAAAATGTCATCTATTGACCAATAATGCAACAAAAAAAAATGACTTGGGATCAAATTTAGGATTCTATTTTTAATTGAATTAATCTTTCTTACAAGGATTCGTTTTGAATGTTTTTACATCTGAGTTTTGGCTTTTGATTTTGACATGGTTTTTAATGATAAATTGGTTGATATTTTTGTAGGAATGTTTTAAGGCAATCACCAGTTGGAATATTAGGATTAGTGAGATGAAATCTCTGAGCTAAAATCAGATCTACCAACTCTTAAAAAATGAGAAAAAAATCTTCATGAATTGTCTTGAAACATCTCTCTATTTTGAATTAAATTGTATGACTATATAATGGAGATGTGTAGAAGAGAGGGGGGTTTCCAATTCTTTGAAAAGTAGAAGGAATTTGCAATATTGTAGGGGGATTTTCTTGGAGGAAATTAGCTACCTACTAAACTAGACCCAAGAGATTTTTATTTCATAACCAATAAGAGCATTGTTGATCATATTTGACTACGAATATATATGTCATTCAATTTTGATTTTTCTTATGTTCCATATAAGTGGTTGTTGTTTGATTTATCTCTATTGTTAATTTTATATCAATTTATGCTTATTTAAAACTAATATTAAGTTATCTTTACATAGTTGGTTAGTTTAAAATCAACATTGAATATTGTATTCAAGTAGACTTGTATGTGTTAGTTGATAATTGTTTAGCAGTCTAATTACATGCTTGTCTTTATTCTAATTATTGTTATATTATATTAACTATTTCCATTATATGACAAGTACATTTATATCTTGAATGCAATCATAGCTATCTAAATCTAAGTATGTGCATATAAGGATTTGGTAACTACTTATTATATAACTATATATGCATATATACTCAAATTGTTTTAGGTGATATGAATTGTTTCTATGACTTGTTAGTTCATCTTAACCCTACGTTCAATCCTTGTATATTTATCATTTGCTTTTGATTGAGGCTAGGACTATTCATTTCCTTAATCAAGATAAGATAAATTGAGTTATCTTTAATGATAGATATCTCTTTCTATTGTTTGCATATTACCTTACATTGTATTTTCATTTAGGAGAGCATATCAGGAAGTCTCCGTTTTTGAAGAAAATCTTCCAGGTGACAATTGAGCCCACATACAAGTCGAAATCATCATCCCAAATGGAAAGGGTTCTAATTGGGGTCTTTGGCCAGGTGATTTCTAAAGTCTTGATATGGTCATTTTCTCCAATCAACAGAGATTTAATACACCCCTTTTAATCTTTATTAAATTAGAGATTAAATTGCCAAATACAATATTTTCAAATAATAAATTATTAACATGTGAAATATCATTCTGCATAATGGGATATGTTATCAACCAAAGTTTAGATGCATACAATAACAACAAAGGAAACATTCATAATAGACCTAAATAACCATATATTTTGACAATGTCATTTTATTTATCACTAAATTTATGATTGGCGTGGTTAACTTGATTTTTTCTTTTGTCATTAGTTTGTTTATAATTAATTTGAAAATGTGTGTTGTATTTTTTGGACCCTATATTAGGTGGGCAGATCTACCTATGGTTTTGTGCATGGTTTTCTCACATGGTTTTGGGCATGATGGTTTTCTTCCCATGGTATTTTGTAGATCCGGTCAAGGGAACTATGGTTATGTTCTAATCCATGGTTAATGGATTGGGGTTTATGGATGCTTTAGCATGTATATATATATGTATTGTAACATTGAAAGAAATATGATGAAAAATCAATCTGGTAGTCTTGTTTTGGGATCCAGGGGAAAATATCTGTGTATATTTGTTTTATGTTTTATAACCTCGTCATTGTTTATTTTATGTTTTTAAGAATTCGTTTGCAAGTAATTTATGTACAGGGTTAAAACCTACATTTGGTATCTAAGTTATTTTAGCTTCACGGGAACGCCTTTGCTGCTAAGGGGTTTTGATCGGGCCTGTGGTAGACATTGTTCAGTGGGAGATCTACGAGATCAATTCTTGCAGTGAAAGAAGATGGCGAGCAATGGAAAGATAGAGATCGAGAAATTTAATGTTCACGGTTTTGAAGTGTGGAAACTCAAGATGGAGGATCTACTAGTGGATAAACATTAGTGGATTGTGGTAGATTCGGGTACTAAACCAACAACAATGTCTGATGAAGACTGGAAGAACTTGGATCAGAAAGAAAAGAGCACAATACGATTGTGTATCTAATATTTAGTATTGTTGAACGTATAGGGGAAGCTTCAGCGAAGACTTTGTGGGACAAGTTAGGGACTTTGTACCAATCTAAGTCTTTGGTGAATAAATTGTTCCTATGGAAAAAGCTATACAACCTGAGGATGAAGGATGGAGACTTAGTGACAGACAATCTGAACGCCTTCAATATTTTGGTAAGCCAATTGTTATCTCTTGATATTAAAATTTTGTATGAAGATAAGTGCATCATTTTATTGTCTTCCCTACCATATTTGTGGGATAGTCTAGTTGTTGCAATAGGTAGCAATACAACTACCTTGCAGTTTGATGAAATAGTCTCCTCCTTTTTGTTTCAGGAGATGAGATGGAAAAATATGGAGGGCCAGAATGGTGATGCCTTGTTTGTACGATGACGGTCACATAAAAGAAATAAAAATAAGTCCCCGAGTGGGAGATCTAAATCTCTAGGGAAGCCTGTAAAGGTTTGCTGGAAATGTGGAAAGGAAGGGAACTTAAAAAAGGATTATAGATCTAAAGCTCCTAATAAAGGAAAGGGATCTGATGATGCTCATTCTATAGAGACGAAAACCACCTCAGATGAAGGTGGGGATGTGTACTTGGCTTCTTCTTAAAGTACACATGTAGATCATGATGCATGGTTGATTGACTCAGGTGCATCCTTTCACTTCACTCCCCACAAGGAGTGGTTTTGCAAGTATGAGAAATATGGTGGTGGTGATGTCTTCTTAAGGGATGATAGAAAGTCCAGAATCATCAGACGTGGAAAATTCAAGCTAAAGTTGCAAGATGGAAGGATTAGAACACTTTCGGATGTTCTGCATATTCGTGCATTGGCCAGAAATCTGATTTCTTTAAGTAATATAGATGATGCAGGTGTAAAAGTAGTGTTCAAGAAAGATACTTACCAGATGGATAAGGATCACTGATACTGATGTGGGGAGTTCAGATTGGAAATTTGTACAAGATTTTAGGTAGCACTGCAGAAAATCTTGTGGTCTCTAGAGAAAAGACCATGATATGGCATCAAAGGCTTGGATGTATTGGATAGAAGGGCCTTCGAATACTTCATGGTAATGTTATGGTAGAAGGTATATCTAATTTCTCACTGGATTTCGATTTCTGTGAACATTGTGTATATGGGAAGCAAAATCAAGTGAGTTTCCCTCTAGTGCTAAGAGGGCGAAAGGGGTATTAGAGCTTGTTCACAGTGATGTGTTTGGACCTATGTCGTTTCCATCACTGGGTAAGTCTATGTACTATGTATCATTTATAGATGACTTCTCAAGGAGTACATGGATATATTTCCTTAGGAATAAATCTGAAGTCGTTGACAGGTTTAAAATATTTAAGACTCTGGTGGAAAACTAGACAGAGAAGAAGATAAAGGTGTTGAGGACAGATAATGGTGGAGAGTTTTGCAAGAAGGAATTTGAAGAGTTCTGTAAGAAGTGTGGTATAGCATTGCAAAAGACTACCCCATACACAACTCAAAAAAATAGAGTTGCAGAAAGAATGAACAAGACGTTGATAGAAAAGGCAAGAAGCATGCTTAGTGGTGTCGGGTTAGGACAACAATTTTGGGCATAGGCGGTGGAGACTGCATGTTACCTAGTCAACAGATCACCTTCATCAGCATTGGATGTTAAGACTCCACAAGAGGTATGGACTGGTAAGAAACCCTCTCTTTCAAATCTAAGGGCATTCGGTTATGATGTATATGTACATGTTCCAAAGGAGAAAATAACCAAGTTGGATAGTAAATCTGAAAGGTGCATCTTTATTGGGTATAAGGATGGTTTAAAAATTTATAAGCTTTGGAAACCAGAAATAAGGAAGGTTGTGTACAACCGAGATGTGGAGTTTAGAGAGGTGAAAGATTTTATTAAATATGAATTCTTACCAAAGGAAACTGAGAAGATAGAGTTTGAGCTTAAGGAGGAAGAATCAGACTCTACTACAGAATAGGAATCAGAAGATGAAGAACCACAAATTCTAGCTTTGAGAAGATCAATTTGAGAAAGAAGGTAGCTAGAAAGGTATAGTCCATCTGTTTTTTTTGCAAATTTTGCTTTATCTATTACTAATGATGATCCCAAAACTATCACGGAGGCAGTAAATTCAAAGGATGGAAAACTCTAGGAAGACGCCATGGTTGATGAAATGGCATATTTGGACAAAAATGAGGCTTGGGATCTCGTGGAGTTGTCAGCTGGAAAGAAACCCATTAGAAGCAAATTGGTGTTTAATAAGAAGATGAATGCAAAAGGCAAGGTGGAGAAATACAAATCTCGGTTGGTAGAAAAAGGTTATTCCCAGGTGCCGGGAATTGATTTTGGTGATATTTTTTCCCCTATTGACAAGGTAGCTTCTATTAGATTACTTAAATTTGTTGTGGTTGCTTTTGATTTTGAGGTAGAACAGATGGATGTGAATACAACATTTCTTCATGGAGATCAATAAGAAGAGATCTACATGAAGCAACCTGGAGGCTTTGTAGTGAAGGGTAAGAAAGAACTAGTATGCAAGTTAAAAAAGTCTTTGTATGGGTTAAAACAATAACCAAGGATGTGGTATCAGAAATTTGATACATTTATATGGGGACTTGGATTCACTAGAAGCAAAGTAGATCACTCTATGTATTTAAAATTAATTGGTAACTGTGTTATTTATTTGGTCTTGTATGTGGATGATATGTTGCTGAATAGAAATAACAAAGAAATTATCTAGGATTTGAAGACCTAATTGTCCTCCAAATTCGACATGAAATATATTGGTGTTGCAAACTATATTTTGAGAATGGAAATTAAATGAGATCGGGCAAAGAAAAAGCTCTGGTTAAACCAACGGAAGTACGTTGAGACAATATTATAGAAGTTTAATATGCAGGATAGTAAACCGGTGAAGGTTACTATTCTTGTAGGTGTAAATTTATCTGTTGAACAGTGTCCCAAGTCACAAGAAGAGGAAGAGGACATGTCCCGTGTTCCATACGCAAGTGAACTCGGTAGCCTGATGTATGCAATGGTCTATACTAGATTAAACATTACACATGCAGTGGGAGAATTGAGCAGGTTTATGTCAAATTGGACAACAGTGAAGCGGGTTTTCAGGTATTTGCGTGGCACTAGCGATTATAGTATGTGTTACCAAGGAAGACCATGATTGGACAGAGTATTGTACATCTGTGGATTTGTTGATGCAGACTAGGTTTGAGATCTGGATCAGAAAATATCTAAAAGTGGGTATGTGTTTAACCTATTTGGAGGTGCAGTCAGTTGGATGAGTAAGAGATAGTCTGTAGTGGCACTTTCAACTACAGAGGCAGAATACGTGGTAGCCACTCATTCAAGCAAGGAAGCATTTTGGTTGAAGGAATTGTGTTCAAGTATGGGGTTGGTATAATGAGCTATAATGATAGACTATGATAGCCAAAATGCACTTTTCTTGGCAAGGAACCCTACTTATCATTCAAAGACAAAGCACATTGATGTTCAATATCACTTTGTAAGGGATATGGTTGAGGACAAAAAGGTGTTGCTGGTAAAGTTGGACAGTTTGAAGAATACTGCAAATGCATTGACAAAGTCTATGAGCACTGAGAAGTTTTCTTGGTGTAGAGAAACAATGGGCATTGCACAATTGGACCAATGACTAAGCTCTCTTGTGACCCCCTCCTGGAAAAGAAAACAACAAGTGGGAGAATGTTGCGTGTTTGTTATTTTCTTTCCATGAATAGTTGAGGGGTTAGAGGTAGGGCGGCGAGCGCCCCCTTCGTTGCATCAAGTGCAGTGGAGAGGTCACGGGGGGGGGGGGGGGGGGGTATCCCCCCTTGCCGGGGGGTTTGCAGGAGGGTAGTAGCCCCCCTACACGGGGTATGCGGCAGCCCCGAGAAAAAAAAATTGGACCTTATATTAGGTGGACAGACCTACCTATGGTTTTGTGCATGGTTTTCGCACATGGTTTTGGGCATGATGGTTTTCTGCCCATGGTATTTTGTAGATCCTCGGTCAAGGGAACTACAATTATGTTCTAATCCAGGGTTAATAGATTGGGGTTTATGGATGCTTCGGTATGTATACATATTGTAACATTGAAAGGAATATAATGAAAAATCAATCTGGTAGTCCCGGTTTTGGGATCCAGGGGAAAATCTCTATGTATATATGTTTTATGTTTTATGCTCTCGCCATTGTTTATTTTCTGTTTTTAAAAATTTGTTTGCAGAGAATTTCTGTACAAAGTTAAAACCTATAATATTTTCAAATAATAGATTATTAACATGTAAAATATCATTATCAATAATAAAATATATTATCAACCAAAATCTAGATACATATAATAACAACAAAAGAAACAATTAGATAACCCTATACTTTGATTATCACTAAATTTATGATTGACATGGTTAACTTGATTTTTCAATTCGTCATTAGTTTGTTTGTAATTAATTTAAAAATCACATTTTTTATTATTATTAAATTATTACTGTATTTTATATTATTGATAAATTAGAATATTGTTTTTTTATTATTTATAAATTAATAAAATTATTAATAATATTAATGGTAAAACTAATATATTAATTAATTAAATTATTAACTAATAAATACTTTCCAAGTTATATTAATTATTTTCATGTCTAGATGAAATGTTATGTTTGGAGATGTTCTTTATTTTCATGTCCACATGGAATGTTATTTCCAAGAAAATAAAGATTAATTTTTTTCTAATTTTAATTTTGTTCGAAAAATTAAAGATATTATATTAATTAATATAGTTATATTTAGATAAAAATATTTAGAAGAATGGAATAAGGAATTCACAAAATTTAAAAGATATTATATTAATTAATATAGTTATATTTGGATAAAAATATTTAGGAGAATGGAATAAAGAGTTCACAAAATTTAAATCAGTAAAAAATGTTCTTAAATAAGTTACATTTAAAATTTTAAATTAATTTAGAATTATAATAAATTTAGAATTATAATAAATTTATAATATAAAAAATTTAGTTGTTAAAATTAATTTTATTATTTATATTAATTAATTTTATTTCTCAAAATTAAAGGAAATCTTTATTTTATTCTCTTAATTGAAGTTAGTTTTTTCCTATTGAAAGTTTGGTTATGATTAGGTATCTTATGTCTAAGAAAAATTTATACAACAAGCAAGCCAAGAGGTTTCTTAAAATTGCTTCTAATTTTAGTCAAATCTCATATTCGACTCAAATGAGGTTGGCATAAGGATATTCAGTCATGGCTAGACCATTGGGTGGTAAAGGAGGATATCATCTTGAAGAATAAGGATAATATTAAAAATATTATTACTTCCAAATTTAAGGATAAGTTGTGGATGATAAGGTGCTAGAGGGGAAAGGGAATCTAACGGATTATAAGGAGGTGATCAACCCCAACTTTGAAAACCAGAATTATCTTTATGTCTTGACCAGTGCTAAGAAGAGAATAAACATTGCCAATGTAAGAACTAATTCTCATGAGCTTCAAAGTGAAATCATACATTGGCCAATTCCCAAAACACCTTGGGACGAAAGAGTCTATCACCTTTGCAATATTAAGAGGGTTGAAAATGAAAAGCACTTTCTCTTGGATTGCCCAGCTCTTACTCACATCCATTCTAATTTTCAAAATCTAATAGACGATATTGATCTTAGTGAATGTTAATCATCATCATTATTTTTTTAATTTTTACTATAAATAAATTTACAATGATAAATGATGACACTAATTGCTAATATTTATTTATTTATAATTAATATTTATTTATTTAATTTTAATTATAAAGTTTCAAAAATAATTATTTTATTTTTTTAATTTATTAAAGAAAAACATTTTTCCATATACATATATACAAAATATTTCCATCATTTTTATATTAAATTTTTATTTTTAAAATATTATATTTTAAAAAATATTTTGTATTAAAGTGAAGAAATTGGTTACCACGTCTATATTAAGACAAAGGGCAACATCCAAATAAGTAAAAGCATGTTGAGCAAAATTGATCACTATCTCTATATGCAAACTCCCCTAGTGCGAGAAAAAATGAATATGGAGTATATATGTTCACTGTAGGAGGAAATCAAAGAAATTTTTGAATTACTATAAATATGTAAAATGGGGAAATTAATTCTAGTATTACAGAGTAGCAATTTCATAGGGTAGTGATTTTAGTCTATGTGTTTGTTTCAGTATAGACTTATCTTAAGTAAGTATTTAATATGAGTCCAGAGCGATCAAATTTCTTCACGTGTAAACTTCTTTAGAGTACAAAATACAATGTGTTATTTTTCAGTATTTAAATTGTATTTTTCAATACTAAATAGAATATATGTATGACCAAATAAATATTTTAACCATAAAAAACTTCATTTTTTCATGATATATACACAACTTTTTTAAATAATATATAATATATATCTAATTCACATTAAAATATTTTACATCACATATACATCAAGACATTTTATCACACAAATTAAAATGATTTTTTATTATTAATATATTTTTAAGTATATGTCAATATTAATTCTTATTAAAATATTTTATTGATAACCCACATTGAATATTTTTTTATATACAACATTAAAATGTTTTATTTTAACAATTTTTTTTCTATATATAGATATATATGAAGTTGATATTGACATAAATTACTAACATAGATCTTCAAATAGTTTATTTAAATCTCTTGTTGAAATATATTTGAATAGTATATGACTTAAACATCTTACTCATACATTTTTTTACTTTTATTCATTTTTTTATTATAGCTCACATTATTTTTTATTTAGAACCTAATTTTTATTTTTTATTTTTATTTTAAAGGGGGGCGGAAGGACGGGCTTACACGTCCCCATATTGGGTTGTAGCATGAGGGCCAAGGCCACAAGACCAATACAAATGTAAACTTAAGTTCCCTTGAAGAGGTGCCCCACATCCACTTTGGTAGTAATTGTCGTGCCATCAAAGAAGCCTGTGAGTAGGTTGAAACATCGCAGTCTAACCAGACTTCAAATTTGAACAGAAAATCATGGAAAATCCAACAATTTTTTTTGTAAATTGAGGTTACATCGATCAAACTTCAAGATTCTGGATGCCTAGGGAATTTTTATGGTGTTGAATTCATTTCCACCATCAAAAACACGATTCAAAGACCGGTCAAACAAATTTACCGCCTCAATAAACAACACATGTTGAAACAGATTAAGAAAATTTCACAAACTCTGCACGAGATTTACTAACATATAAAATGCACCACATTAAACAAACATCTTACACTTATAATACAAGTTGTCTTTAGTGTGACTTTTTGGAAGCATTTCTCGTCTAATTTCTCTAAAATCCTGCATGAATTTATTGAAATCACAAGTTTGATAGGTAAGTATGCACAATCCAAGTGTCCTAGGGGTTTTTAAGGATGCTGAATCCATATTTATACTCAAAAAACCAGTTTAAATAACTCAAATCAAAATTTCACCTCAAATTTTTTCACAAAATTTCAACATCGAAAAATTCAAAAAAATCACACTAATCACAACTCTTTTATAATACTCACATCTAAAATACACCCCATTATTTTTAGTCCCATTATTATAAAAAAAAATGAAATACATTACTTACTAAAGTTTTTGGATTGATGATGGATAAAGCCCTCTTAAATGGACACTGGAATATGTCCTCTCATTCAAGCGTGAGTCATATAATTTGTCCTACTATTGGACATTGGCGGTTTTGGTGGTCATATGGTTTAAATTCTTATAAATTTAAATAATGATTGTTAACTGGGTCAAATTAAAAATGTAATATTTTAGTTGTGAAATGATGGAGCTTATCATCGCTTTGATCGTCATCAATGCTTCGTTCTCGCTTGGGCAATTTCAACGGTTATTTTATTAGCGGATGGCATTCTTTGGCAATTTCGATGGTTTTTTTAATTAGTGGATGGTTTTTTAAATTGGGAGTAGATATTTGGACAAGTTCAAATTCAATCAAATTCATTTTTTAATAGTTGGGGTTTGTGATATGTTATGATATGTGATGCTTACATGATTAATTTGTTATATTATAATTTCTCTTTGAATGAGCTGTTTTACAAAGTCAAGTTTTAATGAAATCTAATGTTTTGCTTAATTTCATTATCTATTGAGGAATTTTGAGTTGACTTGATCCCATGTAAATATTGATGATTGCACAACATGTCTCATTCATTTCTTTTCACAATGTGACGAGCCTGCTTACGCATCCTTAACAGTCGAGCCTGCTTACGCATCCTTAACAGTCGAGCCCCTGCCGGTCCTCACCATCGGAATGGTGAGTCCCTACCGGGCCTAATGCTAATGGTTAATTTTAAAAGTTTTTTTCTGTATTTTGTGATACTGATATGTACAAAATAATAGGTAATTTTAAATAAATTAATAAATTGATAGTGGGTAAATAATCCTTATACTTTGTATTTTTTTGGTTGAAAAAATTGCATCTAGAACAACTCTCATGTCTACATAATCTTGTTTGAGATTAGACTAGAGTTTGTAGAGACCAAGCCTCCCCATATAACCATTGGACTACAGCCAACCTATGGAGTAGATAATAATAGTTGCTTGTTTGTTAGTAATATGTGGATGGATGGAGAAGTGTTTTCTCTAATAAAGAGTTTTAATATTTTAATTTTGTGGCGTGGATTGGTGATGATTTTTTAATTAAATAATTATAATTAAATGTTTAAAAAATTGATTATTATTTATTAAAAGTAATTTAAATTTATTTAATATAAGTTTAATTAATTATTGTGATTATTAATTTATTTTAAATATTTTGAGTTTGAATAATGATTAATTATGATAGTCATATGGATGAAGGGAAATTTATAATGAAGATTTGTTTTAAAATTTCAATATAGAAAAGTCAAATTTTTAATTTGTTTTTCCTTTTAGACATATAGAGAGTTTTAAAATGAAGAAAATTCTTTTAAAAATAGTTTTGTTTTTTTTAATAATTATAAATTTGTCAAAAATAAAGTCTAAATATGATGAAGTTTATGGTTATGTTTGGCTATTTCATATTTAAATAATTCATATAGTTTTATTTCATTATGATTCCTCTTTTTCTATTTCATTAATGATAGGGTAATAGCTTTGTAGAGAGTCCACATGTTCTTTATAGCAATTTATATTTGTTTTATATATCACAATATGTATATTTTTTGAATTTGTTTTTTTTAATAAGAAATCATAAATTTTGTACTAATTAAAAATGTTGAAGCTAAAATTTATAATAAAAATACAACAATTATGGCTCACCTTAGTGTTGTGACTCATATGAGTTAGAGAAGTCTCAATATGACCATAGTTTTAAACCTTTGTAAAAATGTTACTTGATTCACATATAATTTATTCCACCAAAATTGGTCATGAAAAAACAAAAAGGGACCGCAATACATGAAGGATAAAGAGAAGTACAAATTTCAACTATGTCATCAAAGCATTACATATTGTTTGGCTTTTTGGAGATGATGAGTTGTCACTTTTACTTCCGGCTACACTAGAAGCTTCCAACACCAGTTGTGTCTGACCTTCTTCCTATGTCTTGAGTGAAACTTATGCATTGGGCCATAACTACAATGCTACAGGTGGGTTTGAAGGTGGTTATGATTGTGCTCCAATACGTACATTTTCTAGTGTACTAAATTTCCACAAAATCCCCAACATTATTTTACTGTCAAATTTCCCACTGGTTCATGCTTCTTGTGCCATTCTGCTTGAATTGTCAAGCATTATCAAGTACATATATTGTGGCATTGTAGAAACTATCTTATCTCATCAAGCTATCAACATTCCATGGTTGAGGATAACACTTCAATAATAACAAATATGGAGGAATGGGTCCAAGGATTGGGAAAAGTGAGTTGCTGAAATGTCTAAAGAGGATGGGACCTCAGAAATGCCAATTGCACTGGTCGAAAAAAAGGAGGTGTTTTCTACCCATAGGGGATAACAAAGATCAAGGCAATGAATCCAAAATTCAAGTACATGAAGGCCTGAAGCTACTATAGAGAATTAAAGGGTGACAGATCTAGAATTTTCGAACTGAAAGGTTATTATCCTACCTTGAACTATGGGAGCCATTATAGAGGATTCACTAGTGTGTATGGGAGGGGAGTGAATCATAATGTTGGGTCTTATAAGTCTTATCATTCTTTTCCTATAATCATGAAGGGGTTGTAACCATCTACCAAGATGCATGTGATTAAAGGTGGTGATTATGTGATATATTTGTCAGGACATTGATAATTGATAATTAAAGACCCCCAACTTTAGTTAGTTGCATTGTTGGCCTTCGTATCAACTAGAGAATTACATGCATGGAGACTGTGATGTCTCTCTATAGCTTCAAAGTAGATACATATTTGACAAACTATTGCAATGATGGAAGCTAGGCATATATCATTTAGAAGATTTTTGGAGAACATATACGGAGTGATAAAGAATCAATGATCACTAAGTTCCATGCCATGTATATTGAAAGCATGATGTAATCCTTGAAATAATGTATATGCTTATGTTCTATTATGAGTCTTTATTCTGAAACTCCATTCAAAGGTATTGACGATTGTCCCGTAGGGAGCAGGATGGCCCCTCCTGTTAATATGTCCTTGGTATATTCCTTGAACATTTAACAAGAGATTGTTTAGCAGTGTCAAGAGTTTTTGGGAGTCACTATTCCAAATATATATTGTTTGTAGATGTATATACATGAATTAGATCTACTAGTTTTTGTCTAGTATAGATTTAATAGGGTCTTTTTTGAGTTACTATGTTAAACAACTATTTTATTGGAAGGTTTCGAAATGAAAAAATCATTTTCAAAAGATAACTTATCCTCTTCTTGAATTGAATTGACAATTTTTTCCTATTAAGAGAAAAAAAGAAAAATTATAAGTTAATAATTTTAAAAATAAACTTTTAATACCAAGTGACCTTCAAATGTACTAAAATATTTTGGGTCAAATTTCAATAGTCAAAATTCCTATCAACTAGTTGTGAAATATGACTAGTTGGATGATTTGGAAAAACAAAAAGCATGTGCAAAAGATAACTTCTCCTCTTCTTAAACAGAACTTACAATTTTTTTCCAAAAAATGAAAAATCATCATAAAAAGTAAAAAAAATAACACTAAATCATATTCAAATGTACCAAAATCTTTTAGGTCAAAGTTTAATAGTCAAAATTCCTATCAATTGAATGAAACTATGAATTTCAAGAAAACGTTTACAAAATTTGGAAAATAATTAATTAAAAAAGGGATGATTTTTTTCTACTAATTAATTTACTCAAAAACATTCAGCACTCTTCATTTGTACTACTATGATCTTTCATTTTTAACACAAATTCCGCAACATAGTCTTAAATACAAAATAACAATAATAATAAAAAGAAGAAAAAAATATTAATGTGTTTTACTCACACAACTATCTAATATTTTTTCCTCGGAGATTGGATCACTGCTTAAAAAATAAAAATAAAAAAACAACATTAAATGCACAGTAACTCCACCCTTATCATCTATTGAGTAATAAGTCAACTAAATCCAATGAGCCTTAGCTTAGAGCAATTGTTGATATAGAGAACTCCTCAACCTCTGCAATGTAATTGTTGATTTAGAGAATTCCTTGGCCTTTACAAAATTTTACACAGTTAGAAGACCAATTTTTCCCGGTGGTGGTGGTGGTGGTGGTGGTGGTGGTGACAACGATGACTATGCACTAAGACCAATAGGGTCTATTGAAAGTAAGAAATTAATTGAGGCTCTTTAATATTTTATTTCTATGATAAAAAATAAAGGAGAGAAGCACTCTCGAATCACTATAGTTTTGTTGAATTAAAAATTCAAGAAGGTTGGTAGTGTGGAAGAGGTTTTGGAAATGAGAATAGATGTGAGTAAGAGCTAGGCAATCCAAGAGAAATTTTTTCCATCTTCAACCCTCTTAGTATTGCAAAGGTGATAGACTCTTTCATCTCAAGGTCCTTTGGGAATTTACCAATGCCCAGATTCATTTCAAATCTTATTAGAATTAGTTCTTATCTTCGCAATGTTCATTTTCTTCTTAGCACTGGTTAAGACAAAAAGATAATTATGGTTAATAAGAATAGGGTTGATCACCTCCTTATAATACCTTAGCTTCATTTTTCCTTCTAACTCCTTATCATCCCCCAACCTATCCTTAAATTTGGAAGTAATATTATTTTTAATATTATACTTATTCTCCAAGATGATATCCTCCTTTATGCCCCTATAGTTGAGCCAAAACTCGGTATCCTTATGCCAACCTCGCTTGAGACAGAGGTGGGGGTTTTGGTTAGAGTTAGAAGCAATTTTGGGGAAATTATTGGCTTTTATGTCGTAAAGATGATTAGTATACACTAGATACCTAAACATAGCTATTATTTCAATGGGGGAAAGGCTATCTTCAATCAGGAGGATAGGGTAGGGAGTATTCCCTTTAATCTTGAGGTTGTAGGTTATAAATTTATTTTGGATCAACTCAATCTTCCTCCACGATTCTCTAGATATATTGTAGCCCCAAAACTCATATCCATATAATATAACATGGGTAACGAGAGTCTCAAATCGGCACTTTTTTTTACTCCATACACAAATATCAGTCGACTTACAATTGTTTTCAAGTCCATATTAATCTTTCCATCCTCCTACCATCATTTTCTCAATACTATCATTCCTTTTGAGTTGATGATGAATGTCAATGCCTAAATATGTGTATGAAGAAACCTTCCCCAAGTAAATTTTATCATAAATTAAATTATCATAGTTGACCTTTTTGGATTTAATTATCATGACTTTAGTCTTGTCGGTATTAACAATCATACCCATCTTGGGGAAGTAATCATGGAGGATTTTAAGCTGCTTATCAAGGTCATCACGGCTTCTAGCTAGAAGAACAATATCACCAACATAAAGGATAAGAGTAATGACCATACCAGCAAGATTGGGGCCATCACATCCTGTAGCTTCCAAACATTCTTCTAGCTTATCAATGTAAATGCCAAAAAGGGTAGGGGATAGAGGACACCCTTGCTTAACTTTGATATTGCATTTAATATATTCAGACCAACCCTTGGTGGTCTTAAGCTTGACAATTTCATTCTCGTATAACCTAGACATAGAAACTCTCAACTTGGTAAGAACCATTATCTCTTCAAGTTTGTGCCATAGCTTATCCTGAGGAACTGTGTCAAATGACTTTCTAAAGTCAACAAAAGAATAGAAGAGATCAGTTTTGTTATTTCAACATTCCTTGACAATGATCCTAAGAGTAACAAGATGGTCTAGTTGAGTGATGTCTCCTAAAACAAACTTGTCCTGTAGGTCTTTCACCATGGATTTTAAGCCAAAGGCTAATCTTCTTTTTCAAAATGAGCCCATATAATTTGGCAAAAATGTGGTTGATCATTATGGTCTTGTAGTTAGAGGGAATGTTTTTATCCCCACTTTTAAAGATAAGCATAATTAGGCTTTTCATTGAAGGCTTAAGTCATGTTTCACTGCCAAATTGAGGATTTTGTGTATATGAGGGATGAGGATAGATCTTCCCATTTTGAAAATTTCATCTTGGTAGCCTTCAATATCCCTAGCTTTCCCATTAGCGAGCTTCTTAATCCCAAACTCCACATCTTCCAAAGAAAATATATCCTCCTCTATAGGAGTGTTTAAGATGTTGTTCATGGTGTCTTGGGAATTGTAAAGATTCTTAAGATAGATATACCAGTTCTTTAAGGGGATCGATTTATTTTGTTTCATTTTACGAACAAGAATATTCCTCCAAAACTTTCTAGACTCAACTTTAGAAAGGTGAAGAGGATGTTCTTGCCTCTTATTTATATAGGACATTTTTTCTTTTGATAAGATCTTTACACATACTTATTTTTCAAGCTTTATAGTTTCATTAGGAGCATCTCTAATCACTTTCCTGGAAATTTTACAATTATTGTCATACCAAGGGTTTGAAATACTATTATTCTTTTTATACGGCATCTTGATAGAGAACTTGTTAATGGCAGTGGAAAGGGTTGTAGTAAAATTGTGGTAAATGTGATCAATGTTATAATTATACATTAAGAAACTTAAATCCTTTTTTAACTCCTTTAAGAAGAGATTCATTTTACATCTGTCAAACTAAATATGCCTTTGACTCTCACAATTATTTTACATGTGGCTGGTGGGCATGTCAAGGTTTTGAGTTAAGGATAGAGGATTGTGATCAGAATGAGGCTCGTGGTTATTTAGGAGGTCAAAATTTACAATATGATTGAGAACATGGCTATTAGATATCACATAATCCACAACACTACTACCACGCCCATGAATACAAGTCATCTGGCCAAAGGTTTGGCACTTATTAATTCCATTACAAATTATGAGGTATTGGGAAATACAAAGCTTGATTAGCTCGGTGCCAGATAGGTCTCAGTTATGTCTTCAAAATTTCTTTTGAATCTACTAGCTGAGTTAAAGTCCTCATCTAGCCATCGAGGTTAGATGAACATTGTGAAGATAAGAACTAATTCTCATGAGCTATGAAGTGAAACCAGGCATTGGTCAATTCCCAAAACACCTTGAGACGAAATATTTTGTCACCTTTGCGATACTAAGAGGGTTGAAGATGAAAAACACTTTATCTTGGATTTTTTGACTCTCACTCATATTTTTTCCTCTTTCCACTTATTTTATTTTCTTTAAATTAATCATTAACATATATAAAGGATTTATTATTTTTTATATAAAAAAATTAATATGAAACAAGTTTTTACAAATCAAAATGTTATAAGTGTATTGATATAAAAAAATAAATATTTATTTTACTTAAAAAAATAGAAAATATAGATAAATTTTTCCTTTTTATTTTAAATAAAAAATATATAAATTTATTGTATTCATTTTGTTAAATTATTTAATAAAAAAAGTTTTAAAAACATATTGTTATTTTTTAATAAATAAAATTTAATTCATTTTGTTAAATTATTTAATAAAAATTATTTTAAAACATATTATTATTTTTTAATAAATCAAAAGATAATTTATCAAATGATAATCACTAAATATAAAGTTTTAAAATATTTACTATGTGTAACATATTTTTTTAAATAATATCAAGAATCTTTTGAGAATCGATAACTTCGAAAGATTAGCTAACACTATTGCAACAAATACAACTATTTCATAAATGCCACTAACAAGCAGGTTACAACATGTTTTCAAAGACTTGAACTCACTTAGCTGGAGAAACAAATTGTTCTCCAAACCACTCAAACTAAAATCTTTTGAGCAGTATGTATAACATATTCAAAATAAGGAAATAGTAATAAAAATTGCATTTTTTCTTTAATATGTTTATATTTACAATTTTCCATATCATACATAATATATGATTTTGATACCATAATTTACATAACATCTGTTAGGATGGTTCAACTACACTTGACTTGGTCAAGTTACTAGCAGTTTTCAAGCATGAGGTTTATGAGAATCAATGTTTTTTCCCATGGTATTCATGTGGAATATAGCTTATGTAAAGGCGGAAATACTCTAGGTAAATTTGTCCCAGTAACCAATGTGATCCCAGCAATGGTGTCTTTAGAAAACACCACTTCTCTCAGTGTTTTGTGATCCTAACAACTGGTATTAGAGCAAGGTGTGGTGAGAAATAAAAAAATGATTTTTGTGTGGAGGCACAGTCAGTAAGGAGTATCCTAAGTAACCAGAAGAGACAAGTGGAGGAAAGAGACTTGTTTAATAAGAAACTTAGTTATTGACTGGTCAATGTAGATGGTGGTAGTTTAATGCACAACATGGGAGCATGGAAAATGGTCTAAAGAGACAGAGAAGAACTTGCTGAGAAGAATCTCCTAGAAAAATTATCCCCAGCACATAGAAGAAGCTTATTCCTCCCAACACTGATAAGAAGCTTCCCAGCAAAGACAGCAAGAAGAATGGAAAAAGGAAGCGGAGATAGATGATTGTACCAAATCCATGCAAGTTGTGTTGAGAGCACCAATGGTTTCTTGAAGGACTAAAGCCTCGACCATTTTTGATGGGTCCTATGGACAATGAGCCATGAAAAGGAGGAGTGAGTGATTTTCAGCACATATACATGACATGTGATGAGCCATGATGGAATAATGGTTATGAACATGAGATCATATAAGACTTGGTAAATGACGTCTCCATGTGTTGGGCACCAGAGGTTGGTGTAGAGAGGCTGATGGCACTAGTTTAGCTGATTGAAGTTGATATCTACAAAAATTGAGATCTGTTAGCATGGTGGTGTCAGTGGATGAGCTAACAAGAAAAAGTATTAGAGGCATAATGGAGGTTGTCACCTAGCAGAAGTGGTATGTGAAGTTACCAAGAAGGACATTGATATATTTACAGTAATAATTGATATGTTGGCAGTTGTGTGAGGTCATAAACCAACCATTTTTTAGTGTAGTAGATAGAGACATAGATAACAATTGATAGAGATAAAGGAAAGAAAATTTTGAGCCAAAGAATCAATTTAGATTTGGTAGAATCACGTGGAGAAAGAATTTGAAAGAAGTTGGAAAAATGATGTGGTTTAGTAAAATTAAATAAGACGAGAGACTTAAATAGAGGATGGAGAAGCCAATGCCCCCAAGTGATGAGATAGAGACAAAGACAAACACTACTCAGTTGGAGGAGATTTCTATGACCACCAAAATACCTAGCTTTCAGGGAAGTGGTCGAAGCTATGTGGAGTTGATATTTTAGAATGAGAATGAGAAGGAGAGCATCAGAGCAATCGAGGATGTGTCAAATGTGTTTGAATACAACAAAATAGTGGCAAGGGTCTACCATGTAAATTGAACCTCAGATGACATTGTTAAGAGAAGAGCATATTGCTAGAGAGGGAGCCAATGTTGAGGTTTGAGAAGGAGTAGCAAAAATAGTTGTTGTTGAGAGGGAAGTTGCAGAAGCATGGAAATATGTTTTGTGGTTAGAGTGGTAAAATAGTGCGGCAAACAAGTTTTGGAGGCCATGGAGGAGCAAACGAGAAGATAGTGTGTATGTGCATCTAAATGCTATGGGGGTCCTAGTAAAGGAGAATGATGTCTAGTAAATGAACATGAGTTGTGCTAAAGAGAGTTTGCTTGGATCTAGTGAGTGCAAATAATATTGAAAGGCTAGGTCAAGTTATGGATCAACAAAGCTAGAGATGTAGTGAGAGAGTGGTCGTATTGAACCAAAAATGGAGATGAAGTCAATACCTTGAAGTTTAATGAAGGAGATAACATGTGATGAGAGCCACAATTTTATGTGAAAACCATAAGGGTTTTGGTCCAAGGTAGGTGTTTCCGCAGGAAGTTGTAAGATCTATTGTTTAAGCATGTATGTTGTGTAAGAGCATGTGACTGTTGTAAGGCCTTAATACTTTGATTAGGCATACATGTACTGCAATGACGCATGAAGTCATCAAGTTGTGGAAAGGACCACTTGGATAGGTACCAGGGTGCTAGGTGTATAGGTATCCTAGCTTGAGGGGGGGAATGTGAGATCTTAAGTGAGATAGTTGATGAATGAATGAGACCAGGTTAATGATCTCTTTGAATCAAGTTTAAGGGGAGGATTGTTAGAGTGGTTTCAATAAACTTCACTTAGTCATGTCACTGGCGTTTTCAGACTTCAGGTTTATGCCAACCCATGGTTTTGTTCATCATATTCATGTGAAATATAGCCTATTTAAATGTGGAAATACTCTAAGTAAATTTCTCCCAGTAACCAATAAAATACCAACAGCAATGTCTTGAAATATCATCACTTCTCTTAAAATTTTATGATCTAATAATATCTTCACACAATTCACTATATTATTTCTTAAAATGATATAGTAATCCAATATGTTAAAAAATCCAAACTACTACATTTCAAAAGAAAATAAATTAAAAAATAATAACATCAAATGACTTTTTAATAAATATAATTTTTTAATAATTATAAATAAAAAATAATATATAGTTTATAATTAACCCAAATATAATTATATAATTTAAAATAACATTCACACACTTCACTATATTATTTTTTTAAATGATAGGGTAATCAAATTTGTTAAAAATCCAAACTATTGCATTTCACAAGAAAGTGAATTAAAAGAAATTAGCATCAACTCTTAACTTTTATAAATATAAATAAAAAATAATATATAATTTTTAATTAACAAAAATTAATTATATAATTTAAAATAAAATTATTACGAGTAAGTTGAAATGTTTAAAAAAATTAATATAAATATAAATATTATGGATTATACTTTTAAGTGTTATGGATTATATAATCAGATAAATATAAAAAATTCAGTTTAATAACACTAAAATTAAATGAAAAAGTGAATGAATAAGAAGTTTTGTTTTTGTGTTTTTTGGGAACCTCTTACTACAAGTTATCCAATGCAAGATAAGTGGTTGATCTCCTTGATATAATTTTAAAGAGCACTATAGAGTAATAGAAAGTCAATAGAATTATAACTATTATAATTCTATTAGAAAGTCATAAAATGAACGGCATTTTAGGGATTTAACATGTCTCTCCCATTTAAAAGGGAACCTCTTACTACAAGTTATCGAATGCAAGATAAGTGGTTGATATATTTTTAAAGAGATAAAGAGCACTATAGAGTAATAGGAAGTCAATAGAATTATAATAGATTATAATGACATAAAATGAACGGCATTTTAGGGATTTAACATGTCTCTCCCATTTAAAAGGGATGTTCTCAATGCCTATTAGTGGTGGACCTTAGGTATATTTGTAAGTTTATTTTTTTATTAGTGAGTCATTTTACTTGATGAGGCATTTAGTAATTATCTAAGTTTATAGTTTCTTGCTTTGTTTTAAGGGGTTATTTTAGGTTTTAAATTGATTTTTATCTTTTCATTAAGATTTGACAAACAAGTTTTAATAAAGATTTTATTATTGAATACCATTTGTAAATAAGAAATGCGGAAGACTAAATGTACATGTCAAGAAGGAGGTAACTCTAATTCGTAGGTTATTTTTCTATTTATTCATAACACCGAATAAGGACCATAGTTCTTAGGTGTTAATTTGTTATCCTTATTTTATTGTTTGAAGAACAAATATTTGTATGATTGGAGCCTTAAAAATACATGTTCTCCCATTTCTAAGTGCCTTTAACTATGTTATTGATTTGATAGTTGTTTCATCATTTGTGTAGCTAGTTTTTTCCTACAAAAGCTTGAGAACTCTTGCCAGTGTTGGATGTGAACCTTTAGTTCTTGAATCTTAGGTTTCCCTATCAAGGGTAATGTGATGAATGAAGGATGATACCCATAAATTTTAATAAATAGGAAAATTGTGGGTGAAGTATGGAAAGAAGTATCACGTCACCATTTTACTATAGGTAAGTATAAAATGAAGTGTTGTTGACAAGTTGCAAGATAACTCCAACCCCCTTCCTTTCCATGGTTGCCCTAGAAGATGATGTTAATACACCTTTGGTTGACTCTACTAGGTCTTGATAATTAGTTGGGAACCTTTTGTACCTTACCTAGTCTCAACGCAACATCTCCTATGTAGTAGGAGCAATTTCTGATTACATATAAGAGCCACAAGAGCTGCATAGGAAGGCAACAAAGTGGATTCCTAGATATGTCAAAGGGACTACTAGCTTTGGTTTATACTGTGTAGTGTTGTCTTCATTAGATCTTGTTGGATACATAGACTCATATTGGGTTGGTGATGACACATATTGCAAGTTCACCTCATGATATGTTCTTTAAGTTGGATCTAGTCTGATATGTTAGTCAAGCAAGAAGCAAGTTTTAGTTGTTGGATTAGTTACCATGTTGTATGATTCTATAACCATTTTGTCATTTCTTATTTCACCTAATTGGCTTTTAGAATGGAAAGGACACAAAGCAAGACCTCGGCAGCCTCTTCTTTCCTTGAAAGTACATTTTCCATCACCTTTTATTTCCTTTTCTAAATGTAATTTCAAATGCATAACCTCTCTATGACCATTTTTACGTTTCTCTTTCAAAGATCTAGTCATTTTAAAGAAGTATTTCATGCTTTGATTATATGTTTTTATATTGAAGTGACTTCCTATTAGCTAGGGATTCAATTCCTTATTTTCATATAGTATGTCCATCATATCCTTCTCACAAATGATTTCAAGTAAGTTATTTCATTTACTCTATGTTTATAGGTGAAAAATCCCTCCTATAGCAAGGGATCACATCCTGATCAAGCCCCCAAATCCTATACTTAACTATTTTTAGGTTCTTGTGGTTAGAATTTTTAGATATCAAATTCAGAATATCATCCACAATGTTTTTTTGTTTGATGTTTTGAATCCTTAACAGAATCCATCTTCATTACATGATTTGAAGAGAAGAGATGCATAAAACAACTAATAAATATATGATATGCATGGAAAGGAAGGAATAACAAGGCTAATGTTAGATAGAGGTAAGGAAAGCCAAGGAATACAAGGAGGCAAAACGTTGAAAAGAGAAGAAAACCGTAAAAATAAAAAATAAAATAAAAAACCCAAAATTAAGATAACCTAAAGTAATATGATATAGAGTAAAATAAGAGTACAAATCAAATAATAATGTAAAATATTCAAGGAAAATTTTAAGGATGGAAAATTTTCTTGAAGTTTAAAACATTGGCGAATCTCACTAATCCCTAATATGCAAATTATAAATGTTTATTGACATATTTGTAAAATTAATCAAATTTATAATTATTTTATATATAGTCTCTCTATAATGTTGGCGATTTTTAAGGTAAAATAATTTTATATTCTAAAATTTGGGCGAATCGTCTTTTATAAAATTGGAAATTGGCGAATCTTTTTTGTGGAAAAATCATGGAAAATTAGCCCACTGGGCGAACATTAGCCCCTAAAATTTTCCATGAAAATATTATATAAGGTATTTAATATAATAATACCTAATAAATAATAAATAGCAATGATAGAATATAGTAAATAAAAATACTATACTAGATTTATAAAAAAATTAGAATACTAATCAAAACAAATTACAACCAACCAATCAACAAAACAAAAGCTAAAAAATACTAAAACAAAGAGGAAACCAAGGACAAGAGGAAAAGGAATGAAGACAAATAAATAAATATGAGACAAGAACGAAAAGGAGGAGCAAAGATAAATGCTAAAAGCCAAAAAAAGGACATTAAAACAAGACAAAAAACTAAAAAAGATGAGTCAAGGAAGACTAAGCCTAAAACAAAGAAAGAGAAAACCAAAAAATATATAAAGGACTAGGAACCACATAAATAGGAGTAACTAGAAAAGGAAGTAAGAGAAGGAGTGATTTGTAAACTACCATGGATATTCCACTGTATAGTTCATCACAACAAATTTGATAAAATTATACATAAAAATATGAAATCTACACTATGAGGGTTTATTTCTATTTAGATTTTTGAAACTATAAAATATTATTCACTGTGTATGCATGAAAATTATAACTACGAAAAAAATAGAGAATAGAAATATAAAAATTCACAAACCATGATTAACACAAGATATAATCTAGGAAACCATTTCGAGAGAAAATATAGCTAGAAGGTGAGACCACTATGCCCTCTTTCTTTGAATAGAAAATGGTTGCAAGTATAAAGAAGTAAGGCTTGTGCGTTGTGGGATATTTCAATGCACAAATACTCTTTGTATGCTCTCTCTATCTTTCTCAACTACTCTACTCGTCTATGGAACAAATGCAATCGAAAAGAACGAAACCCCTTTTCCTCCTAGTGGCTCGGTTATAACACATCCCGATAGCCTACTAGTGGCTAGGTTTGACTCCCTCAAATCATAATTAAAGATATAATATTGAATCTCCTAGAGTATTATTCATCATGATCACATGGCTAGCCCATTTTCCTTAAGTAATGGGGGCTAACGTGGCATCCTCTCGAATTATGGTGGTCAAAATAAGAAGGTAACTTTTGAGTGGAATTATTTTTTCATACAAACTTTGATTGAGGCAATTCTTAGACAATTGAAAAGGTATTTGGGTGTAGAATAGGGGAAAAAAGTGCAACACTAAAATGGCAATGTTTTACCCCCAAAAAATGTCATTTTGATGCCTCAAAATGCTCTCAAAAGGTTTTATACCCAAATTTTCCAAATTGGGTCCCACTGGCAAAAATGGTCCAATCTAGATCACAATGGGAGGATTTTGGTCCCCAAAATATTTTACTACATGAGGTGAGGAAATTTTTCCTCCACCTTCTCTCTAGTGTATCATTTATCATTTCTAGGAAGTTGTTCTTTCAACCAAATTTTCCAAAGGTCATGCTACCCCTATATTATAGTTCTAGATGTCTTTTGTAAACTTGTATCCTATGTCAAAACTTCCTGAGCATCTAGTTCCAAATCCTCTTAAAAATGTAGGACATGTTCCTCTTCCTAATCTATCATTGAAGGCCCATAGAGTTTCAGATTCTCTACATTCAGAGTTGAGTAAATGTGCATGTATGGGTGTACGCTATGTCTACAGGTGTTATCTACCACCTTTTCTAGTATCCCAAAAAGCCCTGATTTTATTACCAAGAACTTGTAGCCTCTCCCTGTTTAACTATAACCATACTTTGTCTTTCACTTTGAAAAAATTCTTTGTTTTGTGTTGACCATTCCCTACCTTTTATTTTTCCGATGACTTCTGCAATGTCTCATGTACCTATATATGGATTTTATTGATATTTTCCTAAATATTTCTTCCCTTAATCCTTTGTAAGATCCACCCTCACTCCTCCTTGTTTCCAATATCCAATTAACAAAGGTTAAGGTGGAAAATATCTAAAATGAGTTTCAAATGGAGACTTACCAATAGAAATGTGGATTGATCTATTATATGAGTGTCATATATATACTATATTTTCATCCCAAGTCATCGGATGTTTCTGATTGTAACACCTCAAAATATGCACCAAAGTCTTGTCAACTGCTTTTTTCTTTCCATCTGTCTATGTATGGAATGTTTTTTACCTCTTCAACTTCTTTTGCATGTTCTCGCACAATGTAGTCCAAAATGCACTAAGAAATCTTGTGTCCCTATTTGAAAATATGTTCCTCGATATCACAAAGTGAACCCAAACCTGTCCAAAGAAATTTTTTCCACTTCTTTCCCATTGATGTTATTTTTATAAGGCATCAGAACACACATAGATTGCCATGGAAATTCTTTCCTAGGGATGATTAATTACATGTAAGGGATGATATAGACCATGTTTCCTATTACTAGGCTTGTTGGTACAACAAAACATGCATCTTATTATTATTCTAGCTACATGTTCTTGCATCTTGGTCCTGTTGAGAAATACTTAGGGCAGCTTATTAGGGGCTTCTTATTAAATTTATTTTTCTTTTCTTAACAATTACTTGTGATTCTTTATTACTTCTTCTTTAAATTCTTATGTTCTTTTCATCAATATAATTTCCAAACAATGAAGATTACAAGAAAAAGAAAGAGAGACACCAGTGATAAACTCTAAGCCAGGGAAAAACCCCTCCAAGGGGAAAAGCCAAAAGAAATTCTCTTCTTATAGAAACAATTTCAAAGGATACTTCCAAGACCCAAGACCCAAAAGCAAATATTCTTGACAATTACTTGTGATTATTTATTACTTCTTATTTAGATTCTTATGTTCTTATCATCAAGATAATTTCCAAACAATGAAGATTACAAACAAAATAAAGAGAGACACTAGAGATAGGCTCCAAGCCAAGGAAAAACCCCTCCAAGGTGAAAATGCAAAAGAACTTCTCTTCTTATAGAAACCATTTCAAAGGAGAATTCCAAGACCCAAGATCCAAAAATGGATACCTCTATCAAGATCAAGCTGACCACCAACAATGTCTTTCAAGACAAGATAATGCCACCAATGTCAACAAAGGAAGATTCTTTCACAGTAAGAGTTTCGACCTTCAAGCAATGGCTATAGTCTTCATGAAACTCTCAGACCTTTCGAAACCCTAGCAGCTTCAAATACCTTGCATGTGTGAGTTGTGAAGAAGAAATTCAAAGATTCGAGACTTTCCAAGAGTAATTTTATTATTTTCTAGACTCCACTTCTTCTTCTATGCCATGAAACTCTTATCTTATCCATAGACCAAACTAGATATGTTTGATAGATTGTCTCTTATAAGAGATCAAAGTCTTCCTATTTATATAGTCTTCTAAGGGCCTCATAAGGCCTCTACAGGCTGACTTCATATTTTCTATCTAGCTTGATCTTAGGGTATTTCTAGACTCTTCTAAACATTAAAATATATTTTATTTTCTTGACCAATGGGTATTTTGCAATATAAAAATTACCATGACTCATGAAAAAACCCTTGGAGCACTCAATGGGTGTTATGACCTAATGACCAATGACCTTGAGCATGAAACCCATGCTTAAATAAATAAATTTTATTTTACAAAAATATTTTTCTTTTTCTTCTTTCAACAAGTACATAAGAATTACATCATGTCATGAGCCAAGTATAAATTATGAAGACCGATACTAGTTACACTTTTCAGTAAGGCCAATACACATACCTTTGCAATTTGGCCATTTTATTCCCTACACCAAATTTCTCTGCAACTTTGGAGGTGTGATCTTCTTTAATTAGGTAGAATCGTTCACCTTTTAGGAACACATAACTTATCCAACCTGTAGAGTAACCTATCTTGGAGATGGTAGTCAACTAGGTTGTCACCATCGTGCACATCACTCTAGCTTTGCAACTACTAAAACACCTCCATGATGTCCTCATCCTCTAAATATGCCTCTTTGTATGCATCATGGGTGAATGGATCCATGTGCATCAAATCTCCCAATGTTGTTATCTTTGATGTGGGTGGCCTTGAAAGCATGTTAGTCAACTTGTATGTGTTTCCTTTCTTGTACTTGATTACTAAATGAAATTGTTGTAGAATCCCCATCCACTTATAATGATTGGTCTATTTTAGCTTAATCTAGACCTAGAGGTACTATAATGGCTAGTGATTTTTTTGGATTAATATCTCCTTTCCCATTAGATAGTGTTTCGACTTCTTCATATATTTCACCAAGGATTATAGTTCCTTGTCGTAGGTGGATTAGTTAAGAATTTCCCCATTGAATACTTCATAATGGTAGCATAGAAGCCTTCTTCCCTACATCAAGGCCACTCCCATAGCATACCCACTTGAATTTCTCTCCACTTTTAAGGGCTACTACAAGTTCAGTAATGCCATAATTGGTGCTTGACTGATCTTCTTCTTTATCTCCTCAAAGGCCCTTTTTTGACCCTTTCCCCATTGGAAATTATTGCCACTTGTTGTTATGGAACAAAGTAGTGTTACTACTGCTAAAAATGAGGCTATGGATTTCCTCAAGTACTATGTCACCCCAATGAAACTACTAACCTCATAAACATTAGTAGGAACCATCCATTTCATGATGGCATCCATCTTAAGAAGATCTATCTTGAGCTATCGTCCACCTATCACGTAACCCATATACACCAAATACTATTGTGCAAACTCACACTTCTTGAGATTTGATAACAATGGCTTATTTTTTAATGTCTCCATCACCTGTCCCAAATGTAAGATGTGCTCCTCCTAGGTAACACTATATACCAATATATCATCCAAATAGATAATAAAAAATGAATATGTTATAGGCCATTTTGTCACATCCGATCAGTGAGCCTCTTAATGGGATCAATCAACATCCTATTCCCCCTTGTCACCATCTTGCACAAATACCTAAGCATGTACCTTTCTTTTCCTAGAGTTTGATCCATCTCACATATTGGCATTCAGAGTCGCCAATTTGAGTTATATGTTGGGGTAATGCAAATATATATTAAATCCTGGGAAATGGGAAATGCCGGTGATTGGAGGTGCATATTGTGACAATTATTATGTTATACAGGATTTATGATTATGGACGGGATCACGTATAATGGAATCAATCAACATCATATCCCCGTTGTTTCCATCTTGCACAAATCCCTAAGCATGTACCTTTCAGTTTGAGCCTTAAACTACATCATCTGAGCCAATTTGAGGACCAATGCTCCCTATAAGCCTACTGGGGTGCATTCACCAGCAGGTTGCTCCACTCTAGCCCGTGTTGGTCACCAACAGGTTTCTTCCCTTTGCACCTGCGTTGGCTCTAGAAATCTGGGAGAATGATCAGGATTCTAGAAGCTTCCCTTTCTAGGAGTTTCCAGAAGTTGTTATAACTACTTACCTTGGATAAAACATCTGGATCATATCCTTCCCTACATTGGAGTTTTCACCACTTATCCTTTGATCCTATCCCTCCATCAAAGGTGGATCTCTTACTCTAGATTGGTAAATGGATAAGAATGCATGAACTACCTCTCCTTCCTATATATTTACCTCATTCCACAAGCACCTGGTTAGTATGGGTTGAATTTTGGAGAGTAATTATGCCCTTATGCTACTGTAGTGAGTGGTCATCATCTTGTGCATTTAGGGTGATTGGAGGTTCATATTGTGACAAGGAAAGGACAACTCAACAACTTGGAGGAGCTCTTCTATAAGATCAATTGTTACTTGTGGTTTTAATCTCCTTCCATTTATATTAATGCAACAAATTCATTCTTTTCCTATATTTGATGTTGTTATTTCATATATTTCAATACCATGTTGATCTATTGAATGAAGTACTTCGATGATACTACATAGATCTCTTAGTTTCTAGTCTTTTGTTATCTAACTATGCAAGTTCTAATTTTGGCATTCAGAGCTGGAATCGGAGCTTCCAAGCTAAAGAAGTAGCGAAGTGTACGAAGGATTCCAGGTAGGCATCACTCCATCATCTATTTACTTTAAGGAAAATTATATGAACTTAAATAAGAATGCAACAACTTATAGACCTAATCATAAACACAACGATGCAGTAGAAGAACACTTCATTTCATTAATAGAAAAATATTGAACTATGCTTACAAACATAATGCAAATAAGATAGTTGGGACAATGGTAGCTTATCTTTAAGAAGAGATGTGGTGGCTACATGCCTCTAGAATGTGTTACAATGAGGCTCAAGGACCTATTTATTATTGGAAAACATGAGAAAACCCTAAACAACCAAAATCCTAACCCCAGGAGATGTAACACCAAGAGTTTGTGGGCCACATTGGGGTTGGTTGGGCAGCCCACTCGGGGTCATAACTTGGTCATATTATCTCTGTTTGGTGTGTATGATACCTTGTTGGAAAGGTCTCTCTGAGTACGATAGGTTTCACCAAAAGTGCCTACCCAGGGATATGGGCCTACCACGGGCCCCAAAAAAATGTCGTTTAGGGGGTCAAAATTGCTCTGGAAGTTTAGGACCTGAAAAACTACTAAAAATAGTAAATGTTGAAATGAAAAAGGAAATAGATGAAACTAACTAGGGGGTCTAGGTGGAATAGGCAGGTGGCCACCAATATCCACCTAGATCATTCCTCCACCCTTATGAATAAATGGTCCCCATTGCATGTAGAGCCTCCATGAGGTGAGGAAATTTATGTTGAACATGGTCCCTGGTGAACCACTTCCTGTGGTGAAGGAGTTGGCTTGCTTTGACAACTCGATAGTTGTATCCTCTGTTGGAAAGTGTTCTTGATCTGTGTGTCCATGATCTGTTAATTTGTGGCATGTTCCATGTAGTTTGGGTTGAGCTCTATTGGTGTGAGATGTTCTGCAGTGTCAACTGTGTCCAACAATGGTGGAAAGTATGGCCGAAGGTGATCTACATTGAACACTAGGTGCAGAATAAGGAACAGTGGGATGTTGAGCTCGAAGGCATTGTCACCGTTAGCTTTGGTGATGGTGTATGGCCCATATCAGAGTGGGCGAAGCTTGCAGTGGGATCCAACAAGGCACTCCTTCTGCAAATGTAGAGAAACTTTGCCGCCCACCTGGAACTTGTAAGGCACTTGATGTTGATCATGGCGCTGCTTGTACTTAGCATTGACTCTGTCCAATATATCATGGACCTACTGGCAGATGTGTTGAATACGCTCAATGAATCTGTTGGCCCTTTCAACTTTGGACCGAATGTGAGCCAAATCTACCTGAGTGGCTACAAATGGTATGGCCACATCAATGGGGCATAATGGCTGAAATCCCAGCCCTACCTAAAAGGGGTTGTGGCATGTTGAGTTCTAGAGAGTTTTGTTGTATCTATGTTGGAAATAGGGGAGAATTTCATCCCACGTGTGTGGATGATTCGAGTTGTACATACACAGAATGTGTACGATCATCATGTTGACAAACTTTGTTCAGCCATCTATTTGGGGATGGAAATTCATGGACATAGTAGGTTTTGTATCCAGCATCGATCAAAGACTTGACCAAAATGCACTCAGGAATCTGGTGTCTTGATCTGAGACAATGGGTTGTGGGATCCAAAAGTGTACCCATACTCGCTCAAAGAAGAGCATAGTAGTGACTCTATTGTGATACTCTTCTTGCAGGCCGCCATGATGGCCATCTGAGAGAATCTGTCGAGGACCATGAAAATGAAATCGTTTCCATGTTTAGTAGAAGGAAGGCCCGACATGTAATCCATGGAGACAGATTCCAAAGGTCGGCTAGGAGTAGGTAGAGGATTATACAGGCATTGCCTCTTGATGTTTGGTTTGGCACTGGCATAGGAAGTGCAGGATCTAATGTACTTCCCAACATCCGGACGAAGTTTCGGCCAATAAAAATACTTCTGCAATACCGCCACTGTGTTTTCTACTTCGAAATGTTCAGTGACATGACTGTAGTGTGCCTCCAAAATCATCTTATCACGCTCACTTGAAGGAACACATATGTGTCCCAGGTGGCATAACAGTGCATATTGAAGGTGAAAATTTAGAACTTGCTTCCCTTCCAGGAGTGTCTGGTATATGCTACCGAATTATGGATCGCTCTTGTAAATTTCTGGCCACCCCAATGTCTCTTGCCCACAGGAGTCAAGCACAGTGATGAGCACCATGAACAGTGGTTGGCTGAGGAAATCAATAACATTATTGGTGTTTCCTTTCTTATACTTAATTTTCAATTGGAATTTTTGCAAATAGGTGGACCATTTCTGATGGCGATCATTCTACAATGTCCCTTGTGTTTGTATGAACTGTAGAGGTTAGTGGTCTATGTGGATGATTGTTTCCTTCCCCAGAATGTAATGCTTCCATTGAAAACATGCCTGCACAATGGAATACATTTCTCTATCGTAAGTGGGGTACTTTCAGACTGTGTCTGAAAGTGTCTCACTATGGTAAGCCACTGGATGCCCATGTTGAAAAAGAACTGCACCAATAACATAGTTGGAGGCATCTGTCTCAATATTAAATGGTTGTTGCAGATCTGGTAATGTGGGCACTGGTGCATAACTGAGGTGATTCTTCAACTTAGAGAATGCTTATTGTTGGGTTTCCAACCTAAAAAAAAATTCTTTCACTCCGCCCTTGGTGACTTGACTTAAAGGCCAAGTGATATGAGAGAACCCCAACACAAACCTAGGGTAGAAATTAGCAAGACCCGAAAAGTTGCGGAGCTCTATTAGAGTGGTTGGGGCTGGCCAATCTCTAATGACTTGTATCTTGTATGAGTCCACATGTACAGCCAGTTCATCAATGATGTACTCCATATATTGAACATGGGTTAGGCCAAAGGTGCACTTCTCCAAGTTAGCACACAACTTGTGTTGGCGTAGGGTTTTAAGGACCTGTCGAATATGGTGGAGGTGTTCTTCCCAACTCTAGCTAAAGATCAAGATGTCATCTAAATACACCACCACGAATGCATTGGTGAAGGGTCACAATATTTATTCCACAAGTCTCATGAAGGTTGCAGGGGTGTTTGTCAATCAGAATAGCATGACCAACCATTCTAAAAGGCCCTCCTTGGATTTGAAGGTAGTCTTCCACACATTGGATGGTTCGATAGGCACCTGTGATAACCTGACTTCAATTCAATCTTGCTGAAATATTTGGCCCCCTTGAGCTGGTCCAGAAGGTTATCAATCCACGGGATTGGGTAGCTTTTCCGGACAGTGATCTTGTTCAACACCCGATAGTCAATACAAAGCCTCCAGGTCCCATCCTTCTTCTGTACCAATATAATCGGGCTCCCACAAGGTGATGATCTTAGCCTAACGTGCCCTTTCAGAAATAGTTCTTGAATCTGCCTCTTGATATCATCATTCTCCAGAACAGAGCATCAATAGATCGATCCATTGGGCAGCAGCACATGCCGGGTCAGATCGATGGAGTGCTTGACCTAATAGTGAAAATGTACCCCTATGGGTGAGGCAAAAATATCCCTGTACTCCTCCACGACCTTGTCCATATGTTGTTGTTGTGCAGAGGAGCCCTACCTGGAAGTTGTGGCCATAACCTTCTTCTTGCCCTAGGGGTGAATCATAAGGAAAACAAATTCCCTGATCTGGGAAATGATCTTACTGCATTGCTTTGTAGTGATCAAAGATATGGCAGTAGGTGGGGCTACCTTGGGTATCATGTACAACTTATTAGCCAAATTAATAATCACAAAGCGAGGTCTAGACTCATATACAACATGTCACTTCCACAAGTATGGTTGTCTTAACAATACATCACAAACTTCAAAAGGAGAAACATCACACAGTACCTCATCCATGAAGGGCTTGATGTTGTAGGGAAGGGTGCACTGCTGGCTGACATGAAAATCTCATCCTTGGTGAAGCCACCAGATGGTGTATGACTGTGGATGTGTTATATTCTTTAGGCCCAACCGCTTCATGACCTCTGTTGAAATGAGGTTCTTTTGGCTTCCGTTGTCGACAATGAACTACAACGGAGAACCCTTCACCCACATTTGTGAGTGGAAGAGGTGTTCCCCCTCCTTTGGATCTTTAGGCTCAATCTTCTAGATCTTGGTGGTGGCCACAGTGGCACTAGTCTTCGCATCAATGATCTTCTTCCCTTTGTCATTTCCCTTATCAAGTTCTGATTCAAAGTCGAAGCCTGCGTCTGATTCGGAAGCCTTTAGCTCGGCCACCAGTGACTGCTTGGCCCAACACTCACTTGTATTGTGAGTGGATCTCTTATGGAACTCACACCATTTTCCCGTGTCATTCTTCATCTTCGGGGTGTTGATCTTTGCTTGTAACTTTGGCGGGCTATCCTGCGTAGCGCTGCCTTGGCTTGGTCCTTTGTTTTGTGGTTTGGGGGCACATTTTCCTTGCTTTGGATTCGTAGATCCAAAGTCCCGCTTCTTCTATTTAAACTTCTGCTCAATCTTGACAGTGTACTGATACACCGTGTCGAGCAAGGAAATTTCGAGGAACTCCATCTCCTCCTGAATGTACTTTTGTAGACAGTAGTGGTACTTGAGCACCAAATTCCGCTCAATATCCTTGATACCTAGCTTTGTGCAAAGGGTATGGAAAGTATTTGTGAACTTTGGCACATCTTTGTCCCTTCCCTACCGTAGTGTGGTCCACTTTATGTATTTGTCTTCATAGCTCCCGACAGGGTAATATTATTCCTTGATGGTGTCTCGGAAAGAATTCCAAGTGGGTGTGCTGAAAATAAGGAGGGTTCACTCTCATCCTTTTGTTCACAGTAGGTTTCCCACCAATCCTTGACATGTGGGGCAGCTTTAAGAAGTGAAAAAGTAATATTTTCCCAATTGGAAAAGTCATGAATTGAAAAATATCGTTCCAATATATTTAACCATTTATCTACAGCGTCTGCATCTATCAAGCCTGCGAATATGGGAATATCGAAGTTAACGTGTACCTTAAAAGGAATGGAGCCTCCATAGTGGCTACTGGATGAAGATGAATCACTTGTGGGTAGCCATCGAAAGATCTGGGCAAAGTTATCCATCATCACGTACCTCTATTGCTCAAGGGATTCCTTGAGAAACATTTTGAAATGATCTCCTGCCCCCACATCTTTCTTTTCTTCCGCCATGGGAGGTCGTCGGGTTTTTCAAGGCTGATATTGCAATGGTTCAACCAGATCAAGCCATAACTCCTTATAACCTGACCTTATTGGGGACATGCAAAGGAAAAAAAAGAAATAGCAGACCACTCTGATACCATTCATCCGAACTTAAACAGGAACACAAAAAATTATAGATATAATCATAAACACATAGATGTAGCAGAAGAACACTTCATTTCATTAATAGAAAAATATTGAACTATGCTTAGAAACAAAATGCAAATAAGATAGCTCGGGCGATGGTAGCTTATCTCTTAGAAGAGATGTGGAAGATACATGCCTCTGAACTGTGTTACAACGAGGCTCAAGGGCCTATTTATTATTGGAAAACATGAGAAAACCCTAAACAACCAAAACCCTAACCCCAAGAGATGTAACACCTAGAGTTTGTGGGCCTCGTTGGGGTTAGTTGGGTAGCCAACTTCTCGGGGTCATAACTTGGTCATATTATCTTTGTTTGGAACATACGATACCTTGTTGGAAAGGTCTCTCTAACAACTACAGGTTTCGCCATAGGCATTTTCCCATGTATATGAGCCTACTGTGGACCCCAAAAAAACGTCGTTTAGGGGGTCAAATCTGCTCTAGAAGTTCAGGATTCGAAAAATGGCTAAAATTAGTAAATGCTGAAATGGACAAGGAAACAGATGAAACTGACTGGGGGGTCTAAGTGGAATAGGCGAGTGGCCACCAATATCCACCTCGATCAGAAAATCATTGTGTTCCTTGTCTCTTTGTTGTTATAGGTTAGCCACCGACCCAGGGGAGATACTTTTGTTTGTAATCGTAAATCTCGTATAATAGAATCTATAAAAGGGTGCAATATATCATTCATTAACCTCATAAACATAGTTGGTGCATTGTATAGGCTGAATGTCATGACCAACCACTAATACAAACCTTTCTTGGTTTTGAAGGTGGTCTTCCAGGTATCTTCTTCTCTGACTCAAGCATAGCCATATCCAAAATTTAAGTGCAACTTGGTGAAGTATTTCGCTTTTTGCAACTAATCTAGTAGATCATCTATTCTAGTCAGGGGTATGTGTTCTTGAGTGTAAATTTTGTTCAACACCCTATAATCTATACAAATTTTCAAAATCTCATCCTTCTTTGTCACAATGATGATGGTTGATGTACTCGGTCGAATAACACCTTGTTCCAGTAGTTGTTGCAATTGTTTCTTCACCTCACTTGCTTCTATAACAGACTGCTTGTACAACTTAGTGTCTAGAAATGGGGAGTTTGGAAATCGTTGGATCTCTTGTTCCACTTCCCTCTTGGGTGGTATCCCTTTAGGTTACTGGAATCAGGGTATTTTTTAAGGATTTACTATTTTTCCTATATATAGTATGTACGTGACTATTCTAGTTTGAAAATTCATGAGTATAGAATGTAGGAGAATATTCAATAAAAAACATGTAATTCACTATTAAAATTTGGTTATTTTTTGGTGAATTTCATCCATTTAATCATATATATGTAAAAAATAGACGATTTTTTAATGAAATTGGTGAATATGTTTTTCAAAAAATGTCCAAAAAATAGCCCATTTGCGAAATTTCACCCCTAAAATTTTCCTCGACTGGAATGCATCCATGTATTCCTATAGAAATTCTTCTAGTTTCTTATTACACCCCTATCGAGATGGGTTTACTCTCACTGACACTTCTATAGACTTATTTTCTCTTAAAAATAGTAAAGAATTCTTGCTAGAATTGATTAGCTTCTTGGCTTGGTTGGCACTTACTAGCGAAATTTTTTACTTTCCTTCGCGTGTGTTGATGATGAATGATTCTCCATCCTTAACAATCTAGTACTAGTTGACTCTTTGCACAAATATTGCATCTCGCATGTACATGTAGGGACTTCCAAACACCACTCCACATAATTTAAGGGGAACTACATCTAGTTCTACTTCATCAATAAAATCAACACTAATAAAAAATCTAATTTTGCACTATTTTTTTACCTTTATCTTTGCATCCTTGTTTACCCATCCTAGTGGATATAGGCTTGGATGATCATGAAATTCCAATCACAATTTGTTAACTAGCTCTTTTGCAATGAGATTTGCCTATAATTTTGAGTCAAATAGAGCATCAATATTCGTCTTTTTAACCTATATCTTTATACCGAAGAGTCTGGTATTTTCTTTCTCTTCCTATTGTTGAAGGTTATGCCGATCACCTCCTTCTTCACCAATCCATGTCCAAGTTGCTTTCAATATGGTTTCTCAAATCAATGGCCATGAGTTTCTTCTTCTTCTTATATTTCTTTTTATTATTTGGGTTAAAATACAAATGCAACTTCTAACACTTTTCCTTTGTATGGCAATCAATGTTATAGTGGTTATAGTGGTTGTTGGGATCTTGTCACTATTGGTTGTGGCTACCGTATTTTTATATTGTCCCCCTTTCCACTTCTTCTTCTCCTCCTTAGATGCTTCTTGGTGTTCCTTCTACTTTTATCCACTCGATTTCCCATTTTTCAGGCCTACGTTCTTTAGGTATCGTTCCTGTACACAAACCTTGTCCACCAATATAGGCTTGAACAACATCACTTGCTTCCACAAATGGTTATATAGACCCCCTAGATACTTAAGGAGTAAATATGGGTTCTTTGGGGAGATACCCAACATTGTGGCCATCTTTCTAGATTATGTGGCGTACTCTTCTACACTCTAGCCCTACTTCTGCCCGAAGTAGTGCCATCAGAACCACAGGTCCTTCACATACTCGATAGGGTAAAATTGTGACTTTATGAGGGTTTTAAAGTCCTCTAAGCTCAAGGTCTTTGTGTGGCTTTTCCACGAGGTCAAGGCAGGTCCCTCTAATTTAAGTTGCTCAAATGAAATCTTTTGTTCTTCCTAAATATGATGAACATTGAAATAAACTTCTAATTACTGTGACCAGTTATTTATCTTTAGAGCATCGATATCACCTTGGTAAAACTTGATATAAATCTTTTCTTCCATTTTGAATAGAGATTGTGAATGGTTCATGGCACTCGGACTAGGTTGATATTTTTCAAATCCTTTCTTTCGTTCCTTCTTTATTTCTTCCCAAGCTCCTTATCTCCCCTCTAATTAGACCTTTGCATTAGAAGCCCCAACTTCTCCAAATATCCCAAGTTTATTAGTCAGGGACACAATAAGGAGATTCACATTACGGTTTATATATAAAACTTATGCTTCCAGCGACGAAAACCTTTCCTCTATAGGATCACAAGGGTTATCCATAGATTCGTTGGCCATGAGTTAGGTTTTATGAATTTTGGATTAATCAATCTAGATCCCTTACAAATATCCCTAATATACCCAAAGAAGCCTTCTTTAATATCAATATGATCTGTAAAATGTTGTGGATATTCCAATGGATAGTTCGACACAATAGATAAGATAAAATTATACTTAAAAATCGAAAATCTACACTATGAGGGTTTATTTCTCTTCGGATTTCTAAATTATTGTTTACTGTGTACATGAAAATTATAATTATGCATAAAATAGAGAATAGTGAAATAGAAACCCACAAACCAAAATTTATAGAAGATATAACTTGGAATACCCTTTCAGGAGAAAACCTAGGTAGAAGGTGAGGTCACTCTGCTCTCTTTCTTTGAATAGGAAATGGAAGTGAGTACAAAGAAATAAGGCTTGTGGTCATTGGGATACTATAGTGCACAAATCCTCTCTTTGTTCTCTCTCCCTATGCCTCTTAGCTACTCTTATCATTTACGGAACAAACACACTTGAAAATAATGAAACCCATTTTCCTCCTAGTGGCCTAGTTATAACTTAACTTGATATAAAAAATTATTACAACAATTTTCCTTCCAGATCCAACAACGCAAACCTCTTTGATTACATGACACAGATGCACGTCGGGCTCCTACTACCATAAGGATTTAAAATGGATTTCTGTCATACAATGACATCTATCAACCAAGATTCGTTTGATCTAACAGCCCATCAACATATTGACCCCAAACTAACATCAACACTAAAACAAACTTGTGCCCGCAATGACATCCAATGCCCCTTGTTAATCATAATGAACAACCCTCACCCATATATATATATAAACTTGTGCCTGCAATGACATCCAATGCCCCTTGTTAATTATAATGAACAACCCTCACCCCTATATATATATATATATATATATATATATATATATATATATATATATATATATATATATATATATATATACATATATATATATAGATATATATATATACATATATATATATATATATAATTTCAGTTGTTATACCCCACCTTGATGTGGGTCCCCTATGATTTAACGATTGCCATTGCCATCAAAATTAATGACACAATGATTGCATCCCCCTCGTGACATCAGCAAGCAAGGAGAGGGGGTCCGCACTCCTAGTTCTACCATAGAGTTCCGCTCCCACAACCCAACAATAGACATTTTACTTTTCAAGGTCCACGATTCGCATGAATTAGGGAATAGGGGGGTAACCCCCATGACTTCATTGAGAGGAATGGGGGGGATACACAATCACAATTCTACCCCCTACCTGGAATTTTACCCTTTGACGGAAATTCCATCGTGAACTATTGATAATTTGATTTTGTAAACTGATGACAACTAGCCAAATGGATCTTCTTGTCCATAATACTCACCCTACTATATTTTCTAGGTTGTCTGATCTTAGCACCTCTATTACCAAATTTCGCCCATTGTTCCACCAATTCTAAGCTTGTAAACAAAATTTCATCCTTTTTTCAGTTGTCATTCTTGTAGATTTGCCATTCCTTATGAGTGAAATCAAATAGTTCATCAATAACATGCAATTTTTCCTACAACAACTTTTCGACCCATAGCCACATCAACACATGCTTTTGTTTTAAAATAAAGTACATACCCTATCCATTTATGACACATTTAATAAGAAAAATAGAATCAAAATTGTCATGAATTAATGAAACAAACCCATAGGTAAAATACTCTTGTCACTTGTTGTTGAGATTCCCATCATAGTCAAGGTTCTGGTCTCGACAGATTCCAAATCCTTTTGTCTCCATAAATCTGATATAACTTTCCACCCTTGTTTTAAAATCCATACATCAAACCATCTCCAAGGTGGTTTTGACACAACTCCTTTGGAACCTAATATCAAATAAGACGTCGTCGAGTCAACATAGAGATGGGGACCAACCCACCCATCAGGTTGCTCTGTGCAGTTAATCGCCTCCTTATTTCACATTTGATATGCATTGTTCACCATTGATGTAGACTTCTGGCCACACGTGAGAACCTTCAGGTAAGATGCATTCTGTTGGAGTATGGACCCCCCCTCTCCTTGCTTATGTATACGAACATACTCCTAACACCCTACCACCCTGCCCCCCTTGCATATACAACTTTGTGGCTCATTAGCCATCTATCTATGTCGTGAAACCTTCATCGTCGATCCGTATTGTTAGAACATTAGCATAGAATGCAATGTCCACTACAAATCAATCATGATCGTCAATGTCAGAGCCTACACAACAACCAATCATGTAATTCCCTTTTTCCTATTTTAAAATTATTTTCCAATGTCTAACAAATACCAAAATTAAATTTCCCTCTGCGAGGAGAATTATGTCACATCAATACTCGCTCAACCAATGGAAAATTAGAAATTATATTTTTAAAAATGAGAAATAATATTTTTAATTTACGAAAAATGGAAATAATCAACATTTTTTGAAAACTTTGGTTAAAATTACAAAATCTTCACAAACTACTACACAATCTAGAGTCTTTAACCATAAAATGAAAGCTATAGTCCCTACTAAAGTAAAGACTGCTTAAATTATGCCTTATTAGCATGATTAATTTGTTTTTATTTGAATCATTTATTTGCCAACCACATTTTCCCTTATTTATTAAATTAATTATATTATGATTAAATTTCTCATTATTTATAAATTAATTAAATTATTAATAATATTGAGAGTAAAACTAATATAGTGGACGTTAACCATCATCATCATTAGCCTATTAAAATATCGCGTTATTACTTTAATACTAGCTACTTTTCAAGTCAAATGAAATATTAGGAAATATTAATTATTTTCAAGTCCAAATAAAATGTTGAGTTATAAAAAGAGAAAGAGAAAGTTGAGGAAGAGAAAGATTGCAAAGAATTTTTATTTTTATTTTTATTTAAGAAATTAAAGATATTTTATTAGTGAGTATAATTATATTTGGTTAAAAATACTTAAAGAAAATGGAATATGAAGTTACTAAGATTTGTGGTATAAGAAATTATTAAGATTTGATTTAATTTTAAAAATAATGAAAAATATATGTAAACAAAAAAATAAATTGGAAATTTGAAATTGAAAATTAATTAAAATTTCATTTTTAAAAAAATATATGTAAACAAAAATAAAGTAAATTGAATATTTGAAATTAAAAATTAATTACAATTATAATAGATTTATAATTTAATAAAATCTCTAGTTTTTAAAATAAGTTTTATATTTTATTATTTATATTAATTGTTTTTTGTTATAAATTTATAGCCGAATTGATAAGTGATGATCTTAAGTGTTAATGTTTATATAGTTTTAAGTTTTCATAAATTTAAATACGGTCAAATTAAAAATGTAATATTTTAGTTGTTAAACCATGGAACTTTCCATTTCTGTTAACGCACTCTCATCTCTTTGGCCGTCATCAACTAAAATGTTCGTGCACGCTTCAGCAATTTCAAGGGTTTTTTTATTAGTGGAGGGCACGCTTTGGCAATTTCAACCGTTTTTTTTTATTAGTGGGTGGATTTTAAAATTGGGAGTAGATATTTGGAAAAAGTTCACATTCAATTAAATTCATTTTTTAATAATCAGGGTTTGTGATATGTATCATAATCATAATAAAAGGTATTTAGCATGATATTTTCCTATGTTATGCTTACATAATGTGTTATATTATAATGTTTTACAAAGTAAAGTTTATGAAATCTAACGTTTTGCTAAGTTCATCATCTATAAATGCATTAAATTTCTTTACCAATTCTTACAATATGATATGGAGGAATTTTGAGTTGACTTTATCTCATTCTCCAGTTTTATTTACCAATGGCCCCATGTAAATATTGAAGACTTCACAACTTGCCTCACTCTTTTTTTCATGTAAGTATTGAAGACTTCACAACGTGAGGCTCAAGGGCCTATTTATTATTGGAAAACATGAGAAAACCCTAAACAACCAAAACCCTAACCTCATGAGATGTAACACCTAGAGTGTGTGGACCTCATTGGGGTTAGTTGGGTAGCCAACTTCCTGGGGTCATAACTTGGTCATATTATCTTTGTTTGGCACCTACGATACCTTGTTGAAAAGGTCTCTCTAACTACTACAGGTTTCACCATAGGCATTTTCCCATAAAAATGGGCCTACCATGGACCCAAAAAAAAACGTCGTTTAGGGGGTCAAAACCGCTCCAGAAGTTCAGGACCCGAAAAACGGCTAAAAATAGTAAATGCTAAAATGAACAAAGAAACAGATGAAACTAACTAGGGGGTCTAGGTGCAATAGGCGAGTGGCCACCAATATCCACCTCGATCAGAAAATCATTGTGTTCCTTGTCTCTTTGTTGTTATAGGTTAGCCACCGACCTAAGGGAGATACTTTTGTTTGTAATCATAAATCTCGTATAACAGAATCTATAAAAGGGTGCAATATATCATTCATTAACCTCATAAACATAGTTGGTGCAGTATATAGGCCGAATGTCATGACTAATCACTGGTACAAACCTTTATTGGTTTTGAAGGTGGTCTTCCAGGTATCTTTTTCTCTGACTCAAGCATAGTCATATCCAAAATTTAAGTGAAACTTGGTGAAGTAATTCGCTTTTCGCAACTAATCTAGTAGATCATCTATTCTAGTCAGGGGTATGTGTTCTTGAGTGTAAATTTTGTTCAACACCCTATAATCTATACAAATTTTCAAAATCTCATCCTTCTTTGTCACAATGATGATGGTTGATGTACTCGGTCGAATAACACCTTGTTCCAGTAGTCGTTGCAATTGTTTCTTCACCTCACTTGCTTCTATAACAAACTGCTTGTACAACTTAGTGTCTGGAAATGGGGAATTTGGCAATCGCATGATCTCTTGTTCCACTTCCCTCTTGGGTGGTATCCCTTTAGGTTACTGGAATCGGGGTATTTTTTAAGGATTTACTATTTTTCCTATATATAGTATGTACGTGACTATTCTAGTTTAAAAATTCATACGTATAGAATGTAGGAGAATATTCAATTAAAAACATGTAATTCACTATTAAAATTTGGTAATTTTTTGGCGAATTTCAGCCATTTAATCATATATATGTAAAAAATAAATGATTTTTTAATGAAATTGGTGAATATGTTTTTCAAAAATGTCCAAAAAATAGCCCATTTGTGAAATTTCACCCCTAAAATTTTCCTCGACTGGAATGCATCCATGTATTCCTATAGAAATTCTTCTAGTTTCTTATTACACCCCTATCAAGATGGGTTCACTCTCACTCATATTTCTATAGACTCATTTTCTCTTAAAAATAGTAAAGAATTCTTGCTAGAACTGATTAGCTTCTTGGCTTGGTTGGCACTTACCAGCGAAATTTTTGACTTTCCTTCATTTGCGTTGATGGTGAATGATTCTCCATCCTTAACAATCTAGTATTGGTTGACTCTCTGCACGATATTGTATCTCGCATGTACATGTAGGGACTTCCAAACACCACTCCACATACATTAAGGGGAACTATATCTAGTTCTACTTCATTAATAAAATTAACACTGATAAAAAATCTATTTTTGCACTATTTTTTTACCTTTATTTTTGCATACTTGTTTACCCATCCTAGTGGATATAGGCTTGGATGATCACAAAATTCCAATCACAATTTTTTAACTAGCTCTTTTGCAATGAGATTTGCCTATAATTTTGAGTCAAATAGAGCATTAATATTCGTCTTTTTAACCTATATCTTTATACCAAAGAGTCTGTATTTTCTTTCTCTTCCTATTGTTGAAGGTTGTGCTGATCACCTCCTTCTTCACTGATCCACGTCCCAGTTGCTTTCAATATGGATTCTCAAATCAATGGCCATGAGTTTCTTCTTATTATTATCTTTCTTTTTATCCTTCGGGTTAAAATCCAAATGCAACTTCTAACACTTTTCCTTTGTATGACCATCAATGTTACAGTGGTTATAGTGGTTGTTGGGATCTTGTCCCTGTGGCTACCGTATTTTTATATTGTCCCACTTTCCACTTCTTCTTCTCCTCCTTAGAAGCTTCTTGGTGTTCCTTCTACTTTTATCCACTCGATTTCCCTTTCTTCATGCCTATGTTATTTAGGTCTTGTTCTTGTACACAAGCCTTGTCCACCAATCTAGGCTTGAACAACATCACTTTCTTCCACAAATGGTTGTCTAGACCCCCTAGATACTTAAGGAGTAAATATGGGTTCTTTGGGGAGATACCCAACATTATGGCCAACTTTCTAGATTATGTGGTGTACTCTTCTACACTCTGGCCCTACTTCTACCTGAAGTAGTGCCATCGGAACCATTGGTCCTTCACATACTCGATAGGGTAAAATTGTGACTTTATGAGGGTTTTAAAGTCCTCTAAGCTCAAGGTCTTTGTGTGGCTTTTCCACGAGGTCAAGGCAGGTCCCTCTAATTTAAGTTGCTCAAATGAAATCTTTTGTTCTTCCTCTATATGATGAACATTGAAATAAACTTCTAATTACTGCAACCAGTTATTTATCTTTAGAGCATTGATATCACCTTGGTACAACTTGATATAAACCTTTTCTTCCATTTTGAATAGGGATTGCGAATGGTTCATGGCACTCGGACTAGGTTGATATTTTTCAAATCCTTTCTTTTGTTCCTTCTTTATTTCTTCCCAATCACCTTATCTCCCCTCTAATTAGACCTTTGCATTAGAAGCCCCAACTTCTCCAAATATCCCAAGTTTATTAGTCAAGGCCACAATAAGGAGATTCACATTACGGTTTATATATAAAATTTATGCTTCCAGCTACGAAAACCTTTCCTCTATAGGATCACAAGGGTTATCCATAGATTCATTGGCCATGAGTTAGGTTTTATGAATTTTGGATTAGTCAACCTAGATCCCTTACAAATATCCCTAATATACCCAAAGAAGCCTTCTTTAATATCAATATTATCTATAAAATGTTGTGGATATTCCCATGGATAGTTCAACACAATAGATAAGATAAAATTATACTTAAAAATCCAAAATCTACACTATAAGGGTTTATTTCTCTTCTAAATTATTGTTTACTGTGTATGCATGAAAATTATAATTATGCATGAAATAGGGAACAGTGAAATAGAAACCCACAAACCAAAATTTATAGAAGATATAACTTGGGATACCCTTTCAGGAGAAAACCTAGGTAGAAGGTGAGGTCGCTCTGCTCTCTTTCTCTGAATAGGAATGGCAGTGAGTACAAAGAAATAAGGATTGTGGTGAGTGGGAAACTACAGTGCACAAATCCTCTCTTTGTTCTCTCTCCCTATTCCTCTTGGCTACTTTTATCATTTACTGAACAAACACACTTGAAAATAATGAAACCCGTTTTCCTCCTAGTGGCCTAGTTATAACTTAACTTGATCTAAAAAAATTATTACAACAATTTTCCTTTCAGATCCAGCACCCCAAACCTCTTTGATTACATGACTCAGATGCACATCGAGCTCCTACTACCATAAGGATTTAAAATGGATTTTTGTGGTACAATGACTTCTAGCAACCAAGATTTGTTTGATCTAACAACCCATCAACATGTTGACCCAAAACTAACATCAACACTAAAACAAACTTGTGCCCACAATGACATCCAATGCCCCTTGTTAATTGTAATGAACAACCCTCACCCATATATATATATATATATATATATATATATATATATATATATATATATATATATATAATTTCAGTTGCTATACCCCACCTCGATGTGGGTCCCCTATGATTTAACGGTTGCCATTGCGATCAAAATTAACAACACAATGATTGCATCCCCCTCATGACATCAGAAAGCAGGGAGAGGGGGTCCACACTCCTAGTTCTACCATGGAGTTCTGCTCCCACAACCCAACAATAGACATTTTACTTTTCAAGGTCCATGATTCTCATGAATTAGGGAATAGGGGGGTAACCCCCATGACTTCATTGAGAGGAATGGGGGGGATACACAATCACAATTCTACCCCTTACCTGGAATTTTACCCTCTGACAGAAATTCCACCATGAACTATTGATAATTTGATTTTGTAAACTAATGACAACTAGCCGAATGGATCTTCTTGTCCATAATACTCACCCTACTATATTTTCTAGGTTGTATGATCTTAGCACCTATGTTACCAAATTTCTCCCATTGTTCCATCAATTCTAATCTTGTTGTTATGAAACCAGCTCACAAAAAGATAGAAAAGAGAGATAAATTGATGCGGGAGCATGTGACTCAGAGGGGAAAATCTTCCAAATTATTCCAAAAATCCAAAAAAAATTACAGGCAAGGGAGTGGGGTCCTTTAGCCTGCAATTTCTATGCTTTCTTTGTTAAAATTAGAATAAATTCTAGCAATAAATCATGCTATTTGTAACAGAGCTTTTCAAGCTTTAAATCACCTGTAAAGCATGCTTTTCTTTGTATCGGATAAGGACGAGAGGGCCTATCCTTAGTTATAAATAAAGAGGCAGCAAAGCTCTCGTCAGACAGAGGAGAGGGGCGAGTGCCTTAGTTTTACTTTGGGAATTTTTATTCTCTCGATGTCTCTTATTTAATGACTCTGTAAAGTGGTTGCACAGTTTAATTTTAAGGCGCATTTATATGGTTGAATCGATGACTGGATTTCCTCACGCTGGCCATACTCTATATTAATCATAGGAATCGATTTTCCTTTCGATTTTCCTTTCATTTATGCTCATGCGGGCCTGGATTCTAATTGCGCATATGCCTCAGGCCACACCAAGAACTCTTGCGATTTTCATTTGATGGCTGTAGTAGATTAAAGTCTATGATTATAAGCTCGTACCATCGTGGTTATAAATCTATACCGGCGCAGGAGACTTTGGAAACTGTTAGTTGCGGGCCTGTTCATAAAACCTGTGGCGAAGGGAGCATAGCGTTATAAAAGAGCGAGTTCCAAACTTGGAACCGAAACGATATAAATTAGAGTCTATATATGTCGCGGAGTCCGTCATCGCGGAGACAGCGAAGTGTCATTTGTATCAAATGCCGATAAGCGGAACTAGCGAAGTCTTAACCATCGATTAAGGGTGTATCGGGTCCGCTCAAGAGACCTCTGTTTGTGCGAGTGCGATTTATATACATCGGCCGGAGCTAACGTAGCGGGCGGGGACATACAGCTGTCAATCCACATACTCGAGCCTTCGCCACTATAAAGCTCCGCATACACCCATCACCGGTGCTATATATTTATATACGAGTCTTGCCTATGGTAAGGCCGGCGTGATATATACATACGAGCCTTGTCTATAGTAAACGTGCCGTGAGTATATATATATAAAGGGGATATATATGTTGTGTGCATAAGTTCTCCAATGGGGTATCTCTTTTAATTTCCCTCAAGAGCCACGGCTTGATAGTAAGGCTCAACGGTGGGGTTTTTTTTTTGAAATGAAACATCATTTTAATGACTGATGCGCCCAGAGCTGAAGAAAAGGAAATTAACCAAGGCATAGAGGAACTTGCTGACAGATTGGGGAAATTGACTCTAACGCCTGCACCCACGCCATCATTAGTGGTATCAGAGCCCACAACTGACATTGAATTGAATCTCAGGAGCAGAAGAAGGATGGCTTTCAGAGTTGGAAGAGGACGAGGACGTGGTGGAAGAGGACGACCTGCTGCAAATGCTGAACTATTGGAAACAGTGGAAGAGCTGCGAGCTAGAGTGGATGCATTAACTTCAGATAGAAATATAGATGATGGAGATGTCAGTGAGCCTGAAATTGAAGCTGCTGAAGAAGAGGAAGCTGTACAGGTTACTCCTGAGATGAGATTCTTTCAGTCAGTGTTAAAATCCACAGCCAGGCCATGGAACCAATTAGTACCAGTATATCAAGGAGGACTGAATCCAGAAGAATTGATCGACTGGATTAACAGCATGGAGAAATTCTTCGATTACGAAGAAACAGAGGATGAGAAGAAAGTAAAGTTTGTTGTCACCAAGTTAAAAGGCCATGCAGCACTCTGGTGGGATGGTGTGCAGGCGGAAAGGAAGAGACTTGGTAAGCAGCCAATCAAGAACTGGAGCCGAATGGTAGCAAAGTTAAGAGGTAAGTTCCTGCCAAGTAATTATCAACAAACGTTGTTTAAACAAATGCAAAATCTTAGACAGAGAGCTTTAACAGTAAAAGAATATACATAAGAGTTTTATAAAGTGAGTATAAGAGCTGGAGAAGCCCAAGACACAGATGAGAAGGTGGCTAGATATATGAATGGCCTTAGGATGGACATTCAGGATGAGATAAGCCTGCTGTCTCCTAAAACAGTAGAGGAAGCTTATCAGATAGCGCTGAAAGTGGAGGAAAAGCTCATAAGGAAGTAGTCTGCCAAAGGGAGAGGGACTTTCAGAGGAAAAGGAAGTCAAGGTGGTAGAGGTAGATCTACAGCACCTAGAGATGGAGCTAGCAGCAGCTCAACCCAGCATGCACCCAGAGAAGGTGATGCAAGAGGCAGAGGGAGTTTTTCCAGAGGAAGAGGAGGCAGAGGAAGAGGCAGAGAAATAAGATGTTACAGGTGTAACAAGCTGGGACACAGAGCTTTTGAGTGCCCAGAGAATGCAGACACAAAGCAGAGGAATGCAATTGTTGCTCCAGCTGAAGAAGAAGCACCAGCGGCAGCAGTAGTAGAAGAATAAAACACACCAGAAAGAGGAGAATCTCTGGTGGTTAATAAAGTTTTACTTAAGCCAGTGAAAGAGGTGGTTGTTGAACCGCCACAAAGGAAAACTTTGTTCAGGACAGTGTGCAAAGTCCAAGGGAAATGTTGCCAGATGATCATTGATAGTGGCAGCACTGATAATTTGGTCTCTACAGAAGTAGTGGAGAAATTGAAGCTGAAAACAATGAAGCATCCAACACCTTATAAGGTGTCATGGTTACAAAAGGGACATCAACTGTTGGTAAGTGAACAGTGTGAAGTGGAATTTCAAGTGGGCAAGTACAAGGATAAAATTGTTTGTGATGTGATGCCTATGGACGTGTGTCACATATTGCTTGGGAGGCCTTGGCAATATGATAGAGGAGCCATACATGACGGGAAGCGAAACACCTACAAGTTTGGAAAAGATGGTGTTAATCATACATTGTTACCTCTGCAAGAAGAAGATGTACCGGGACAGAAGACTGATCCAAAAACTCTGTTGCTTGGAGGGAAGGAATACTTGAAGTAGATTGAAGAAAATGAGGTAAATTTTGCTGTAATTTGCAAGCCCAAGGTAATATTGAATTCTACTAAAATTTCTGAATTACCCATTGAAATTCAAGAAATGCTGGAGAATTATTGTGATATTATTATTGATGATTTGCCTAATGAATTACCGCCAATTCGAAAAATCAGTCATCATATAGACTTGATTCCTGGAGCAAGTCTACCTAACAAAGCCGCATATAGAATGACTCCTGCAGAAAATGAGGAAGTTAAGAAACAGGTGCAAGAATTGCTTGAAAAGGGGTTAATTAAAGAAAGTCTGAGTCCTTGTGCAGTACCAACAGTGCTGAGCCCGAAGAAAGATGGAGGCTGGAGAATGTGTACAGATTCAAGAGCCATTAATAAGATTACAATCAGGTATAGATTTCCAATACCCAGAATTGAAGATTTAATGGATTGCTTATCTGGCGCAAAATATTTTTCAAAGTTAGATCTTAAAAGTGGCTATCATCAAATAAGGATAAGAGAAGGGGATGAATGGAAAACCGCTTTTAAGACCAATGAGGGATTATATGAATGGAGAGTGATGCCTTTTGGGCTGTCCAATGCACCAAGTACATTCATGAGGCTTATGAATGAAGTCCTTAAAGAATTTATTGGTAAATTTTTAATCGTATATCTGGATGATATATTAGTCTATAGCAGATCCAAGGAAGAACACTTGAGACATTTAAATTATGTTCTACAGAAGCTGCAACAAGAAAAATTATTGTTGAATCTGAAGAAATGTTTATTTTTGAAAGAGGAGCTGATGCACTTGGGATTTGTTATTTCAGCTGAAGGATTGAAAATGGATCCAGAAAAGATCAAAGCAATTGTGGAGTGGCCTTCACCCAAGAGTATTTTTGAGGTAAGGAGTTTTCATGGTCTTGCTAGTTTTTACAGAAAATTCATTAAGAATTTTAGTAAAATTAATGCACCTATTATTGAGACCATAAAGAAAGATAAACAACCATTCAAGTGGACTGTTGAAGCAGAGAGAAATTTTCAGCTGTTAAAGAGGAAAATAACTGAAAAGCCTGTTTTGGTTCTTCCTGATTTTAACAAAACTTTTCAAGTTAAGTGTGATGCCAGCGCAGAAGCAATTGGAGGAGTTTTGAGTCAAGAAGATAGACCGATAGCTTACTTCAGTGAAAAGCTAAATGAGGCAAAAAGGAAGTATTCTTCTTATGATAAAGAGTTTTATGCAGTTGTACAGGCACTAAAGAAGTGGAGGCATTATTTAATGTCGAAAGAATTTATTCTTTACTCAGATAATCATGCATTGCAGTTTATAATGCAGCAGCCAAAACTCAGCCAGAGACATGCTAAATGGGTAGAATATCTTCAAGGCTTTCATTTTGTGTTGAAACATATAACTGGACAGTCAAATAAAGTTGCAGATGCCTTAAGTAGGAGAAGTGTATTGCTGCAAGAAAGTCAAATCCAAGTGTTGGGTTTTGATTTTCTTAAGGAATTATATAAAACCGATTCAGATTTTAAGGAAGCATTTGAGGCTTGCGAAAATCCTATTTTGGCGGACAGGAGCAAGTGGCTGGATTATTTTATACAAGATGGACTCTTATTTAAGAAAAATCAGTTATGCATACCCAACTGTTCAATGAGAGAAAATTTAATCAAAGAGAAGCATAGTGGAGGACTTGCAGGACATTTTGGTAGAGAAAAGACCTTTGAACAGCTCAACAGATTTTACTTCTGGCCAAAAATGAAATCTGAAGTAGAGAATTATGTAAGAAATTGTAAAGTCTGTCAGTATGCAAAAGGAAGGAGCCAGAACACAGGGTTGTATATTCCATTGCCAATTCCAGATAGGCCTTGGGATATGGTAAGTATGGATTTTGTGCTAGGATTTCCAAAGACTCAAAGAGGCTATGATTCAATTTTTGTGTTAGTAGACAGATTTTCAAAAATAGCACACTTTATTCCATGTTATAAAAATAGTGATGCTTCTCATATTGCTAACTTGTTTTTTAAAGAAATTGTAAGGTTACATGGATTGCCCAAAAGCATTGTTTCAGACAGGGATTCAAAGTTCGTTGGACATTTCTGGAGAACACTATGGAAGAAGCTGGGAACTAAATTAAATTTCAGTTCTTCCTATCATCCACAAACTGACAAACAGACTGAAGTTGTGAATAGAAGTTTAGGCAATCTTTTGAGGAGCTTTACTGCAGAGCATCCAAAGCAATGGGATCAAGTGTTACCACAAGTTGAATATGCATATAATGATTCACCGAACAGGAGCACAGGACAGAGCCCATTCCATATTGTTTATGGAATGCACCCAAGGGGAATATCTGAATTAAGGAATCTGGGAAAAGAAGAAATAAGAAGTGCAGAAGGTGAAGACTTTGCTTCAAGAATGCAGGCGATACATGAACAGGTGAAACAACAGCTACAGGACAACAACATCAAATATAAAACCAGAGCAGACATGAGGAGAAGAGAAATGAACTTTGAAGTTGGAGACTTGGTTTTATCACACCTCAGAAAAGAGAGATTTCCAAAGGGAGAATATAACAAATTAAAATCCAAGAAAATTGGACCATGCAGGATACTGAGGAAATTCTATGCAAATGTTTATGAGATTGAATTACCACCTGGTGTGGGAATATCACCAATTTTTAATGTTGCAGACCTGTACAAGTATGAGAAGCTGCAGATGATAAAGCACAGGATCAAGAGACTCCAGAGATTGACTGGGTAAAACAGTTACCCACAGCCAAGAATTTACAGCCAGAAAGAATTCTGGACAAGAAAGTGTATAAGAAGACAAGGGCACGAGAGTATTTCCAGTATCTGGTGAAGTGGAAGGAACAGCCGATCGCTGAAGCTACTTGGGTTACAGAAGACATTCTACAGAAATTGGGCAAATCTGTAGATGAGCTCATGGACAGGAGCCCATGAAGAATTTTGTCCTCAGGAGTCTGATGCGGGAGCATGTGACTCAGAGGGGAAAATCTTCCAAATTATTCCAAAAATCCAAAAAAATTTACAGGCAAGGGAGTGGGGTCCTTTAGCCTGCAATTTCTATGCTTTCTTAGTTAAAATTAGAATAAATTCTAGCAATAAATCATGCTATTTGTAACAGAGCTTTTCAAGCTTTAAATCACCTATAAAGCATGCTTTTCTTTGTATTGGATAAGGACAAGAGGGCCTATCCTTAGTTATAAATAAAGAGGCAGCAAAGCTCTCGTCAGACAAAGGAGAGGGGTGAGTGCCTTAGTTTTACTTTGGGAATTTTTATTCTCTCGATGTCTCTTATTTAATGACTCTGTAAAGTGGTTGCACAGTTTAATTTTAAGGTGCATTTATATGGTTGAATCGATGACTGGATTTCCTCACGCTGGCCATACTTTATATTAATCACAGGAATCGATTTTCCTTTCATTTATGCTCATGCGGGCCTGGATTCTAATTGCGCATATGCCTCAGGCCACACCAAGAACTCTTGCGATTTTCATTTGATTGCTGTAGTAGACTAAAGTCTATGATTATAAGCTCGTACCATCGTGGTTATAAATCTATACATCGGCCGGAGCTAACGTAGCGGGTGGGGACATACAGCTGTCAATCCACATACTCGAGCCTTCGCCACTATAAAGCTCCGCATACACCCATCACCGGTGCTATATATTTATATACGAGTCTTGCCTATGGTAAGGCCGGCGTGATATATACATACGAGCCTTGTCTATAGTAAACGTGTCGTGAGTGTATATATATATAAAGGGGATATATATGTTATGTGCATAAGTTCTCCAATGGGTTATCTCTTTTAATTTCCCTCAAGAACCACAGCTTGATAGTAAGGCTCAACGGTGGGGTTTTTTTCTTTTCAAATGAAACATCATTTTAATGACTGATGCGCCCAAAGCTGAAGAAAAGGAAATTAACCAAGGCATAGAGGAACTTGCTGACAGGTTGGGGAAATTGACTCTAGTGCCTGCACCCACGCCATCATAAATGCCTTAGAATTCAGCCTCTTCGAGGGGGCAATCTCCTTTACATTACACAAATGAAAAATTCTTAGATGATACAAATGAAAAGACTTCCTTTCTATATATAGGAGTCTAAGGGGTCATAATATAATCAGAGCCGACATAACAATAATAATGTAAGGGCACAATAATAACAATAGTGCGCTTCTATGGGGTACAATAATAACAATATGGGGACTACATGGGCACAACACTATAATAAGGGGGTTGTACTAATAACAATAAGGGGTTACACTAGTAGTATAAGGACCTAACATGCCCCTCTCCTTCAAAAATTGTTGTCCTCAACGCTTGAGTAATTCTTGATGCTCTTGTATAAAATTCTTGTCCTCCCATGTGGAATCTTCAGCTGGTAAGTTCTTCCACTTGATGAGATACTCTGAAATTGATTGATTTCGTAGCTGTCGGGTTCTTGTTTTTGTGACTGCTCTAGGCTCCAATATGATTTTTCCTTCCTCGTCAAGTTCTGGCAATATTGTTTGAACTGGGATCTTCTGCAACTTTTGAATGAGTGGCCACACTTCTTCATCCTTCTTCCATTCATACCTTGTTTCGTTTATCCAATCTGGTTGGATAATAGAAGTGGCGCACAACAATGCTTCCACATCCTCATCCTTCCTTGAGAGTGCATCTGCAAAAACATTTTACTTCCCTTTTTTGTACATGATTTCAAAGTCATAGCCCAACATCATTGTGACCCATTTTTGTTGCTCTTCAGAGGATAATCTTTGTTCTAAAATGTATTTAACACTATCATGATCCGTTTTTACCTTGAAGTGTCTTCCCATTAGGTAAGGTCGCCATTTCTTAAGTGTGTGTAGTATTGCCAACATTTCCTTCTCATAAATAGATTTCTTGAGGGACATTTGTTTGTATTTATGTAACCATAAAAATACCCAATCGCCTACATCAAAACTTCTTTCATTACAATGTTGATTTGCCTGTTGTTTCATTCGATTCCGCACCAAAGTGGCGTTATCCTTTAAAAGTTGGAGAACTTGTTGTTGATGCTCGATGTGATCTTTCACTACTTGAATCTTTTTCTTCTTGATATGCCCTTCTATATTTAGAGCTTGAGGAGTAGTAATTTCTTCTAGTGCATTACAAGATATGTTTGGATTCATTTCTTGATGCTCTATGTGATCTTTCACTTCTTGAACATTTTTCTTCTTGATATGTCCTTCTATCTTGATAGTTTGAGGAGTGGTAATTCTCGCCATTGCATTAAAAGATATGGTCGGATTCATTTCTTCTTTCTTGATGTGGTCTTTCACTTCTTGAACCTTTTTCTTCTTGATATATCCTTCTATCTTAAGAGTTTTAGGAATAGTAATTATTTCCAATGCTTTACAAGATTTGGTTAGATTCATTTCTTCTTTCTCCAAGGTTGGTTCCTAGTGTATATACTCTTCTTTTGATGTTTCTTGATCCTTTTCTTCCTCCTCTCCACAATCAATGTAAACAATTTCTTCTCAGCACACTTATGACCTTTAATGAATTTTTTATCACAATTGTAACAAAGCCCTTTTTCTCTTTCTTCTTCCAATTGTTGTGGTGTAACCCTTGTAGGTTGTGGAAGGCTAAGAGAAACAACACTTCCTTCTTTATAGTTGTCAAGGGTAGACTTCCTTGTTGCCATAATTTTTCTTTCCACTTTGTAATAAAGCCCTTTTTCTCTTTTTTCTTCCAATTGTTGTGGTGTTTCTCTAAAGAAGTTGTTGCTCTTTGTATCCTCATAATGTGCTATAATTTCCTCCGTGAAAATTGACCACGTAACAAGTGGTTTACGAGAACAAATCCCTTTATACCATAAAAATTGATCTTGTTCTAAAGATGAAGATGCAATACATACCTTTTGTAACAATGGTACACCATGTAGATCAAAATATTTCACCATATGTAGTATCCAATTTACGGGATCCTTGCCATCAAACTTCCTCATCTCGATTTTTCGTGATTTTAGGAGCTCGATCTTGAAAAGACTATAACTCTGTAATTTCAGATCTGCAAGTTCTACAATTTCTTCCCGCATTAGCTCTTTTAGTTCTCTTTCTAACCTTGCAATTCTGATCAGAATTTGATTATCCAAGAAAGAGTTATGCCAAATCTCGCACGATGACCTGAGTATAGACTGGTTCAGTAGAGTGAACTTGTACAACGTGCCGCAGGTCACTCTTTCAACCTTAGGTTCTGGAAATTATACCCAAAAAAACTATAGTCCATCTTGTTTATGTAACTTCTGACGAAAATTCAATTTGATGCCCAGAGCGAAATTTATGACGATTTTCCCACGGTGACCTGTTTGGAATGTAATTTGGGGGTCTACCAAAAATCTAAATTCCTCATATTATATCTCTGAAAATATAGCGAGACGGGATCTGAAATTCAAAGCCGAGATTCAAAACGATTTCTTCTCAAATAGGTTTTTTTTAGCTTCTCAAACGTTGCAGAAAAAAAGGTATAGTGAAAATGCCATGATGATTTGTTTGGAGCAGTGAAACCTTAGAATCCAAAGCTCTGATACCAAATGTTATGAAACCAGCTCACAAAAAGATAGAAAGGAGAAATAAACGCCTTAGAATTTAGCCTCTTCGAGGGGGCAACCTCCTTTACATTACACAAATGAACAATTCTTAGATGATACAAATGAAAAAACTTCCTTTCTATATATAGGAGTCTAAGGGGTCATAATATAATCAGAGCCGACATAAAAATAATAATGTAAGGGCACAATAATAACAATAGTGTGCTTCTATGGGGCACAATAATAACAATATGGGGACTACATGGGCACAACACTATAATGAGGGGGTTGTACTAATAACAATAAGGGGTTACACTAGTAGTATAAGGACCTAACACTTGTAAGCAAAATTTCATCCTTTTTCAGTCATCATTCTTGTAGATTTTCCATTCCTTACGAGTGAAATCAAATAGTTCATCAATAACATGTAATTTTTCCTACAACAACTTTTCGACCCATAGCCACATCAACGCATGCTTTCGTTTTAAAATAAAGTACATACCCTATCCATTTATGACACATGTAATAAGAAAAGTAGAATCAAAATTTTCATGAATTAATGAAACAACCCCATAGGTAAAATATTCTTGTCACTTGTTGATGTAGGGTACCCCCCCTTACACCCATAGTATGCATGTAAAATGCATAAACGCATTTGTCCCAGGAATTTCAAAACTCTCTAAGGAGTCCAATATTCATTTACTAAGGTTTTAGCCCCCTTAATAACTCAATGGAACCATTCATTACAATAGCCCGGTCTTTCATTTCCTTCTATCGGAACTCAGTCACCCCTTATAAACCTTAGTTTAAGCCTTACCCGCACTTTAGGCCTTCATAGCATTGTTGCCGCATATATATACAAATCTCTCTTTAAACCATGGTTAATGCGGACTTAACCACAAAACCCTCTATCGACGCTTAACTCATTATAACCCCTTCATCCTTTATAATGGTGGACTTATATACGAAACTTCACATATTTGCGCTTAGTCCTTTATAACTCATTTACAAAGGAAATATATGCAAAACATACTTTCCGCCTTGGTACGACCTCTGCATGGTTCTCGAGGTTTCCCCTTTATCGTTGATCGCAATCAGGTATCGGCTCCTCCGCGAGTTTTCGTTAACATTGGCTCTATCGCATCCGATATGCGATAACGCACTATCGAATCTCAAATATTATCAAGCACGCCTAAATACTTTATCGGGTCCGCCTTTTCCATATGCTTTATCCCATTTCCTCTGAACTCTGCATTACACGGGAAATACACGGAACACTGCTCCAAAGGTTAAGGCCAGAACTCAAATGGAATTGAGTCCGCCTATATAAGCTTTCAGGTTTGCGCCTTTCAACCATTTCTGAAGCGCTGCTCCTTCCTTCCGCCGACCTCCAATTAAATCACTATCTCTATTGCCATATTTAAAAGGGTCGTTCCAACCTCGTTCCAATAGCTCTGATTAAATCTTGACTATTGATTTGGCGATCGATCCAATAGTCGAGATCCTTCCTCGTTCCAAAAGTCGCTTGATGGTCTTTCGTCGTTGATCTACACTTAGTAGATCCAACGGTCCATGATGACTTCGGATAGACAATAGGCACGAAGAATATCACCCAAAAAGCGGTTTTCCCTCTCTCCTTCGCTGCTATGTGTCGCTCGGCTAGTGGGATCGAGTGTTAACTCCTCAATACCACTTACCACTTCTCACTTGCCCGAAATACCACTTGTGTGTTTTAACTACCTTTCTTTGTTAAAATTCACCGATGCGATATTTCAACACTAACCCATGCGACATGATATGGACCGTTGATCTATAACATCCAATGGTTGTTGTGTACTGGCACCTCACTTCTCCATTCGTCCCTTTCACTTGGTTTTTACGTTGTTTCTTCAATTTTTCTCTGTGGTTCGGGTTTCTTCAAAAGGTTCTGGGTCTTCTGCTATTTCGTTGTGCACTCTTCCTCCTAGGCTTAACTTTGCATGCTCCTTTGATCGATGTCACTTCAGATCATTTCTTGATCCTTCAAGTGGATTCAATGATCCATTACGATTCCTTCAAATATTCTTCTCCTCTGCGTAGTTCTTCAGAACTCTGCCTGCAACCTCTGTTACAGAACCTACGAATTCACGCATAAATCAATCATTACATACTTATTTCACACATTTACACAGTTCCGGAATAACCACCGTATATATATATATATATATATATATATATATATATATATATATATATAGATATATATATATATATATATATATATAGATATAGATATATGAACAACTGATTACATGTCAAGACTCTCTATCTCTCAGGCCTGATCTTCGATATTAGTGGCCTCCTTCCCTTTACTCTGCCCGTAGGCTTACATTTATACCAGAAAGGTTCTGCTGAACTAATTCTGGTTCAAATCCTAGATCTACTGATCCGACTCCTAAAGGTCCTCTATGTCCACTTCTAACTTCAATTAATTCCTAAGAACTCTCTCTAGTTCCTCGAATCATGAAACTACCTTTAGAGTTATAATTGAATTCTAACTCTCTTGTCATTATTAACCACTCATGTTCTCCTTTATTCGAGAGCATTTACAAACATCCTCACACATCTAATTAATTCCTATTCTAATCACTTAAAAGCCTAAATATTACATTAATTTGAGACTTAGGAAACCAACTTCCTTAAAACACATGACCCCCCTATGTCTACTAAAATACAATGATTTTCCTTGGGTTGAATGCTCCTGCATCAGACTCCCAAAGTAGAAAATATTCATGATCTCCTGATCATGTGGTTTTGATCTTTGTCTTCCTGGATCCCATACTTTGTTTTGTAACTGGCCAAATGCCTTGCACCTTTGTTGTTGTTGTATGTCTGTTGTATTTTGTTTCATCTTCCTCTCCTTGTCAATCAGGTTCAAGTTCTGATTGATCATCCTTCCTACTGCTATCAATTTCCTCCACATGGACTGCTTCATCATTAACTGCCATAACTCTTCAATCTCCATCTCTAGCATATCTTTATGCTGGTCCATAGTCTTCCATTCACTGTTACCTCTTTCTCTCTGCTTCAGGTTGTTGTTGTTGTCTACTAACTCTTCAAACTACTATTTATTTTCTTCTACTTTTGCTCTTGCTACCATTGTAGACATTGCCTCCACCGAAACTTCCTGAATATCTTTAAGGATATCTCCCTCTACAACATCTAATTTATGCATTGAATTCTGACTTTCCAGCATTCTCTCCACCAATTGAACATCTCTATTCCATGGATTAAATTCTTCCACAAAATCTTCTTCTTTCATCTTTATTTGGCTGCTCATCTGTGCCAAATTTCCTCTAGAATCTGCAGCTAAACCTGCATTCACAAAACATTTGTTAAAATAAAAAACATGAGGCTTCAGTGCCTTATTTTCCTTTGGCAACAATTTAGTTTGCTTCTATGTTTCTTTCTCCTCTGTCAACACATCAGTATGTTGTTTTGAATTCTCAAAAGAATTCATGAGACTGTCAATTAGCCTCTCCTACACATCATATGTTTCAATTTTGCCTCCTTGCTTTTGTTCACAGTAGTGAACTTCTTCTTCCTTAGCCTGCTGCTCGTTAACTCTTCTTTGAAATTGTTTGTTTCTTACTGCCTCCCTTTCATCCTTACCCTCTTGTTCTTTAAGAACCTCCATATCATATTCAAACAATCTTTGTCCTTCCCCAATGACATTCATTGGATCATTTCTTTGGGACAACATTTCCTCAATCTTCATTGGAATAAGAGTTCCATCTTCCTCCTCTATGACATCTCTAACATTCAGCTGTCTACTCTCAGGTGACTCTTCTGTCTCCTTCTGGTTCTGAGGTCTTTCCATCTCAGTCTTGATCTGAACAAATTTCATATTCTATTCCTTCTCTCTGACAAACTCTAAAGTTTGTTCATCCTCCTGTGATGTATCTACAATCATCCACAAATTATTAATTCTAAAATCATAAGACCTGGTGGTCTTACTCGACTCTTCAGTAATCAAATTTCCTTACTGCTCTGAATCTTCTACGTGATTCAGCTCTTCAGATGGTTCTTTTCTTGTAAGAGCTCCAATTATTAATTTGTTAATGAGTTCTTTCTACTGTAACAACTCAATACTTTCCTCCTTTGAGAGGTCTTCTTCATCATACAATGCTGCTCTAGAGTACCTTTTATCCCCTAAAACATTTTTCTCCTCATACTTCAGTTCAAGAGCTCTATTCAGCTTCACTTCAGAGTATTCATCTTCTGTAAGATACTCCTCCATGCTTTCGACAGCTTCACAAGACTATCTATCCTCTCCTATGCATCTTGTAAGCACACCAAAACTATTAGGTTCAAAAACACAAGGCTTGATGGCCTTATACATCAGTTCTTCATCTTCAGTCAGCATCTCCTCATGCTGTTTTGAACTATCCCAATAGTCCATGAGATCTTCACTTGATCTCCATTCTTTAGCTTTAGTGTAGTCTTCACTTTCTCCCAGAATTTCTCCCTGTTCTGGTTCACAAATGTACTCTTCCATTTCCAACTCAACCTCCTTGAGTTTTTCCCTCAGCCACTTTACTTGCTTTTGTTGTAGCCTTATCTACATCTCATGCCATTCCACTGGCTTCTTCCTTAATACCCAACCTTGTCTCTGGTTTTCTTCTAACCACATTGTTAACACATCAAGTTCTTTTCTTATCTCAGCCAACTCCTTGTCAATCTCCTCTTGACTCAGTCTCTTGCCATCTGCTTTGGCATTCTTCTTCTCATATCCTCTATTGTGGCTTCTCTTTGAACCTCTACTATGACTATCAATAGTCATCTTCTTCTCCTCTTCCTTCATGAGCTCCTCACTCATCTGCAATAGATAGTCCTCCTCACTGCAATCTTACCTCCCTAAGCTCTCCTCACTCAGTCTTTTGGTAAGCATAGGTCCTCTATCTAGAACCTCCTCTTGAGCAACACCTTTGCTCCTTCTAGGCTCTTGCAATCTTTCACTCTCTCTTGAGAACACTTCAGTTATCCTCTCTCTGTCCAACCTCTTGTTGGATTCTTCAGGTTCAATGCCATTTCTCCTTCAGAGTGTTTTCCTTACTCTGCCTTCAAGAACACATCTGGTTCTCCTCTCACAACTTCTCTTGCTTTCCTTTGCTGAGATGCTTCACCTGCAACCACAATCTTCAATTTCAATTTGAAACAAAACACATTATCTTACCTCCAAGATCTATGTATGATCTTATTCTCCCATTCTCCTGCACTTTGAATGGATTGTCCTCTGTTTGGTCTCCAAGTCCTCTTTCCTTCAGAACTTGTACTAAGCAATCTTTCTCTCACTTTTCTTCAAGGAATCCTCTATTCCTGTCTACTCCAAGCCTATGATGGAACTGCTACAATCTCCCAATAACTTCAAAAGTTCCCCTACAATCTTCTGTTGTAGCCTCTATCATTCATCAATTAACTTATGCACATTACCTTCTTTTGTGTGCAAACTCCTTTTCATAGGAAATCCTTCCCCACTCTGATTCAATTCTGCTCTGACACCACTAATGATGCAGGGGTACCCCTACTTACACCCACAGTATGCATGTAAAATGCATAAACACATTTGTCCCAAGAATTTCAAAACTCCCTAAGGAGTCCAATCTTCATTTACTAAGTTTTTATCCCCCTTGATAACTCAATGGAACCATTCATTACAATAGCCCAGTCTTTCATTTCCTTCTATCGGAACTCAATCACCCCTTATAAACCTTAGTTTAAGCCTTACCCATTCTTTAGGCCTTCATAACATTGTTGCCGCATATATATACAAACCTCTCTTTAAACCATGGTTAATGCGGACTTAACCACAAAACCCTCTATCGGCACTTAACTCACTATAACCCCATTTATCCTTTATAATGGTGGACTTATATATGAAACTTCACATATTCGTGCTTAATCCTTTATAACTCATTTACAAAGGAAATATACGCAAAACATACCTTTCCGCCTTGGTACGGCCTCTGCACGGTTCTCGAGGTTTCCCCTTTATCGCTGATCGCAATCGGGTATCGACTCCTCCGCGGGTTTTCGTTAACACTAGCTCTATCGCATCTGATATGCGATAACGCACTACCGGATCTCAAATATTATTAACCGCGCCTCAATACTTTATTGGGTCCGCCTTTTCCATATGCTTTATCGCATTTCCTCCGAACTCCGCATTACACAGGAAATACATGGAACGCTGCTCCAAAGCTTAAGGCCGGAACTCAAATGGAATTGAGTCCGCCTCTATAAGCTTTCGGGTCCACTCCTTTCAACCATTTCCGAAGTGCTGCTCCTTCCTTCCGCCGACCTCCAATTAAATCAGGACCATAGATCTGGCTTCCGATTCGATGGTTGCAATTAAATGGTTATCGCTATTTCCATATTTAAAAGGGTCGTTCCAACCTTGTTCCAATAGCTTCGATTAAATCTTGACCATTGATCTAGCGATTGATCCAATAGTCGAGATATTTCCCCATTCCAAAAGTCGCTTGACGGTTTTCCGCCATTGATCTACACTTAGTAGATCCATCGGTCCATGATGACTTCGGATAAACAACATGCACAAAGAATAACAGCCCAAAAAAGCGGTTTTCCCTCTCTCCTTTGTTGTTATGTGTTGCTCAGCTAGTGGAATCGGGTGTTCACTCCTTAATACCACTTACCACTTCTCACTCAGCCGAAATACCACTTGTGTGTTTTAACCACCTTTCTTTGTTAAAATTTTCCGATGCGATATTTCAACACTACCCCTGCATTACTTGTTGTTAAGATTCCCATCATAGTCAAGGTTCTCATCTCGACAGATTCCAAATCCCTTTGTCTCCATAAATATGATATAACTTTACGCCCTTGTTTTAAATCCATACATCAAACCATCTCCAAGGTGGGTTTGACACAACTCCTTTGGAGCCTGATATCAAATAAGACGTCTTTGAGTCAACATAGAGATGGGGACCAACCCACCCATTGGGTTTCTCTGTGCAGTTAATCACCTCCCTATTTCACATCTAATATACATTGTTCACCATTGATGTAGACTTCTGGCCACACGCGAGAACCTTCGGGTAAGATGCATTCTATTGGAGTATGGACCCCCCCCCTCTCCCTGCTTATGTATACGAACATACTCCTAACACCCTAACCCTTCGCCCCCCTTGCATATACAAACTTATGGCTCATTAGCCATCTATCTATGTCGTGAAACCTTCATCGTCGATCCTTATTTTTAGAGCATTAACATAGAATGCAATGTCCACTACAAATCAATCATGACAATCATGATAGTCAATGTCAGAGCCTGCACAACAACCAATCATGTAATTCCCTTTTTCCTATTTTAAAATTATTTTCCAATGTCTAACAAATACCAAAATTAAATTGCCCTCTGTAAGGGGAATTATGTCACATCAACACTCGCTCAATCAATGGAAAATTAGAAATTGTATTTTTAAAAATTAGAAATATTTTTTTTAATTTACGAAACATTGAAATAATCAACATTTTCTGAAAACTTTAGTTAAAACTACAAAATATTCATAAAGTAATATAGAGTCAAGAGTCTTTAACCATGAAACGAAAGCTATAGTCCCTAGTAAAGTAAAGACTACTTAAATTATGCCTTATTAACATGATCAATTTGTTTTTATCTTAATCATTTATTTGTCAGCCACATTTCCCTTATTTATTAAATTAATTATATTATTATTAAATTTCTCATTATTTATAAATTAATTAAATTATTAATGATATTGAGAGTGAAACTAATATATTAACCTACAATATTGGGTAGTAGACATTAGTAAGTAGGAAGATATTTTCGGGAGTGAACAACGAACAGCGGACGAATAGCTAGGGTTTCAGGTTTCTGAGCTCCATGGAGGTGTGCAAAGGGGGGAGCTCCACTCCCTCCTACAGGTAGGCAGTGGCCAGCCGAGGTAAGAAACCTATAGAATCTGTCAGAGGGCCTTCAGGAGAAAGGAAAAAGAATCTGGAAGAGGATCAAGATTTTACCAACCCAAGGGAGGAAAACAGCATGAAAGATAATGAGGAAGAAGACAAAAAATAGGGAGCAGAAAACAAGGCACCCAAGGGGCCATGTAAACCCAAGGCTGAGGTCACTCCCAAAGTAGTTTTAAATGATCCTGCTCTGCAGGCGCACAGGGACCACATGCGGACCTATGCTATCATTTGTAAATTCATAGGATTATGGCCCACTGAAAAGGCATTACAAGCGTGGATTACATACCATTGGAAACCGAAAGGAAGCATAGACCTACACCTTGGGTCAAAGGGTTTCTTCACTGTGGTCTTTACAAATATTAAGGACAAAGACAGGGTGTTTGAAGGAGGACCCTACTTCTACGCAACAACAGGTCTCTACATGTGGCCGTGGATGATGAATTTTCTCCCAGAGCGAGAAAATTTTATTTTGGTCTCGGTCTGGGTAAGACTCTACTCCCTACCTCTTGATTACTGGCAAAAGGAATTGTTATCTGCCATAGGAAATAAACTAGGGCGTTTTGTTAAAGCCTCTGAGGCCACCAGAAGGGGAAAATATACCTCCTTCGCACAAATATGTGTGGAGATGGATCTATCGGGATCCCTACTAGATGAGGTCATATTGGAAGTTTTTGATAAAGAATGGGTGCAAACAGTTGATTATGAACATATTCCTTTCAGATGTCGCAGGTGCCATGAGCATGGGCACTTATTCAGAGACTTCCCTCTAAGCAAAATAGAGAACAAAAGTAAAGCAGCCACAATGAAAGACACTGAAAGCTTTCACAAAGTGGGACATAGAGGAAAAGGGGGAAAAGGGGGCCAAAGCAACAACAAACAGAAGGGCAAAAGGCCAGTCTAAACAAGTTCCAAGTTCTCGAAGAAGAGGAAGGAATATCAAAAGTAGATCAGGTAATGGAAGGAAGCTCAGGGGAGAAGGAGAAAGAAGAAGATAGGGAACAAGCACAAGATGTTACTAAACAGAAAGAAACAATGCTGAGCAATGGAGAACTGGAGATGGATCAAGAAATGACTCAGAGTGAGATGGAAATGGAGGATCATGAACTGCAGGAGATTCTGGATAGAGAAAACCTAGATCTGGAAGGATTCTTGAAACAAGGAACCATGGGAGGGGTAGACTCATTACCTCAAGAAGAGTTCAATAGAGTACAATAGTTGTTCCTATGGAAAACTCAGGCCAAAGGGCTGGAAAGGCAAAGAAACAATGAAAGGCAGGGCAACGAAGGAGTGAAAACTATGAAAACCACACCAGGATTAGCTCCCAGAAACCCAGGAAAGAAAAGAGGCAGGAAAAAGCAGAACGAGCTATTGATGGAATGTGGAAAGCTAATGATAGATTCAGGTAAGATGAAAGACCTATCCAGTTACTCCTTTACAAATCTTTAATAATGAAGTTCACATCTTGGAATATCAGAGGTTTAGGTAGTAAAAGAAAACAAAGAATACTTAGCAATAGAATGAAACAAGAAGCTCCGGATATGATCTTTATCCAGGAAACTAAATGTTCCATTCAAAAAATCAAAGAAATTCATAGCAAATGGCTCAATATATTTGAGTTTCTAGAAGTCAAAGTAGATAATACAATAGGAGGCATACTCACTCTTTGGAACCCTCAAAATATTGGCATAATAGATGTTGAGGCATCTAGGAATTATTTATCAGTGGTTATTCAGCCTATGGGAGATAGCGAGACTTATTTGGTCACGAATGTTTATGGCCCACAAAGACTGGATGATAAACTCAGATTTCTAGATTCTCTTGTATAACTAAGAGATAGACATGCAGAAGTTCCATGGATAATGTGCAGGGACTTCAACATGATCAAATCACTTTCGGAAAAAAAAAAGGGGGAACAAGAACTTTAAGCAAAGATTCTATAGCATTTCAAACTTTCATAGATAATATGAAGCTAGTTGACACTGAAATGAATAATGGCCTCTATACATGGAACAACAAGAGAGGAGGGGAGTCTCAGGTAGCCTCAAAGTTAGAAAGATTCATAATTTTAGAGGACCTTATGCTCACAAACAAGGAAACGATAGTGAGAATTCTCCCCTTTGGTGGCTCAGACCATTGGCCTGTACAAATGGAGGTACATGGCATTGGTACCCCCAAGAACAGACCTTTCAGATTTGAGAATATCTGGCTTACCCACCCCAATTTTATCAACAATATAGCAAGATGGTGGAAAGAAGATCTGCATATTCAGGAACAAGAATGTTTCTGCTCCATAACAGACTAAAGGACATTAAATTCAGACTCAAAGACTAGAACAAGAAGGAATTTGGCAATATTTTTGCAGCGAAAAAAGAGGTTGAAGGAAAAATGTAGACACTCAATCAAATTCTTATTACAGATGGATTTGATAGAGTTAGAGATGAACAAGCCACCAAACTTCATCAAGACTGGGAGAACTTATGTAAACAAGAGGAAATATATTAGAGACAAAAATCTAGAGTTCAATGGCTAAACGAAGGGGAGCGAAACACCAGTCTTTTCCACGGATCCACCATGGCGAACAGATCCCATAATAGGATCTTTTCAATCAAGGACGAGGGAGGTTATCTTCGCAATTCCCGTGAAGAGATATAAACTGTGTTAATCCAACACTTTCAAGGTATAACAAAGGAGACCAATGCAGATAGAGATCAGTTTATCAGGGATTTAACAAGGCATATACCTAGGCTAGTATCAAGAGAGGATAATTTCAATCTCAACAGGCTAGTGACTGAAGAGGAGGTCAGTGAGGCAGTTAAGGAAATGCAGAATGGCAAAGCACCAGGCCTTGATGGTTTCAATGTGGATTTCTTTAAATCCTGTTGGAGCATTGTTAAACAAGATATTATGAATGTAGTGGAGGATTCTAGGTTGAATAGAACCATTCTGAAGGCGCTCAATACTTCCTTCATCTCCTTGATCCCCAAACAGGATAATGCTCAGACTCTGGATAGGTTTAGACCCATAGCTTTGTGCAATGTGGTGTATAAAATAATATCCAAAGTTGTTGCCAATAGACTCAAACCCCTTCTTCCTACTCTAGTTTTTGTGGAGCAATCAGGTTATGTGGAGGGTAGACAAATACTCAATAACATCATTCAAGCGCATGAAGTGGTGCATTCATTGTTAAGCAACAGGAAGGCGGGAATGATTATGCAATTGGACCTTGCCAAAGCTTATGATAAGTTGAATTGGACCTATATTAGGAAGGTCCTTCTAGCCTTTGGATTTGATCACAATTGGGTAAGATGGGTTATGGCACTGGTCACTTCTTCTAGCTTTTCAATTTTGGTCAATGGTTCTCCTTCCAAGACCTTCACTCCTTCAAGAGGTCTCAGACAGGGAGATCCGCTCTCTCCCTTTCTCTTTATCCTCATGATGGAAGGACTTGGGTGGTCTATCAAGCATGCGAAAGCAGGGGGTAACATCAAGGGTATCCAACTTTCTGAAACTGGACAGGCTTTGTCCCATCAACAATTTGTTGATGACACTATGTTGCAGGGAGTCCCCACGGTAAAAGAAGCTCTTGCTTATAAAAAAATACTGCGTGACTTTGCTATGGCCACAGGTATGGAGGTAAATTTGTCCAAATCTAAGATTTTTTTCTTTAATACTAATATCGCTATTCAGAGAAATATCTCCAAAATTATGGGCTTTCAAAGGGAGGTCCTTCCTTCCAAGTACCTGGGAGTTCCTCTAACTGATAAACCTTTGCACAAAAGCATATGGGAGCCAGTAATTAATAAGATGCAGGATAAAATCTGAAAATACACTATCAGATCTTTAAACTTGGCAGGCTGGTTGGTGCTTACAAAAGCTGTTTTGCAATCAATCCCCATTTTCATGCTTTTAGCACTTCCAACTCCAAAGGGAGTTTTACAACAATTTAGAACCATTCAAAGAGACTTTCTTTGGGGTAAGGGGGAGGAGAGAAAGAAATGGGCCTTGGTAGCCTGGGATAAGATTTGCAAACCAAAAACCCATGGGGGTCTTGGATTGGATGATCCAAATGTACTCAGCAAGGTTTTAGGGGCAAAATTATGGTGGTGTTGGGTAAAAGATCCAAAGGCTCAGTGGGCTAGTGTATGGAAAGAAAAATATGCCAGCAATTGGCAAGATAATGATCACATAAGGATGACGGGAATCATAAAAGGATCCCACATTTGGAATAAGGCCTAGGAGAATAGAGGCTTAGTGCAGAAAAATAGTTTCTGGGAAATCAGAGAAGGAGACCTTGCTCTATTTTGGGAGGATAAATGGCAACAAGAACCTACACTATTAAGAGAGGACTTTCTGGACCTCAAGAAAGAAACAGATACCAAAGGGCTTTTCAAGGTTAAAGATTTTTGGGAAAAAATCAGTATAGAAGACAAATGGAGAACCTGGAAGAATATAGAATATGGGGATGACAACCCCTTGAAAGCAAAAGCTGATGCGCTACTAACAATTTTGGACCAAAGGAAGATTCTAGTTTCAGAGGGGCAAGACCAAATTAGATGGGGCAACAATAAAGGTACCTTCAATATTAAGGAAGTCAAGAAGATATTCCTTGAGATGGATTCCTACGTACTGGACAGGGTTTGGCAGAACCTTTCGAGGCATCAAGGTTGGATGAAAATTAAACTCTTCATGTGGTTGGTACATCATAAGAAAATTCGGACTTGGGAAAATATTCAGAAGAGGGGTGTTCTGGGACCTTCTAGATGCTAGCTCTGTGAAGCCCAAGAGGAAACAATGGAGCGCCTTCTCAATGACTGCATCTTTACCTCTAGGTTGTGGGATACTTTTGCCATAATTTTCCAACAGACGGACAGGGACAAAGAAAGCATTATCAACAGCCTAAATAAATGGAGACGAAACTTCTCTAAGTATGAGTTTCTTCGCTTGGCTTGGGTTTTAATTCCAGGCTTCATAATTTGGAATGTTTGGAAAGAAAGGAACACTAGAATATTCAAAAATGTTCACAACACTACCCAACACATTTTTTAGCAGATCTTAAGACAACTCAAGGAGACAGTTGGCACTATTAGGCAAAACTCCCCAAAAAATCCACCTTCAGAAAATGAGATGCAGATACTTCGTCCGCTGGGCATGTAGGGGCTTATACGACAGGGAATGCATAGGAAGGTTATGAATCCGACAAATAGGCCAGATTATTGGCATCCTCCCCCTTAGGGTTTTCTGAAATTCAACATTGATGGGGCCTCAAAAGGCAACCCAGTTCTTGCTGGTTTTGGAGGAGTGCTACGAGATGATAATGGCTGTATTCTTTTTATTTTCCATTGCCATTTGGGAAGAGCTACAAACAATATGGCTGAATTAATGGATTTTGAACAATGTTTAGATTTACTGAAGTAGGATAATCTCCATAATATAATTATTGAAGTCGATTCTGAGTTGATCATTAAGTCGATTAAAAGAATATGATGTGGGACAGAGCTGGAAAAAGTCTCAAGTCATTGGAGGCTGATCCAGGTCTTTCAAAGGATCCAATTTCACCTCCTAGACTTACGCATAGTGAGTTTCACTCATGTGCGTAGGATGACCAATAAATTGGTGGACATTTCGGCCAATCAAGGAGTGGTTTGCACTAAAAATAGGGTCAAGTTGATTTGGCGAGAGATGCCTCAAAACATATTAAGGGAGCAATGTTTTAGTTAGGCGAAAGAGGACAATAAGGTATACCGTAACAGAGCCACAAAGACGGGATCTGGTTGACTTTTATGCAGAGTTATGACACAAGTAAGGTCGCTTTTGGCATGCAGGTCTATGATTGGCAACAACGAACTAGAAGTTTCAGGGGGATGGCTGAAAGAAGGGATCTTCATCTTCCTTGGCCCAGGCGCCGGAATCCAGTCTTTCGCGGCAGCCGCAAAACCCCACTTTTTTTCCTGCGGTAGCTTTACCGCCCTCGAAGTGGTTTCCGGTGTATCGCACCCCCTTCATGCCGAAAGCGGTTTTTCTCATTTGGAAGCGATTCCACTCACCATGCAACACGTGGCTCAGAGTGGGGAGGAAATACCACCCTCATCGCATGGTAATCATCGGTGAGTTAAGGCCGTGCGATATGATTCGTAACCGTTGGATCAATCGCGGTCAATCTACGGCCAGGATTAATCGTGCTTGTTTGTGGGTCCGAAACAAAGGTTAAGTTTTGAGTTGTTCGCACGACCCATCTGGAATCGCGCACATATGGTGGATTTCGGGAGGTGAAAATGAATGAAGGTTATGTTAAAAATGGACCCGATAGAATTATCAATTATGGTCTACTGAGTTCATCGGGTCCGTATTGCTTGTTAAACGGTGTGCTTATTGGCCACCCGAAATGTTTCTCATCCGCTGGATCTTTAGCTCAAGATCTAACGGCTAGTTGTGGGTTAAGCCTTTTGTACACTATTTCTTTTTTATTCAACTGAATAGAAAGATCCGCTCTTGCCTTAGCAAAAAAAAGAAACTAATATATTAACCTATTAAAATATCAGCTATTACTTTAATACTAGCTACTTTTCAAGTCAAATGAAATATTAGGAAATATTAATTATTTTCGAGTCCAAAAAAAATCTTAAGTTATAAAAAGAGAAAGAGAAAGTTGGGAAAGAGAAAGATTACCAAAAAGAATATTTTTATTTCTATTTAAGAAATTAAAAATATTTTATTAGTGAGTATAATTATATTTGATTCAAAAATAATTAAGAAAATGGAATATGAAGTTACTAAGATTTGTGGTATAAGAAATTATTAAGACTTGATTTAATTTTAAAAATAGTGAAAAATATATGTGAACAAAAAAAAGTAAATTGAAAATTTGAAATTAAAAATTAATTAAAATTTCATTTAAAAAAAAATATATGTAAAGAACAATAAAGAAAATTGAATATTTGAAATTAAAAATTAATTACAATTATAATAGATTTACAAGGTAAAAAAATCTCTAGTTTTTAAAATTAGTTTTATATTTGATTATTTATATTAATTATTTTATTATTTATTTTTTTTTTTTGTTATAAATCTATAGTCAAATTAATAAGTAATGATCATAAATTTATGAGAAAAAAAAATTCAACGTAAATCACATGATTATACATCTGTACGTTTCGAACTAACATTAATTTATGATCATAAATATTAATATTTATATATATATATAATTTTATAATTTTAAGTTTTCATACATTTAAATACGGTGAAATTAAAAATGTAATATTTTAGTTGTTAAACCATTGAACTTTCCATTTCTGTTAACGCACTCTCATCTCTTTGGCCGTCATCAACTAAAATGTTCGTGCACGCTTTGGCAATTTCAAGGGTTTTTTTATTAGTGGAGGGCACGCTTGGGCAATTTCAACGGTTTTTTTTAGTGGGTGGATTTTAAAATTGGGAGTAGATATTTGGAAAAAGTTCAAATTCATTTTTTAATAATCAGGGTTTGTGATATCTATCATAATCATAATAAAAGGTATTTAGCATGATATTTTCCTCTGTTATGCTTACATAATGTGTTATATTATAATGTTTTACAAAGTCAAGTTTATGAAATCTAACGTTTTGCTAAGTTCATCATCTATAAATGCATTAAATTTCTTTGCCAATTCTTACAATATGATATGGAGGAATTTTGAGTTGACTTTATCTCATTCCCCAGTTTTATTTACCAATGGCCCCATGTAAATATTGAAGACTTCACAACTTGCCTCACTCCTTTCTTCTAACAATGTGCAATGCTAGTTGTTACCTTTTTAAAAAAAATTATATAGATATGCATTTTGTATTTCGTGGTACCAATATGCAAAATAAGTGGCAATTTTAAATTAATTATTAAAATAGTTAGTGAGTAGATAATAGTTATATAAAAATTTAAATGATTATATAAATAAAAAAATTTAAATTTATGTACTCGATTCATGTATACTTGTAGTTATTATGTTGGTGATAGTATGGTTGAGTTGTCATGATTCTTATGTTGATTATTTTTTGGTTACATGTCGGTTAGATGATGTGTACCAAATTGTTTAGTTATTAATCGGTTGATGAATGTATGGATTAACAAATGTTGTTGTATAGACTAATATGCTCAATGTTGCAAGTTGAATCTATTTAATTGTTGTGTTTTATAAATTTTTAAAGCTTTTTCTAGCTTTAAAGTTTTAGATTGCTGATTAAATATGATAATTATAGGGATAAAGAGAATTTAAAATGAAAAAATTGTTTTTATAAGTCTTATAATTTTTTATGAACTTTTATGATTTGTTTTTATTACCAACTCTTTCTTCCATGCATATAGAACTGTTCCTATTTCATGAATGTTGATGAGGTCGTAGATTCGTATAGGTTTTACAGTTTCTTTATAATAATTTATGTTTGTTATATATATATATATATATATATATATATATATAGTTAAAATGAATTGAGAATTTGAGTATTAATTAAAATTTTTAGAGAGAGTATGAAAATGGTTGGCCATCTTAATCTTGTGAATCATTAGAGAAATCTTAACACGACCATAGTTTAAAGTTTTCTAAAAATGTTGATTGATTCATAGACAAGAGGTTTTAACAAGATTGTCCACGCAAAAACAAAAGGGGACTACACTACATCAAGGAATAAAGAGAAGTACAACTATGAATTATGTTATCAAAATGTGACATATTATTTGGCTTCTGAAGATGATGAGTTGTCACTATTGCTTCTTACTACATTAGAGGATCCCAAAATTAGTTGTCGTTGATCTTATTCCTATGTCTAGAGTGAAAGTTGTGTTTTGGGTCATAACTACAATGTTAAAGCTGGGTTTGAAGATGGTTATGAGTGTATTCCAATAGCTACAGTTCTAGCACACTCAATTTCCAAACCATGGTTTCCAAGATACCCACCCTACATGTTTATTACCACAAAAATAGTGTCAAATTGCCCACTAGGTTCATGCTTCTTGTGTCATTTAGGTGGGATTGTAGAGTGTTCTTAAGTGCACTTATTGTGGAACAATAGAGTTTGTCTTACCTCATGAAGCTCTCAATAGTCCAAGGATGAGGATGACACTCCAATAATAACAACATTGGGATGATAGAGAGATGAATATTAGAAGAATGGGTATAAGGATTGAGAAATTGAGTTGCTAAAATGTCTAAAGAGGATGTGACCTCAAAAATTCCAAATTCACTAAGCGAGAAACAGGAAGTGTTTGCTACCCAAAGGGGGTAACGAAGATCAGTGCCATGAATCCAAAGTTCAGCTACATGAAGGTTTGAAGCTACTACAGAGAATTAAAGGGTGACAAATCTATAATTTTCCAACCAAAAGGATATTATCCCACCTTGAACTATGGGAACTATCATAGAGGATTCAATAGACTAGATGGGAGGGGAGTGAATCATAATGTTGAGTCGTACAATTCTTATCAACATTTTCCTAGATTCATGAAGGGGTTGTAACATATGCTAATCCATCTATTGGGATGCATGTGATTGAAGGTGGTGATTATGGGATAGATTTTCCATGACATTGATCATTGATAATTAAAGACCCCCAATGTTAGTCAGTTTCCTTATTGGCATTTGTATCAACTAGGTAATTATGTGCATGGAGAAATGCAATGTCTCTAGAGCTTCAAACTAGGTGATGAGGCTCATCATTGGGTAAAATATATGGACCTATTGAAGCCTCGCAAATCGTTGCTACAACATGGGGGAAAACCACCCGGTCCGGACCTTGGTTGGCAGCTCCTTTTCCGTTTGGTATAGTGGCTACGACTGGGGATAATGGGACCAGTTTCCCAAAAATATATTTTGGTAGTGTTAATGGGGTGATATATAATGTGACGGGGGAATGATTTCACGAAGTGTTATCTAATATAAACTATTAATCACATGCATATATCCTAGTTTTAAACACTATCTAATTATAACTATACCCAGGAATAAAAGAAAAATATACGATTTAGAATAATGTCCTATAGCAATTGGTAATAAAGATCATTCAACTGCAATAAGAAATGAAATCGTTTAACAATAATCGTTTTGGATAAATAGTTAGCCAAAATGATTGTGAGAGATATAATATAGAATCGTTCATGTATTCATGCAATAATACTAACCGAAATTCAAACTTTCATACATAAAGCAATTGAAGAAAAATTATTGCCTAATACATAAATAAGACAAAATCACAAGACAAAAGTACCATTTGTAATAAGTTCTACTCATGCGTTTCAGCAATATTGATCTAATTCCAACCAATCTAACATCATCTAAGAGTGAAAAAGTACAATTTCAGTAGAACGTGCGAGATATAAAAGAAAATAGATCCTATTCCATTCATTCTACCAGAACCTCCTCAAAGGTACATAAATGCATGTTTTGAAGAATGTTTCTGATAAAATTTATAGACCCCTCTCTAAATGCATGAGAGGGATTTAAATACTAAAACTATAGGTCCTAAAATAGATTATTACAAAAATAGTTGAGGAGGTTTAAACGACCTTCCTCAGATTATGCGAAATGAAACTAAAATAGAAATAAAACAAGGTGACTAACTCCTTTGCATTTGATCCTTAAGATCACAGATATCCATCATTGGTTTGAGCTATGTTGGTTGGCCGATCACAGATTTCAATTGTCTAGTAAATACGACATCCGTTAGTGCTGGCACCATTTTCTGTGTGGAAGTGGTTAGGAAACGCAGGGTCATCCACTGGCTATATGGCTTGACTAAGAATTGCCAGTATGCTTCCTAGTTCAGCTTGCTCGTTTGTCTGATCACCTCCTCCATTTCCTTTACTGCTTGTCTCCATTGTCACTCCATTTGATTGGCGTTTTGAAGAAATCCTGGTACAGATTCTGCAACCAGGTTGGCACCATGTAGATTTTTGTTACTGCTTCAATGATGTTGTTTTTTGTTGTTGCCATGACCGATGTTTCACTTTCTGCTTGCTTGAGCTGAGAATCCCAGTCTGTATATTGAATTTCTTTATGTGATTCCTCCAGCTTTGGCAAATCATCCTTTCTCCCATCTTCTGATTCTTGCCAGGTGACAAAGTCAGAAATCCTTTTATCGATTTCGTCATACTCAAGCCTCATGTCGACGAATTGGCTTGTTAGCTTATCACTGATCTCGCAGTAAGGATTTACTTGCGAGATTTCTTAGCACAGAAGTTCCTTTTGTTGCATTAGTTGGGTGTTAAGGTCGAGTGCTTCTTTTACGAACTGATCGATTTGCAGACTGTCTTTATACTTCTTTGTCATAGATTGAATCTGCACATCCTTTTTTGCTAGGTTGGATTGATGTTGTATTTGCATCTGTTCAAACTCTTGTTGTAGTTTGGCAATTTGTAACTCTGCTTGTTGGTTAGATTTTTCTTTCTCTAATTATTGTTCCAACAGCAGGATCTTTTGTTCTTTTTCTCTTAGCAACATTTTAACCTCTGCTTCTTTATCAATAGTTGTCATAGCATAGGTTCCCACAAATTTCGACAATCTCGTAAGGTTCTCAGATGGGTCCATGGGTGAATCTTTGCAAACAATATCCATTGGTTCATTTTCGGGATTGGTAATAGCTACAACATCCAACTTTATTTTTTTCTCTGCCTTTTGATGACAACTTTATGGGTAGGGCTATAAAACAAATCTAAGGGAGGAATTTCCTCAACTCTTAAAACAATTTCAGAAGTGGGGGTGGTAGGAATGAGCTCTACATATTGAGTACTTACAGTTTTATCAACTGTAACTTACTGAGTTGATCTGTGATGTGGAGTGTGTACTTCATATATTTGTTCTTCTGTATGGAGCTTTTTATTAAAATTCTCCCATTATTTTTCTCAATCAACAACTGGAGGTTTTGCCGACTAGGTGGAGGTAGAGTGCATTTCAGCCTGTTTCTTCGCCGAGGTTTGCTTGGCTACTTTCTCTGTAGTTCTGGTTGTGTCCCTTTCAGACTCTTTGTTTTTACTACCCCCATTCTGGGTTGTTTCTCTGAGTGCTCTGACTCATGGGTAGACTTTTCCTTGGACTTTGCTCCAGAATTATCTTTAGAATTTACCCTGGAGCTTTCCTCTAAGCTTACACTGGGAGTTGGCTCCCTTATTGGTTCAATATGTAGAAGGTTTGATGGGACCTGTAATAATCTCCTCTCTCTATATTCATGGAATGCCTTAAGATCATCTAGGGCAAAAATTAGTGAAGCCATATGCTTTACTTCCGAAAATGTCTCTTTTTGTAGGAAGACGCCATCGAATGCATCTTCCTCATGGGTGAATATTTTCACTTTCACCATAGTAGTGAAGTCTTTGGCGGTGCCATTTGGGTCATACTGTCTTCTTGGGAATGTAGCCAATTTCATAGATTTCATAATCTCTACTTCCTTGCATGCATGTCCAAAATCATGTAGTGCAAACGCACCACATTGCAACAGAAATGTAGGCCAAATGGCCTTTTTCTGTTCCTTCAATCCTTTGCTCAGCCCACCTTCTCCTGTTGTTTGGTAGGCTATCTCCCTAGCCATTAACTTATTGGGGACATAGTATGGGAGGACATGCGGTGAAGCAATGCTCCCAAATACTCTGATATATGTAAATATCTCCTCCCCAAACCATCTAGCTACAAGTAGGATATCTACTTCAGTTTCTCTAGAAAATCTAGGGGCATTCCTGTTGTAGACCTATTTATGAATATGCAGCATAACTCCTTGACAAATTCTATAAAAATGGGGGTGAAACTGAGACTCCCACATATTCTTATGATATATATGAATGGGAAGCGGGTCTTTCATATTCCATTTCCATCCCATGATAGGAAATTTGGAACCAAAACTGATAGCGTCCATTATATAGGCACTCATGAAAAATTGAGGGTAAACCCTAGAATAGATAATCCTGTTTCTCCTATACTCCATTATGGATTTCACCAAATTATCAAATAAAAATTGGGCCCAATTCATTATTGTTGCGTTTACGACTGCATCTATTAATGGCAACCATTCTGGGCAAAATTTGGTACTATCGAGCTTGTTGAACATTCTACATAGCATGGCTGCTGCAAAACTATGAGGGGGAGATACAGATGATGTAGAATACACACCTGATTTATCCTTTTTGATCAGTCCTTCATTTTGAATCTAGGTTCGCATAACGTCTGCTAGGTCTTAATTATCCTTAGAAAATTTCTCAAGGAACTTTTTGTTGTAGAACATCTGTGGCTCTGGCAGATTGTACATAAGCCATAGGTTGTCTGGTGAAAAAGATTCCATAACCTCCTTCCTGCTATTCTTAGATTCTCTGTTTGAGACATCCACCTGATCAATTATCCACTTGACCATATTTGTATATGGAATTATCTTTGGTCTTACAGCTATGCGGTGAAAAAATGAGCACTCCATCTCGAAGATGGAGGCGTCTGAGGAAGCATGACCATCATCTGTGGCCTTTGTTACCAGAGGTCTTGGTTGCTCTTCTTCTAATAAATCATACATGTTTTCCCACGTAGAGGTTCCTCCACCTCTGCTACATGTAGTGTAAGAGAATCAAGGAGTCATTTCTGATTTCCCAGATGCGTCTACCTGACTCCTCTTCGCCATTGCTCCCAATGACCTTTTCTGTGGAATTTCCCTGAAAATGGAGCAAAACAGAAGTTATCAGATATATAGAGATAAGAATGAATAATGCAGATAACTTTGAAAAGGTGACAAGGAAGGAGTTTTTATTTGAATGGAGGTGAGAAGATATCGTATCATGTTAAACTGTCTTTCAAACGTAAATGCTATTAACCCTTACTAAACGCCCACTAATGGTTCCTTATCCCTAGCTTTATTGCTCATTAATGCTCTGCATTGTAAATCAGGGAAGAAACTTTTTAGGGTGGCGAGCCTTTAAACTACGAAAATGTCGATTTTACGATTGTGATGCAATATCGCAAATCGCATTGTGATTATGTGCTTTATTTAACATTTCTTTAGTTTCTACGGGATGCGAAATGCAGTCCGCTCATTATAGTTTTCAAAGCATAGCTTATTTGTTAGGATTTTCTATGTAAATCCCTTTTCCTTAAGCAGTGGACCTGAGTGTTTGTTTATAACATATTTCAGAATCGGGTCAGGGTCTTCAATCGCATTTCGCAATCTCGCATGATGATAAGGGTTCGGGCTTCTCTTAAGTGTTCTTAATGTGATGCGATAAGGGAGATTGTGTCATCATAATCTTGCATATCGAATAGTTTAAGATACTTTGTTAAGGCATGCCCCTTGTAAGTGGTGATTTGCGATGCGGGCCTTATTTTAATAAGAAATGCTTTAGAACTTAGTTCACATGGGAAACCTAATAGTTATGAGGTTTAAGGCGATGTTCTCTTTTGATCGCTTTTCGCTAGTTTTGATTGATAGCAAGGCTTTTGACACGCTTGATTGTGCGATATGTGAAAAGACGAACATTTGCTAGCTTTTTCAAAAGGTTTTATCTTGATATCTTGCTTTATTCCAAAAATTAACAAGAAAAATTCCTAAATGCTAAACTTATTTTTGGAAGGATTTTTTAAAGGGTCCCCATTTATTAATATAATATTGACTATCACTATTAATAAATGGGGGGTTGTTGAATAGCACAACAATTGGCGATTCACTTGGAAGAACCAGTTATCTCTGACAGTTTTTTGAAATTTCTAAAAACTTCCAAAATAAAGGTAATTTTAGAAAATAAAAATTACATGAAATATAAGATAAGAAATATTGCTCTGAATAATAAAACAACATTTACCTAACTATCATCCTTTTGATCATCCTCTTCAATATGAAATTTTCTTTGTCTACATCAGTCATTACTTGGTTTTAAAGATAAAAATAGGGGGACTCTCACAGATCAGCTTTTGGTATACTCAGTTGCCATAGGTAGAGCCTCTACTGCCAACAGGTGTCCATAGCCTCGACAAGGTTACCTTTTAACCAGCAATGATTCAGTATCCCATCTAGATAAGAATGCAATCCTTAAAGATAAGTTCAGATTTATATACTTGTTTTTCTAAATAATTTTCTTTTCTTTAAAGTTTTCATTTCACTCCTCAAAGGCCATTGTCTTGGTTTGGTGACCAAAATTGACAATGCCATTCACTAGTTGTAACTTGGTTGAACAAGCTAGCTCTTGATGAGACCCCTTGTCTTTTGATTGATGGAATCTCAAGCCATTACCCTGTTTTGATATGCAGTATTGGTAATGTCAGCTAGTTATTTCCCTATGATCATGGTAAGCCAGCTCTTGATGAGACCTCTTATCCTTTAAGTTTAAGCATATTTTAGAATTACACTCTGAGGATGAAAGCTTACTAGATGGGGAGAATCATTGACTTCTTAAGAGTTTCTGGATGACAATTGTAGAGTTGAAGATGCTTTTCTGTAGAGAGACTTTGCTTTGTTGAAGATACTTTTCTTGACTGATGGTAGAGCAAAGGTTTCTTTATAAAGTTGAGGTTTAGCAAAAGACAAATAATTTTGGCAGAGAACAAGCAATTTCAGAGCAATAAAACTTAACCCATGTTTCAAATGCGAAAATCATCTTCTTAACCATCTTTACTTATACAAGCGAAAAGTCAAAATATAAAAGAGACTATTATTTGTAAAGCCAAAAGTAAATGCTACTCAAATTTTATTTTTCTAAAAAGTAAAGTCAATAATATACAAGGAATAGAAGAGGTGATCTTCTATGAAAAATGTTTTTTAAGGATCTACCCATTAACAGGTAGAGATTCTCTCTTGCTTGATAAATCTTGTAATAAAAAGGTTGATGGGCCTATGTGTTCCACAATTTGAAATGGGCCAAGCCACATTCGTTGGAACTTGGTATGCTTACCTTTCTCCTTGTGTGATTTATCCCATTTCAATACCATTTCTCCGAGATGAAAGGATTTTGTACTTACAAAATTAGAATCAAAAGAAGCTTTGACTAACTGTTGATGATTTTCATGTGTAACTTTGGCCTTTTCCCTTTCTTCTTCGAGCTTAAGGATTTGTAATTGTCTCACTTGCATAGAATAGGAAGGAGTTTCTTCAATAAATTGAACTAGGGCTAGCGACAAAATAGCTAAATTTGTGGGAAGGACAACTTCTTTCCCATAGACCAAATTAAAAGGAGAAGTGCCTATAGAGCCCTTCTGTGTTATTTGATCTGCCCATAGAGAAAATATTAAAGACTTATGCTAGTTTTTCTGACTTTGATCAACGGTTTGTTTAATAATTCTTATGAGATTTTTGTTTGTAGATTCGGCTAAGCCATTTCCTTGAGGATAATAGTTAGCAGAATATTTAAGTTTAAAACCTCTTTTAAGAGCAAATTCTGTCATAACATTGCCTGAAAAATAAGATGCATTATCAAACATAAGGGCAGATGGCAAACCAAATTTGGTAATAATAAACTGATCAATGAATTCAATGATGTTCTCAGAATTGGCTACCTTAAGCAGAATTGCTTCAACCCATTTTGTGAAGTAATCAGTTACTGTAAGAACATATCTATGTTGCTTAGAGGAGTGAGGAACGATCTCACCTATTATTTCCAATCCCCATTGTTCAAATGGATGTTCAATGTTGACTGGTAGTAATGGTAACGCAGGTTTCCTCTATCTGCCAACAACTATTTGACAAACTTTAAATTTCCTTACATAATTGTGTGCATCCTTGAATAAGGTTGGCCAATAATAGCCAGCATGCAGGATTTTATGTGTGGTTGTATCCCCTCCAAAATGTCCACCAGCTGGCCCATCATGGAGTTCCTGCAAAACCTTTTTGGCCTCATATTTTTCAAGACATCTAAGAAAAATAGAATCATAATTTATTCTAAATAACACATTATTGATGATTTGGTATTGTCTATCTTTTAGCCTCAAATCCCTTTTGTGGAGGGGTATCCCAAATCTTAAATAAAAAATTATATCAACATATCTGGATTCAGTATCATTAAGGCTTACCTCATATACTTGTATATCGTTACCTGAATCTTGTAATGCTGGTAAGTTGGATGCTCCTGCTAACACTCTGCAAAAACCTTGACCTTTTATAATTTTAGTTGGTCTGATTTCAATGTCATATTCTTGCAGTGTCGTTACCCAATTTGCTCTCTTATCACCCACATTCCTTTGTATTAACAAATTTCTCACTACTGAGAATGGTACTACTACCTTTGTGTGGTTTTTGAGGAGGAACGGTCTGAAATGCTTTATGGATTTGAAAACAACAAAGGCTTGTTTTTCAACATCTGAATAGTTCAATTCAACCCGTTAAAAATTGGAGGTAAAGAAAGAAATTGGTGCTTTGGTTTTATCATCATTGACCTGTGTTAATATAGTTGCAAATGAGTCTCAGAAGCAAAAGTATATAAGATGAAATGATTAGAAAAATGCAGAGTTGCCAAAGAGGGAGAATTTATGATCACTTGTTTAATCAAATCAAAGGCTTCATGCTCTTTGTGTCCCCATTTAAAAATAGATTTTTTCTTAATTATGGATTGAAGAGGTAAAACAATTCGTGAAAAGTCAAGGACAAATCATTTTACAAAATTTATCTGTCCTAGGAAATATTACATAGACTTTTTGTTATGAGGTAAACGAATTTAAGAAATTTCTCTTATTCTATCAGGGACAATGTGAATCCCTTCTTTGGATACAATGAATGTAAGGAGTTTTCCTTCACTTAACGCAAATAGATATTTCTTGGTATTAAGAGAAATTCTGTACCTTTGACAACATTCAAAGATTTGTTTTAAATCTCTCAGATGATTACTTCGTTTTTTGGAGTATACAATTATGTCATCTAAATAGATTACCACTTATTTATTTACCAAACCTTTGAAAGCTATATCCATGGCTCTTTGAAATGTTGCACCAGCATTGATTAATCCAAATGGCATCTTTTGATAGGCGTAGGTGCCCCATTTGGTTCTAAATGTAGTCTTTAGCCGGTCATCTGGGTGTACTAGAATCTGATTATAACCTAAAAATCCATCCAGGAAAGACATTAGTTTTGAGCCTGCAACTGATTGCAATATCTGTTCCATAGGAGGCAACAGAAAGTTGTCCTTTTGACAAGCTTTATTGAGATTGCAGAAGTCTATACATATTCGAATATCACCATTCCTTTTTTCTGACTGGGACAAGGTTGGAGACCCACCTGGAATGTCTGACCAAGAAAGTAATCTTGGCTTTCAATAGTTTATTCAATTCATACTTAATTTGATTTTCTAAATTGGGATGAACTTTTCTCAATTTCTACTTCACAGGTTTTTCATCAGATGTCTTGGGGATGGTATTTTGAATTATAGAAGTGTCTTATGTTTTAAGATCTGCACAGTTTCAAGCAAAGACATTTTTATATTTCTTCAACAATTGTATAAAGGTTGATTTTTCATCTGATGTAAGACCAAGACCTAGGTTGATATTTTGAGGTTTAAGGTCATTTCCGAGATTAACCAATTCAAACCTCAGATTTGAACTCTGAAGTTTTGAGTTGGTCGGCCTTTTGAATCTGTGCTTAAGGTCATATAAGTCTTCCAGCTTAACAACAAACTCAGGTATAGCATTCATTGTTGTGTCTTTCTTAAGCTGGCCATCATGTTGATCTTCATCAATTATCTGGTCATCCTAAGAGCCTTCTGATGTCAAAAATCTTATTATATCTGGATCGTTATTAAAGACTCGCCAATTGGTGACATTGTTGGAATAGAAGACCTAAAAGTCATTTCAATAGAAAAGTGGTCAGGACTGTAATCTCTCGATGGAATGAGCTTGGAGGCCACATTAGCCAAAATATCGGCACTTGCGTTTTGGAGTCTTCGGATAGGGGAAATATTAAACGCTTTAAAGTGAGAAGTGAGGTCTTGGACTAATGATTGATAATGTTTCAAATGTTCAGACAAACAATGTATAGTATATCTTACCTATTTTGTCACAATTTCTGAATCACCAAACACTTGTAGGTGTTTGATATTAAGGTCGATGGCTTTATACAGGCCTTGGACTAATGCTTCATATTCAACAATGTTGTTTGTGCAATCAAATTCAAGTCCGCATGCTAACATAGTTTTTTCCCCTTCTGCGCTAACTAATATGAATCTCGCTCCTGCTCCATTGTTGGATTTAGATTCGTCAAAAAATAATTTCCAAAATAAAGAGCTAACTACAGGTTTATCTACAAAATTTATACACTTAGAAGTAGTTGTTTGAGAAAAATTTTCAACTTGCGACACAACATAATTTTCCAAGAAAGGTGAAGTATTTTCATTGAAATTTCCTAGAAATGATTCGACTAAGTAGTTTTCGATGATATTGCTACTCCATGTGACTGGCTCGTTCTCGCCTTCTAATTCTGTAATAATATACTTTTGATGCTTTTCACGATCAACCCTTATTTCATTTGGCTTTCCATTATAGGGAAGCCACATGTGATACCAGTCAATCACAAAATAACCATGGAGTTTCTCTGACAAGTCTCTACAAAGGATTAAGTCGTAGAACTTGGGAATATCAGCTACAAGAATTTTAATGAATTGACACACTTTAGGGTTCAATGAAAGTGTAATGGTAAGTTGATTAAGTTCCCGTATAACTTTGACTTGGGATCAATCTAATTGCACAATGCGCACAATGGATTTTTGAGGTTGACCATTCAATTTTGGGCAAATAGTTCTAGGTAAAATATTAGATAAAGCTCTAGAATCAACTAAAGAGTTATGTAGATTTTTGTTGAAAATTTCAAAAGTCAACAAAAATGGAGAAGTATGGGATTTAGATCTTCCTCCGATTAGAAGAATATTGGTAGGATCGATTCTTTCTAGTGAAGTACTAGGGGTGTTGGGAGAGGGATCCCCAAAGGGAAGTTTTTGGGCTAAAAGCCCATGTTAAGTCAATTTTTGTAATATAATTATAAAGACTCCACACTTTGTGGTCATGGAGCACGAAGGTGTTATGTGTCCAAAAGGGTAGTCTACCCTTAGTTTTGTAAAGAAAAATTGGCTGTAAGAGACCTACCCATGGTCCGCGGACCATGGGATTGTATAAAAAGAGCTAAGATCTAAGTAGTTTAGGCATCAATCAATCGATCAATAGAATGGCAGATCATGTAATAGAGTGAGAGCTCTGAAGAAGAGGTCTAAGTCACAGGCTGTAGTGTAGATAGAGGCTTTGCAACTGAGTGTGCCGAGGCCTAGGGTAGAAGTCCGCAGTTGAGTGTGCAGACCCCTGCAGCTGTGTGCGCAGGGTGGACAAAGTCTGTAACACTTGGGAGATATTAATAAAAGGAGTTATTCTGCAATTTTTGTGTCATTGTTTTGTTGATGGGTTTAGATATATTGTGTATGAATTTCCTTTGTTATGCTTATATGATGCGCAAATTAATACAATTACATTGAATAATTGAACACAATTACGAATTTCTGCTTATGCGGTGATAGCTTTAAGTATTTGACAAGATAAGCAAATCACTTAGGATAATTGAGGAATATGCACGACACGATGCCATAGCAGAACGAAAATACCTGAGCCACAGGTTAGGGCTGTGTGAAGGTTGATCATATACTTTCGTGAAGGTATTGAGGACTGGAATATAGAATTTGTCTTGCAAGCCCTAGAGCGAAACCACCGACGCAAAGGCAGGGATAGAAGAAATCAAACGACATCACAACCATCTCAGGGTGAAAAAACTTGGTTTGAGCATCCCCCCATACTGCTTCAGGTGAGACTTCCGTCCACGCTCCGTGGGCTGATGCCAAAAGGGCCAGTAGTGTAGGGATTTATTTGGCTAATTAACGTTGAACCTGGGTCAGGCCCCTCTCAAGCCAACAAATGGTTCCTATTTGAGCATGTACTGATGCGATTTGGATGTCCAAAGATCTTAATGAGTGATCGTGGTACGCACTTCCTGAATGAGACGATCAGCACACTAACGAAGGAATTTTAGGTATATCACCAGAAGAGCACACCTTATCACCCACAGGCTAACGTGACAGTGGGGGTGTTCAACAAAGTGCTCGAAAATGCGCTGACCAAGGTTTGCAATGCTCAGTGAAGTGATTGGGACCTATGCATACCTACAGTACTGTGGGCTATTTGAACGTCATGTAAGAAGTTGACTAGACAACCCCCTTTTAGGCTTGTCTATGGTGTGGAAGTAGTAATGCCTATGGAATACATCGTGCATAGTCTATGCATAGCAGTGCTCACAGGTACGACGGATCGCTGAGCCCTGGAGGAGAGGCTCCCACATCTAGATGAGCTCGAAGAAGAAATATTTTTGGTTGGATTTCACCAGCAGGTCCAAAAACAGTGCGAAAATGCATGGCATGATCGACACATCAAGCTGCGCACATTTAAGGTAAATGACCTAGTTTTGTTATACAATAGTAAGTTTGATAAATTTCCATGGAAATTCAGGATGCACTCGGTAGGGCCTTATGTTATTAAGGAGATTATCGATGGAGGAGCGATACAGCTGGTCAAATTAAATGGAGAACCCTTCCCACGAAAGGTGAATGGCAGTCGCTTGAAGCCAAACACTAGCGGTATGGCCATGTGACTAAATGAAAGTAGCACAGTCTTAGTGATCCAGGTAGCTGAAAGGAGGAGCGGGACTATAAACTACACTACCCGGGTTGGGGAGCTACGTGATTAGAAGAAGGTGTGAAGCAAGGACGTGTCACTAGGTCTGCGGCAACACAGAGGAAGCTGCGCTACCCAGGGAGAAATTGCGCAGGTCGGCAGGAAAGTGACCGTTAAAGTTATTGTTCATGAAAAGATGACAAAAGTGAGGCCAAATGGAGCGGGCGAATGGAATTTAAGACGAAATTTATGGCTTAGATCCCTGAAAAATTTCTACCAATCTAGCATTAATGAACTAATTTTGGGGGGAATGGTTGGATTTGAATTCAAAATGCCCTATAAATTACAAGTGGTTGTCCAATGAAAAACGCTTGGCATTTTGAGAATTGAGTTGTTGCGCTCTCAGGTGCACATGAACTATGAATTCTTTCAATATCTGGTAGCAAGTTTGGCATTTGAATAATTGTTAAAGGAGACACAAGCACTAGTGAATAGCGTCATGTCAACACATGCAGAAGCTATGGATGCCAAAGGACTGGAAGCCGAGGAGAATGTGCAGGAAATTGATATGGGGGCTGAAGTGGCTGCCCCGGAAGTGGCTGAATTATTGGCGGATGTCCCTGAATCCCTAAGAATGTCGAGACCGAAGCTAAACCCAACCAAGGAAACCATGAAAGACAATAAGGGCAAGCAGCGTTCCATACCAGTGCACGCATCACCAAGACGAAACCCACCAAAGCCCACTGCCCAAGAAAAGGGAAAGGCTATAAACCTAGAAGTAGAGGAGGAAGATATTGAAGACACCCCCATGGATGATGAGGATGTGGGAGTGGAAATAGAGGAGGTTTAAGCCTAGGGTGCGGACCCTATTACATGGTTGCAGGAGTATGTCACTCCGCACAAGCCCAAGTCCAAGGTCCCAAAGGACATTGATGAAAGTAAGACTCCCTTGCAAACCCCTCTGCTACTAGATGAAATCACTTTTGGCGGTTTGTGTTTGGCACTGATTCTGATATTGAAGCTCAAAGACTAGGACTTGGCGGACCACTAGAAGTTCCCACACCTAGAGACTGAACAACTGATGCACTGCACCACAGACACGAATATGGGGATGACTGCATTAGAGCTGCAGAAGTGGCTCAGAGGAGTAGAGAAGGCAGGATTACTCAACCTACTCTGGGTGCCGCACTATAACTGCACCCCGTGACAGTTTTGGTCATCAAGCAGCTGTTGTGCTTGGTGCATGATGGGTATCTGTGGCTGGAGGAGCCAATACCCATCACTGATATGTTGATTCATAGAATAACGTGCCTGCTGTATACAGGCAAAAATCCAGCTATGATATTTGGTGGCAAGGGTGGTGAGCAGGCGCTCGCAGAATCAATGAAAGAGAAGTTCAAACTGGTGAAGAAGCTGCACGGGTATGCTATCTCTAGCATCTGCGACCTCCTGTGAAGGTGGAAATGTAGATCCTTTCATGGAAGGTGATGCGGAAGTGCTGTGCTGATGAGGTGCCAGCACCTATTGTCGTGCTCACACAATAGTGCACAGAAGGAGTCCAATTTAACTGGTTGGACTACCTTGTGGAGATTTCCTGGCGAACAACCGCGAAGTGCAAGAGAAAAGCAAGACCTTCCACTATGTGTGGCTCTTTCTATCAATCATGCTGGTAGCTTGGTAGCTACCAGAGGAGAGCCAAATCCCCTCGGCCGCACTAGACCTTCCTGAAGCAGTGAAGTACGCTTCGTTGTGGGCGACCAAGGATGTGGAGCGAGTTCAGGACAACAAGATCTTCTGTATCTTGATGGAAATGAATACCAGGATGGATATTAATCGCAAGCCATAATTGCCACCCAAGGTATACACTAACCTATGAAGCTATGCCGAGTTTAAAGCTAATTTCCATTGGATATCAATCAGGGCACAAAAGGACCTTGTGCAGAAGTGGTATGATTTGCCATACTTAGCCACATATGATGCCATCGATGCAGTGCTTGCCAAATGGTTGGCAAAGTGGTGCACTACCATGGACTTGGCTGTGGGTGGAAGGAAGTCCACCGCATAGAAGAAGAAGGAAGAGGCCAAGTTGAAGATGATGCAGCTGGTCGAGAAGAGGAAAAAGGAGGCCGTTGAGAAGGCCTAGGAGGAACAGGAAGGAAAGGAGGCCTCTGAGAAGGCCTAGGAGGAACAAGAAGGAAAGGAGGTCGCTGAGAAGGCCTAGGAGGAACAGGAAGGAAAGGAGGCAGGAAAATAGATAGGTGGCACAGAGTGGGGCTCTGACAAAGGCGCATCGTCACCTTCACCTGAGACTGAAGAGTAGGACACGAAGCAGCACGGCGCGGACCCTCAGGAGACGTCCACCCACATTAAGCACCTAAGAGAGTTGGAGAAGGGAGGGTCCAGAAAGAAATCCAAGGCAACTAAGAACTCGCTGGACCCTATCACATTGACGGAAGACGACTTATATGACATCAGTGACAAAGTCAAAGATGTCACCGCAGAGGCCCTACAACAATTTGAAAAGCAGCACCAGATTATCCTAGGGGCCATCCAGACTGGGCTGCAGGAGTTACAAACCCAGACATCGCAAGCTAGTACGCTGTCCACCAGCTTGGCTATCGGCATGTCAAAGGCTACCGACATGATGTGCATGAAGGCTTTGAGTGTGATAGGCTACCAGATCGAGCACTAACCACGGAAAATGAGGTTGATATGCCCACTATTAGTGCCTTCAAGGGAGTTGGACTAAACCTGGCAGCGCTTCTGTGCAAAGCACTCCACCTCTTGCAGGATGGAGTAATTACAAAGCCAAGGGCCCGTGAGCACTGCGCCCTCTAGGTGATTAGTGAATGTTGGCTTGATGGGGCCTGACCCAGGTTCGGAGTTAATTAGCCAAACAAATCCCTACGCTACTGGCCCTTTCGGCATTAACCCGCGGAGTGTGGACAAAAGTCTCACCCGAAGCAGTATGGGGGGATGCTGGAACCAAGTTTCCGCACCCTTGAGATGTTTGAGGTGTAAATTTAGTCCAACTGTGCCTACCTTTGCGTAGGTCACTTCGCACACTGTCCTGACCTGTGAGACCTTCACGATCTATTATATTCACCTTCACATAGCCCTAACCAGGGGCTAAGGTGATTTTTCGCTGCTATGGTAGTGATCTGCGCTATTTCCCTAAACTATACCATAGATCTTACTTATCTTCTTACAAAGGTTAGTTAACTTCGCATAAACAAATATTTGATATTGCATTCACTTATTCAACACATTCATACATGTTCGCGCACCATATAAACAACAGAAATGTAATTTATACCCAATACATTCAATGTAGAAAATAGGAAATAAATACACATGAATGATATAAAACTTCTCTTTATGAATGCTTCAATGGTTACAGACTCAACCTGCCTTGCGCACTCAACTCCAGGGGTTTGCGCACTCAGCTGCGTACTAGTAGGCCTTTGCACACTCAACTGCAGAGCCTTCTCCTACTCTACGACCCAAAACTAGACCTTACACTACAGATAATCCACTATGATTCTATTCCATGATCATCAATTGATTCTTAGATGTTTTTAGCTACTTAGAGCCTCGCTCTATTTATACGATCCCATGGTCCACGTACCATGGGTAGATCTCTATAGCCAACATTACGTTACAAAATTAAGGGCGGACAACCCTATGACTCATTTACAATCTACGCGCTCCGCACCCACAAAATGTGGAGTATTTACATCGGAGTTATCAATTTTGACCAAAATCTGGCCCTAAGCCCCAAAATTTCCTTGGGGGATCCCGTGCCCAATAGGCTCCCAACACAAACATCGTGACTCGCCCTCGAGTCACTCTATCGGTGTGGAGATATTCGCGTGAAGACCTCCCAACTCTGCCTGAACTACTACAAGATCGGCAATGCACTGAGCAGCTGCCTGTTGTACTTCCTAGACACGCTATTCAGAAACCGTTGTGGTTGAGCTGCTTTCCTGAACCTATTCCTGCCTTCCCTGCATCTGTGTGAGCTTTACTTCAATAAAGGTTGTAATGACAAAAGCCTCATTAGTCCACGGTTGTACACGTGCCTTCAAAATGGCTTCCTTATGTCAAGTAGCATCCACCTGCATCTATGTGAGCCTTTGTGTAAGGGAAACCGTCTGCGCAGTCCCTTTTACTTCGTCATACTACTTATGTAGCTCACACGCCTCTTTTTTTAGGCGATGTATGTTTAGCTCCTCCTACAAAGTGGTGAGAACCTCAAACGACTCTTCAAATAACTTGGTGCATTCTTTCAGTGCGTTTTTGACCTCTGCTATTTCCGTTGTAATCACGCTGGTGTGCTGTTCCTTAACCTACGATGGTGTTGAAGGTTGTGCCTTCAATTGTAGCTCGGATATCTAAAGGTTTAGCTCCAGCTGAACCTTAGCCATCTCTTCCTTTGCCTCGCGCACCTGTGCTGCTAATTTCTAGATGCACTCCTCCGCTGGTTCCTCTGCTTGGATGGCCAGCTCTGGGATCATCTGGAAAGCTTCGTCGACCACCTGAATAGTCTATCGATTCTACACCACTACTTCATCATGCTGCAGGCTCAATTGTTTGATGCTGATGCGCTGCTCGCTCATGACCTGGATCGCGTGACCCTCCCCAGCTCACAGTTCTACATTAACTCTGTCCTGCAAAACATAGATTGTCTTCCAAGGGAGCGCAACCATATTTATCCCAACTCCCTTCAGCGCATTGACCATAGGCCTGTTGGCCTCATTTTCTGTAACCAGTGCTCCCTCTGGTAACACTATAGTGTTGGTCATTCGAGCATAGACCATTTCCTCAGTCGCGGTCGTGCCTACTGCGAGGCTGGTTGACAGAGTACCAGCTTGTGGATTGCGCACCTGCAACTCCTGTATCTGTGCTCGGAGGGCCCCCAACACCGTCTGGTGTTCCTCCACAAACTGCTGGAGGGCTTCCATGGTGACGTCCTGCCTACTCTCTTGGACATTGTTGTTTCAACTGTGTGGACACCGTCTGTGGGTCTACGCCACCTTCCTCTGGATCTATTTCCTATTTGAGTGAAGGTGACTTCTGGCCTTTGCACTCGTTCTCTACTACCTTCTATTGCTCTTTTACTACCTTTGCAGCGTTGCGTACCTCCTGTGCCTTGGCTGCTACTGCTTCGTTCCGACGCTTCTCTGCCAATTGGGCCATTCACAGTTTTGCCTCATCCTTTTCCTTCTGTGCATCACACTTCTCTGCTTCCATTGTGTAGCTAGCTGGAGCGCACCACTCCACCGGCCACGACTCAAGTATAGCAAATATGACATCGTTCATCACTAAGTAAGGTGGCTCATGCCACATCTTCACGGGGTCCTACCACGCCTTGATATAAACATGGTGGACTTCCACCTTGAACTCTGTGAAGCTCTTCAGACTGTTATAAATAGAAGGCAATAACTGTGGCTTGTGATTAATCCCCATTCTGATGTTCATCTCCATGAACACCCAGAATATCTTACTGTTCCTGATTCTCTGTGCATATTTAGTTTCCCACAGCGAAGCGTACTTCGCTACCTCCGGAATATCCTTTGCATTTGTTTGGAACTGGTTGTCCTCGAGCAATTCCCAAGCCACCAGCACTATGGATAGTAGAAGCCATGCATAGTGGAAAGTATTCCCTACTCCTGTGCCTTGTGGCAGTTCTCCAAGAACTCTCTGTACAAGTAGTCTACCCTGTTAAACTAGACCCCTTCTACACATTGAGTGGAAAGTGAAACTGCTAGCGTGGGCACCTCTTCTGCATGACACTTTCGCATAACTTTCCCGACCAATATCTGCGTCCAACTTTGACTGCAACGTTGTTGATGCTGGAAATCACGAACCCTCTCTTCTTCTTCTCCAGCTTAAATTTTTTCTTCATGGCCTCCACGATGGCCAAATCGTCACTCTTACTCTCCAAGATATTCGTTGGATCCTCCCCTTTGCAAGGGAGCAAGGTAATTCTGTGGATTAAGTGGTCCATGATAGGGATGGGCTCCTCCACCCATAGGCACCCATCATGCACCAGTCAGAGCAGCTTCCTGATGACAAAAATAGTCATTGGGGCGCGATGGTTATGCGGCACCCAGAGCAGGTTTAACATTCTTGCCTTCTCCACACCTCAAAACCATTAGCATGGCTCCAACTCTATAACTTCCGGCGGTGTGTTTTTCTTCCGGTGCATGAGCTGCATGGTTGCCAAATGTGGGAATTTATCATGATCTATGAGATCCCAGTCTTCAAATTTTAATACCGGCACCCACCCCAAGTGCACTCCATAAAAAATGATGTCTTCGGGGAGCAGTGGGGTTTGCAGAGAGCCCTTGCTCTCGACTAGGTCCTTGGGTACCCTTGCTTTCCCCTTCTATGGAGGAACATACGCGGATAGCTTGGTCAGAGGGTCCGCACCCTAGGTTTCCACCTCCATCTCTACGTCCTCCTCCTCTTCTACTAGGATTTATTCAAAGTCTTCCTCCTCCTCATAAACTTCCAAATTGATCGTCTTCCCCTTTTCTTCCATAGTAAGCCTCGTTCTTAATGGATTCCTGGGGGACACGCACATCGAGACCATAGGTTGCTTGTCTTTCCTGGGTCTCAGCATGCACAACGATCTAGGGATTTCTGCAACTATCCTGACACTTTCTGGGGCTTCACTTATCGCCAAGGCCTACCTAGCCTCCTCAACGGTCATTGCTTCGGTATCCATGGCTTCCTCAGGCGCTGCCATACTGCTATTCCAAAATTCTCTCAACAACTCGATAAGTGCTCAAACAACGACTTTGACTTCAAAAGATAAAAAAAAAAAAATTGGGTTCATGAATCTCTGGGAGTGCAATAGCTCAATTCTCAAATTGCCAAGTGTTGTTTGTTGTGCATCTCTTTGCAATTTATAGCGCCTTTTGAATTTGAATTCGACCGTTCCCCCCACATTCGGTCCATTAATGCTCACTTGGCGGTAGATTTTCCGAAATCTAACCCATAAAGTTTGCCTTGAATTCCTGCCACCCGCTCCATTTTGTCTCAAGCCAATCATCACATCATGAATAGTGACTGTAACAGTCACTTTCCAGCCAACCTGCATGGCAGCGCAGCTACCCTCGCGTTGTCGCGGACCCTATGACACCTCACTACTACGCGCAGTCCTGACATCGCGTAGCTCCCAGGCAGAGTACTTTATAGTCCCACGCCTCCTTTCAGATGCCTGGAGCGCTAAGACTGTGTTTCTGTTGGCTAGTCAGATAGCCAGGCCACCTATGTATGCCTTCAAACGACTGCCATTGACTTTTCCTAGGAAGAATTCGCCATTTAATTTCACCAACTACACCGCGCCACCATTTGTGATCTCCTTAATAACATATGGTCCCATCCAATGCATTTTGAGCTTCCCAGTGAATTTTTCAAACTTACTATCATATATCAATACCAAATCATTCGCCTTAAAGGTGCGCAAGTTAATCTGTTGATCGTGCCAAGCCTTTTCACGATGCTTCTGTACTTGCTGGTGAAATCTAGCCAAAACCCATTCTTCTTCAAGCTCTTCCAACCGCACGAGCCTCTCCTTGTTGGCTTGTATGGGCCTGACCCAGGTTCAAAGGTGATTGAGCCAAGCAAATCCCAGTACTACTAGCCCTTTTTGCAACAATCCACGGAGTGCAGACTGAGGTGTCACCCGAAGTACTATGGGAGGGTGATAGAACCAGGTTTCCACACCCTGGGGATGTCTGATGGGCTTCTGGAGGTTCACGGTCCAACCCGTTGCTACGTGCACTTGATATCCCTTCGCAACCGGTGCTGTTGTTTCCATGCAGCCCTACTCGGGGCGTGACCTGTATAATACCCCAGTTCCTTGCTAATTAACTGATTACTTGTCTTGTTTGTGTAAGATTAATAGTTATTACAACAAATTCAACAATCACATCAGTGCGCGCGATACATAAACCGATATAAACATAAATAAGACAATGCATAGCAAATAAACAGAAATAAGAATCAACTTCTCTTTATTACTCTTTAATCTCAATTACAGACTCGACACTGCCCTACGCACTCAGCTATAGGGGTCCGCACACTCAGATGTGGACTCTACTAGGCCTCTGCGCACTCAACTACAGAGCCTCTTCCTACTACTATGACCCAATACACTTAGAATCCTACTCTAAGCTTGAACCATTCCTTCGCTATTAACTATCTTTACAAGCTAGAGCCTCGCTCTATTTATACAATCCCATGGTCTGGTAGGCCGACATGACTTTTCATTACATTACATTACATTAGGGTGGACAACCCTATGACTTAACCTCTACTTTGCACTCCGTGCCTGCAATTCGTAGAGTTTTACAAAACCTTTGACCAAAACTCGGGCTTTGAGCCCAAAAACATGCCGTGGGGGGATTCCATGCCGAACAGGCCCCTAACACAATCATCATGACTCATCCCAAGTCACTCTGCTAGTGCGGCAATCTTGGCATGGAGCCCCTCCAACTATTCCCATACTGCTCGGGGGTTCGTGGCGTACTGTTCTGCGGTTTGCTAGACCTGCTGCATGCATTCCTCCAATGCTTCTTTGTGAGGATCCGCTATCTGCCTTAGCGCATATATCCCCTGCATTTGTGTGAGCTTCCCCTCAATCTCGGTCGTAATGGTGAAGGCCTCATCAATCCAAGGTTGGACGTGCGCTTTGAGAAGTGCCTCTTTCTGTCTTGCAGCATCCACCTGTTCCTTCAATGCCCTCGCTTGCTACATCTTTGCCAGCTATTGGGTGAGGATGACTGTCTGCGCAGTTCCCCTTACACTGTCATACTGCTCCTGCAGCTCACGCGCCTTTGTTTCCAGGTGCTATATGTTGGGGTCCTCTTGCAAGGATGCGAGGACGTTAAAAGCTTGATCCAACATACCGGTACAGTCCTGCATTACCCATCCAATTTATTCCAATCATGTTTGGTTCGCTGGGAGGCATTCTGCAATTCACAGTTACCCGGTAATCCTTTATGCCTAGAGTACCCTAAGTAGTCATTTTTTATCTTTATTGACTCTTTAAATTTGAAAATATCATCGAGCACTTGTCCTTTCGAGCTCGTTAAATCTGAAAGCTAATAGAGTCACCTTTTGTCCTTTTCTTGACTCTTAAAACATGAAAAGGTAATTTTTGTTTTAGTGTCTTAGAATTAATTACCCACGAAATATTCCTCATTAAAGTTATCTTCCTTAGTGATTCTTTAGGGTCGATTCCAATGGCAACATTTCCAGAGTCTACCAGTAAAAGATTCCCCTCTTATAGGAATCTTGGTCCTTTTCCTTGTTTTTGAAATGTTGGTTCTCCTTATATGGCGACATTTCCAGAGTTTACCAGTCAAGGAATCCCCTCCAGTGGGAGCCTTGGTCCTTTTCCTTCTTTTGGAAATGATGGTGCTCCTTATATGGCAGCGTTGTTCCTTCCTGGGTTAACTATTGGTTTACCTATCTGGTTATTTTCGGCCTCGGTGGTCCCAAGTGTCCCAACTTCTGTCCAGCCATCTCCTTCACCTGAATAACAACATGTTGATTCTAAGGTTGACTTCTCACCTTCTTCACCTATTTCTTCACCCTCCTCTTCTACCTCACCTGCTGAAAGTTTGAAATCAAGTAACCAGGAGGCTAAGAAGAATAAGTAGAAGAAGTCAGATAAGCGAGAGGCCAACCATGCAGCTATTTCTCTAAATGCACTTCCCGTCGACAAACCTTTCGATCCTTCGCGGAAGGTAAAATTCCCTTGCAAGCTATGTAAGGGTGACCATCTCCTTCGAGACTGTCCTAGTATTCCCAGAGTCTTAGAGGTATGGTCTCAAAATCTGGATCGACCATCCCCATCGACCTCTGGAGATCATGTCGATGCTACACCCTTAGCTACCGATGGTAAGAAGAAGTGAAAAATTTAATTCCCCTATAGGTTATGTGAAGGAGAGTATCTTCTTCACCTTTGTCCTCTTATGGATAAAGCTTCCAAAGTTTTGGAAAACCTTACATCTCGTCAACCCCAACTTCCTATTAGTTATCAGAGGCTTTCTTCTAACCCTCTCCTAGTTGGTAAAGAGATTGACTTGGATTCATCTCTTGCCCATATCTCTCTTCTTGAGCATGACTCTCTTGTGTCTGTTCTCAACCAAACATTGGTTGAAAAGAGTGTCGACTTGGCTTTTCCTTCAGTTGTTCACTTTGTTCTTGAAGAGAGTAGTGATCGTGTTACTTGTGTTCTTCTCGTCTCCTCATATTCTCATGAATTGAAGAGTGTCCCTCCCATTCTAGTTGTTCAGGAGAATCCTTCTCCTATTCCTGTAAAGCATGGGGGCAATCCCATGATACCCCCACTAAGTAGTTATGTTGTTTCTTTTGATTGGAGTCAATTGACTACATTCTGCCTCCCATCTTATGTGCCTTTCCAGATTATGGTACAAGCCTATAATATGGTAGTACATGGAACTCTATTAGATGAAGGCTTGTCTGTTAACACCATGTATTCTACTACTTGGAAAGCTTTGGCATCTCCACAGCTTATGCCTGTCACCCAAAATCTGTTGGCTTTCAACCGAGGAGCCAGTCAATCTTTAGGAATCCTTCTAAAGTTCCCTATTACTTTGGGAGGAAAAACCGTCTATATAGACATGATGGTAGTCCAAGGTCCCTTAGACTTCAATCTTCTCCTTGGGTGAGACTATGTTTCGTGGAGTACAAAAAAAGGTATGTTTTTATCGTTTATTTTGTCATCTTTGCTTTAAAACTCATAACCTCTTTGCATCATGAACTAGGTAGATAATAAGAGATCATGACAAAATATATGGGATTTATATGCAACACAAAACTACTAATAATTGCCATTTTCTTATGAAGGAAAAGGAAAAAATGAAAGATTGTCGTCCCAAAGGAAAAGACAGGGAAAAGTTAACTATTGTCCCTCTAGCAGGAAACCACATGCAAATAAGACGATCCAAATTGGAGTGTATCAGCCAAGGAAGGGAAAAGGAGATATCAAATCGGCGCAAGAGAACAAATGGATAACTGGGAATTAACAGTTTGGTGAATCCCTCAGGATCCTTTGATCCTGAGGGATCGCTATCTTAACTATTTTTGCATCATTGATATCTCTGCTCGTCTGTTATAAGAAGGGGAAGCACTGCTAGCCCGGGGGGATGAACTATTGTTATTTTTATGTAATTCTCTTTTGTATTTGAAACTTTGATCATTGACTCTCGTTGAGAAGTGATCCACTGTAACTCTGCTTTGATGTTTTAATATAAATCTAGTTGCCATTCCATCTTTGATTCTGGAATAATCTCAAGCGGTGTGTCCCTGGAGGCTAAGGGCCCGACCTTGGTGGAACACTTGCTCCTGTACCATTATCTCTAATTCATGTGTGGTTTTCATTATCAGCTTTGTTCGGTAATCTGATATGTTTTGTTATTCTACATCATGGTTATGTTATTTTGATTTATGTTTAACTGAGTAATATTGTTCTCTGTGATAGGAATGTTGTATTTTTCATTCCGATTTTGTAACGCATTGTTGTTCCTTTAATCATTGATATAACATTGCTTTTCCTTACAGAATGTTATTTCCGTTCAAATACAGAGCAACCGTGCTGTAACATTCATAAGTTGGTATTACTATATTCATCTATGGTTTACACTTAATCGCGATTATTGTTCAATTGACGTTGTTGTTCCATTACGAATTACAATCGTTATTCTTTATAACTGAGATTGATACCTGTTTTATCGAAGTCAGATTACTGTTTCTCTTAATATTAAGCGTGCCGCGTGTGTTATTTATCTTGGTTCATTGTACATTTACATTTAACTCTAGTTGTTGTTCTATATTTCATTGCTGATTAGCTGCCATTCTATTTCTGTTTGCTGTCTGATTTATCCTTAGAGTAAAGATTGTTATCTGATTTCTGTAGGATACGATTGCTGCATTTATTTCCATAGACTAAGGTTTTGCTATTCAATCTTATTTATAAGAACTAGTTGATATTCCATTTTCTAGTTGCTATTCCATTTTCTAGTTGCTATTCCATTTCCTAGTTGTTGTTCCATTCCCTGTTATTTGTATTGCTTTGGTGTGCGGAACGATCTGAGACTGTAGTGAACGTTGACATTTTTTTGTCTAGTTCCCAGGTTGATGATCTTTTCCTTGATTATCTTTAGTTACATCAGTTTACATAGGGATGAGTTACCGTTACTGTACCCTTAACTGATAAATTTATATAGTTTTCTGAGTGCATGATTTGAGTCTTAAGGTTCTTTTCTGTAAGTAGATCTTATTTCAAGAATATGTTTACTCTTGTATTTAGAGCACTATACTACTAGCATTACTCTAACGAATGGCTGCCTCAAACTGAGTACACTCTTTGAGATAACAAATCGTTCCTGGATTGACAAGTTAATGTGAGGTAAATAGAGGTAAAAAAGACCCTTTTTACTGCTCAACATGTTTATGTCATGGGAGCTCTTGTTGCTTCGCTCTTCTGTGTGGTTTATTTTCCACACAAAGGGAGAATAGTGACCATTGATCAATTATCGTTCGTCGTTCACCAAATGGCTCCAATCCTACCGTCATCCCCTACTGGTTCTCGTTTGAAAGAAGTACCCTCCCCGCCATAGGTCAATTATGTGGCTACCCATTCTGTCTCCACATCTGCTGATGATCATGCAGATGGCATGGTACATTATGTATTGGGGGCATTGGAACCTGATCTGTCGTTTGTACCAGTTGACAAGTGTTCCTCCTAGAGCATAGTTCTCCCGTCCAGTGAGGACCTCTTGGGGGCCATTTTCTCATATGCTCCATGATCAACTGTTACGAGGATAGTTATTTTTCTGTGTCAACCTTGGTAAAAAATGAAACAACGTGTGAGGATAGTTTCTTCCTGTATCTACCTCATCAAAAAATGAAACTAGGTGTCAGATCATGGTTCTTGGTCTTGTGTCAAGTTCCTTAAGAAATGAAACAAGGAGTCATGAGGATAGTTCTTGGTCTTGTGTCATACTCGTTAAAAAATGAAACAAGGTGTGGAACATGGTTCCCGGTCTTGTGTCAAGCTCCTTAAAAAATGAAATAAGGAGTTATGAGGATAGTTATTTTTTTGTGTCAACCTCGTTAAAAAATGGAACAGCATGCGAGGATAGTTTGTTCTTGTATCAACCTCATTAAAAAATGAAATAGATTTCGAGGATAGTTTGTTCTTGTATCAAACTTGTTAAAAATGAAACAGATGTCATGAGGATAGTTCTTGGTCTTGGGTCAACCTCGTTAAAAATGAAACAAGGTGTCAGAGCATGGTTCCTGGTTGTTAAAAAATTATATATATATAAACACATAAAACAAGAGAGACACAAATATATGTGGTTCACCCAATGTGGGCTACGTCCACGGAGAAACAAACAGTCCTTCCTTTTATATTATCTAGCAAACTGAAGAGATACAACCTATAGTAGATCCGCTGTAATTCCCTCTTCGCTCTCACACAATCTCTTCTCTCTTTCTCACTCAGAATACAGAAGTACATAGACGCAATACGATTCCCTCATATATAGTGAGGGGTTGCCTTCTAGGGAAAAAAAACCCTAAATTAAACATAACTTCTACCGTCAGATCTCCGCCTAATGAATGGCCCATATTGACTACGAAATTACAACATTTTATGAACTGGGGTCCAATGCAACAATACCTCTGAATACAGAAGATAATCAAGCTCCACACCCAACAATCTCCCACTTGGACACTGATTATAACAACTCCACTGCTGCTTCATTTGCTGGAAAATGACTCCACTCTGGACCTGACTGTTTCTCATCTTCTTCATCATACTTGAAGACCAATTGAAACTAAGCAGACTCTCAGTTTCTCCCTGGTTACAACTTTTGTTAAAATATCTGCAGGATTTTGGCTAGTGTGTATCTTTTCCAGTTTCAACTGTCCATCTTCCAATGTTGACCGTATGAAATGGTACTTGAGTTGTATATGTTTAGTCTTGGAATGAAATGCAGATTTCTTTGCAATATTTATGGCACTCTGGCTGTCACTGTATAACCTACCCAACTCCTGCTTCTTACCCAATTCATCCAAAAACCTTTGTAACCAAATCATTTCTTTACTAGCCTCTATAGCAGCAACATACTCTTCTTCCGTTGTTGAGAGTGCAACAACACTTTATAGTTTTGAGACCAAACTGACAGTTGTTCCACCTACAGTAAACACATACCCTGTGGTTCTCCTCTTGTTATCTCTATCACCCGCCATATCTGCATCAACATATCCCTATAGAGAAATGTTTGAACCACCAAAGCATAATGCTTGATTTGTGGTACCTCTCAAATACCTGAGAATCCAATTCACTTCCATCCAATGTTCTTTTCCTAGATTGTTCATGTACCTACTTACAACTCCCACTGCATGTGCAATATCAGGCCTTGTGCAGGCCATTGCATACATTAAGCTTCCAACTGCTGATGCATATGGAACTATAGACATATCAACCATTTCTTCTTGATTCTTGGGACACATTTCCTTAGTTTGAAATGGCTAGCCAAAGGTATACTAACTGGTTTTGTATTTTACATACTAAACCTTTTCAACACCTTTTGTATGTACTCACTCTGAGACAATGTTAATTTGTGATTCTTCCTGTCTCTTGTTATTCTCATACCAAGGATTTGTTTTGCAACACCCAAATCCTTTATTTCAAATGAGTTTTCCAATTTTCTTTTGAGCACATTTATTTCCTACATGTTAGAACCTACAACAAGCATGTCATCTACATACAATAACAATATAATATAACTGCCATCATTTTTCCTTTTGAGATAAACACAATGACTAGAGTGACATCTAGTATAACCTTGTTCAGACATAAACCTATCAAATTTTAGATACCACTGCCTTGGAGCTCGTTTTAAGCCATAAAAGCTATTCTTCAACCTACATGCTAGTTTCTCCTTCCCTTTTACATCATATCCTTGTGGTTGCTACATATATATCTCTTCCTCCAAATCCCCATGGAGAAAGGTTGTCTTTACATCTAACTGCTCAAGATGCAAATCTTCAGCTGCTACTAGAATTAAAATAGTTCTTATTGAAGTCATTTTAACAAATAGGAGAAAATATCTCATCAAAGTCTATACCCTTTTTATGTGTAAACCCTTTCACCACAAGTTAGCTTTATACCTTTTTCTACCTCCATCCTCTTCCTTCAACTTGTGAACACATTTATTCTGCAATGTTGTTTTACCTACATGCAACCTAACTAAGTCCCAATTCTAGTTATGTGCTAAGGAGTCCATCTCTTCTTTCATGGCTTGCTCCCACTTCTTCCTGGTTTCTACCTGCACTACTTCTTCATAACATTCTGGTTCACCAGAATTAGTCAACAATACATAATATAATGATGGAGAGTATCGTTCAGGGGGTCTACTTATCCAGGTAGATCTTGTAACACCACTTTCAGGTGTTTGAGGTGCTTGTTGCTGTTGTGGTTGTTGTTATGGCCATTGATCATTATGATTTTCAGGCACCATCACTTTTTCTTTGATCTCATCAAGCATTGTGTATTCTCTATTTTCTTTTTCTTATTTCTTTTCCTACAGTTGATCCTTATACAAAACCTTTTCATTGAATATGACATCTCTGCTCCTAATGATTTTGTATTTTCATAATCATAAAAGCCATAACCAAAATCATTAACACCATATCTAATAAAAGTACATTTCTTTGATTTTGCCTCAAGCTTTGTTCTATTTTCTTTATTAATGTGGACAAAGGCTTCACAACCAAAAGTTTATAAAAATGAGTATTTTACCTTTTTACCTGTCCATGCCTCCTTTGGAATACCACCATCCAAGGAACTTGAAGGCCCTCTGTTTATTAGATAAACAATAGTATCTATAGCATCTGCCCAAAATTGTAAAGGAAATCCTGCATGCAATCTCATGCACCTTGCACGCTCCATGATTGTCCTGTTCATCCTTTTTGACACATCATTTTCGTGTGGTGTTCCTGGAACTATCTTCTCTCTACGAATTCCATTCTCTGAACAATACCTATCAAACTCTTTGCTGCAATATTCACCTCCATTGTCTGATCTGAGACACTTCAACCTTTTTCCTATCTCATTTTCAACCAAAGCTTTCCATTTCTTGAAAGTATCAAATACATCATATTTATTTCGAATACAATAAATCCATGCTTTTCTTGTTGCATCATCAATAAAAGTAACATAATAACGAGAGCCACCAAGAGATGATACTTGAGTAGGTCCCCATACATCTGTATGCACAAGCTCTAATTTTTTGCTCTTCTTTTGTCTCCCAACTCTGAGGAATCAGACTCTCTTTTGTTTTCCATAAACACAATTCTCATAGAATTTTAAATCAACATGCTTCAAACCTGGCAACAAATTTCTTGAGTGAAGAATCTGCATCCCCTTCTCACTCATGTGCCCGAGCCTATGATGCCACAATTCCATATCTTCTCCTATATAGGTTAAAGCATTAACAAAATTAGAAATACCATTGCATAAATATAATGTACCAACCTTTTCTCCTTTTTCTATTACCAGGGATCCTTTAGTGATCTTCCTGGTTTTATCTGTGAAAGTAGTTATGCAACCTTCACATCCCAACTGCCCTGTTGAAATAAAAATTTTCTTCATATTTGGAACATGCTTTACCTCCTTCAATAGCCATTTATTTCCATTGTATTGTTTTATACCCATTCCAATTATTTTACAGGGTTTATCATCACCCAATCGAACTTGTCCAAAATCTCCTTGAACACAATCATGAAAATGTTTCCTATCAGGTGTGGCATGGAATGAAGCCCTTAAATCTAGCACCCAAGCATCAATAATATTTTCTAATGAAAGAATCAAAGCATCTTGCAACACATCGCCTATTGCATTCACTTCATGATTATTTTCTTGTTGTGTGTCTCCTTCTTTTCCTGTTCAGGACTTGCAGTCTTTCTTTAGATGTCCTTTCTTCCTGCATTTCCAGCACACTATCCTTGATCTGGACTTGGATCTTCCTTTCCTTGACTCACTGTGATATCCTGGGCTCTTTCCTCTTTCCATTTTTCTTCCCCTAGTCTCTACAGTGTAAGCATTACCTGATGTCTCACTGGAGCTTTTCCGTCGCATTTCCTCGCTAAGGATTGCACTAACAACATCATCAAACTTTAAAGTAATAGATCCAAAGATAGAGTTACCAATGTCCATAACTAAACCATTCCAACTTTCTGGAAATGAGCACAGAAATAACAGAGCCCTAACTTCATCATCAAAAGTTACCCCTACAGAACTTAACTGACTGATAACTATATTAAATTCATTTAAATGATCAGCAACAGATCCACCTTCTGACATTTTCATATTAAATAAACGCTTCATAAGAAATACCTTATTTGAGGCTGAGGGTTTTTCATATAGTTTGGCCAATCTCGACATTAAACCCTTTTCTGCAGTTTCCTTTGAAATATTAAACGCTACGGATGCCACTAGGCACAGCCGTATTGTTCCAAGTGTTTTTCTGTCAAGAATATCCCATTCTGTGTTTGTCATACTCATCGTCTTATTTGCATTTCTGCTCAATGGTTGGTATAGATCTCTCTGGTAAAAATAATCTTCCATCTGCATCTTCCGCAACTGGTAGTTTTGGCCGTTAAATTTTTCGACCCTAAACCTACCATCTTCTGCCATTACTCCAACTCGAACTAGGGACCCTTTTCTCCTGTAACTATATCAGCGAAATAGACCTTCGTTTCTGATACCAGTTGTTAGAAAATTATATATCTATCTATCTATATATATATATATATATATATTACAGAGTAATGGAACACATAAAATATATTGTAGAAATACAAACACAGAAAACACATAAAACAAGAGAGACACAGATATATGTAGTTCATTCAATGTGGGCTATGTCCACAAAGAAACAGCAAGTCCTTCCTTTTATATTATCCAGTAAACTGAAGAGATATAACCTACAGATCCGTTGTAATCCCTCTTCTCTCTCACACAATATCCTCTCTCTTTCTCACTTAGAATACAAATGTACATAGACGCAATACAATTCCCTCATATATAGTGAGGGGTTGCCTTCTAGAGAAAAAAACCCTAAATTAAACATAACTTCTACCATCAGATCTCTGCCTAATGAACGACCCATATTGACTATGAAATTAAAACATTTTACAAGGCAATTTTACATCTATTTTTAGCCACCCCTCTGGACCCCCCCTGCAACGCAAATATTACTGGCGGTGTTACCACCCCATTATGAACTGGGGTCCAATGCAGCAATACCTATGAATAAAGAAGATACCTCTTACTTTTTTAGCAGTTCCACCATAACCAGAACTAGATGCTACCCTTTATACCACTTGTTCCTCTAGGATGAGTCACCTTTGAGATCTTTTCTTACTTGTCCTGGAGGAAGGAGTGGTATAAAGGGTAGCAACTAGTTCTGGTTATGGTGGAACTGCTAAAAAACTAAGAGGTCAAGAGGCTTGCTAGTAAAACCACTCATCGCTGTGGTTCCTCAAGAAAGAGTAAAACAACCAAGTGAAAGCAAATGATCGGCCAAAGATATGGTGGCAATGGAATGGAGAAAAAACCAAGGCTTATCTGACGGGAGAGGCTGATAAAAATGGAAATCACGAGGGTTAAAATGGAGACAGGTTCATTTTTATACAAGTCTGAACCACGAGGAACTATGCTTTGATTCAGTTTCATGTTTACACAATATTGAAATGAAAAACTATGCTTGGATTCGGTTTCATGTTTACACAAGCTTGAAACGAAAAACTAAGCTTGGATTAAAAAAATGGCATGCCCCCAGCATGATGAAAGCCGAGCCACATGCCCTCAAAACTTCATTTCATTCACCGAAGTAGACATCGGGTTGCTAAAAGGTGGATGGAATGAAGTTTCACTTTCAAGATCAAGGAAAGACTCGATTTGGAAAAGGGAGTTGTTTCATTTTTTAATGAGGTCGACACAGTAAAAGAACTATCCTCAAGACTCCTTGTTTCATTTTCTAAGGAGCTTGACACAAGACTAGGAACCATGCACTAACACTTTGTTTCATTTTTTAACAAGGTTGACACAAGACTAGGAACTATCTTCATGACTCCTTGTTTAAGCGCTTTGCACTGGACTACCCCCATATGGAGAACAATATGCATAATCACCTTATCCTCCATTTTATGGGGAGAAACCATATGTCAGTATGTCGTCGTCTTTAGGTCAGCCTGGAATGACTGTATGTCAATGGCAGCCAACAATGCTCGTTCAACCAAGGGTTGTGTATCCGTCACAACCTATGCAATATGTCTCATCCATATCTACTATGCATGTTGTTACAACATTACCACTGTCACAAGCTCAGTAACTTGTATCTCAACCTGTGCAAGCTAGTCCTTCAACCTCAAACCCCCAAGTTTCAGGTTTACAGATTCAGCCTTCTCAGGCAATTTTACAACAACCATTTGTGCCTGGAGTCCAACAACCTCGGCCCAGTTTACCTTTTACTGGAATGACTCATAATTACACCGGTTTAGTGTATTCACAACCTGGGCAAGCTTACATTGGTGGGCAACAACCATTGTATCAACAACAAAAACAATTGCTCCAACAACCTTGGCAACCCCAATATAAACAGTAGCAATTCTAGAAATACCAACCTCATCCTGGACTTTGTCAACAAGCCTATGCTGGGTTTGGTCAACAACAAGTTTACCCAAATCTTGGTCAACAAGCCTGTTGGGTTTGGACAACAACAAATGTATCCTAGTGCTCAACAACCACCTTATACCAGATTTGCTCAAAAAACTTACCCCTATCAAGGTTACCAGCGGTAGATGCCTTATGCTGGTATGCAAAGGCCTATTTCCCAGGTAATCCCATCTTACCCTAGTTATGCTCAACTTGACCTCAATAGATAATTACCTTTTGTTGAAACACTTGAATTACCAGATCTAAATTGGCTCACCAATGACCCAATTCTTTATGCACCTTGGTGGCGAATGATTCCTCATAAATTACCTTCTGATATTTCTAAATTCAATGGAAACCCTAGAGAAGACCCGTCCAACAATGTCATGACTTTTCATTTATGGTGTTCATAAAACTCCCTGAATAATGATTTAGTGAGACTACGTCTTTTCTAGAGAACACTTACTGGTCCGGCTGCGAAGTGGTACATTGAGTTACCACGAGCTTCTTTTTATAACTTTACATCCTTAGCTACCACGTTCTTAACCCACTTCTAGTTACCCATACGATATGAAACTGGAACAGAACTATTGACCAACTTCAAATAGATTACTGCTACTCATATCTCTGATCATATTCATGAGTGGCTTCGTCATCGTCGAATGGTCAAAACTTATGTTCTTGATCAGCTTTTAGTTGAGTGGTTTATAAAATCCTTGTTGCCATCTATCAGTGAGGATGTGGCGAAAGGTGGATTTGTCACTAAAGAGCAAGTAATTGCTCATGCCCAATATTTGGACTTGATCTATACATAGTCTGGCATGCTCTATGAAAAGATCCTGAATGCACCCATACCAGCTTATATTGTTCCTCCATAACCATCGAATAAGCACTCTCATGCCAGTGATGGTGTGATTGGTCCTTCGAGCACACAAATGGTAGGTAGACCATCTGGTCAAACACTTTCCATTTCCAATCAAACTTCAAATGCATCTGATAACACTCTTACTTCCGAAATTAATGCCGTGTCATCTGACAAAGGAAAGAATGAAAAGCAACCAGGAAGCAAGAAGATGGGGAGAAACAAGAAGAAACAAAATAATCCCCCTCAAGAGAAATCATCTGATTCCTCTCCTTCAGTTAGGAAACCTTGTTACCCATGTTTAATCTATAATGATGAGCACTTTTGTTGGGTCCCTATAATACTAGTGATTACCCTATTACTATTGTAGTTATACCCCTTATTAATATTGTTGTGCCCCTATTGTTATTACTGTGCCCCATAGAATCCCTCTATTGTTATTTTTGTGGCTTTATATTATTATTGTTAGGTCGGATGGGTTATATTGTAACTCCTTAGACTCCTATATATAGCAAGGAGGTTTTTTCATTGGAATCATCCAAGAATTGTTCGTTTATGTAATGTAAAGGAGGTTGCCCCCTCGAAGAGGCTGAATTCTAAGGCGTTGTTCTATCTTTTCTATCTTTTCTTGAGCTGATTTCATAGCATTTGGTATCAGAGCTTTGGATTCTAGGGTTTCGCTGCTCCAAACAGGTCATCGTGGCATTTTCGCTATAACTTTTTTTCTACGACATTTCAGAAGTTGCAAAAAAAACCTATTTGAGAAGAAATTGCGTTGAACCTTGGGTCCAAATTTCAGAGATTTTCACACTATATTTGCGGAGATATGATATGAGGAAGTTGGTCTTTTTGCAGACTCCTGAATTACATTCCAAATAGGTGACCTGGGGAAAATCGTCATAACTTTCTCTCTGGGGATCGGATTGAAATTTCGTAAGAAGGTACAGAAAGAGGACGGACTGTAGTTTCTTGTATGCATTTTTCAGATCCAAAGGTCAAAACAGTGACTCGTGGCACGTCGTACAAGTTCGCTCTACTGAACTAGCCTATAATCAGGTTACTGTGGGAGATTTCGCATAACTCTTCTTGGAGAATCCAAATTGGATCAGACTGGTGGCATTGGAAAGAGGACACAGAGGGCTACCACAGGTTGCAATTTCAGAATTGGATGATCTGAAAGTACAGAAATACATCAGAGGCAATATCGAGCTCCTACAAAGTGAAAAAAAAGGTGGGTAAATTCTTTTAAATTTTTGCTTAAGAGTGGTTTGAAAAATTATTTTGAAGGAATTCAAAGGGCTAGTAGAGCATTATTATCAGTAACTGATGCCCCGAGGAAAGAAAATGCAAACACCTAGTAAGGAACCTGAAAGCTCTAGCATGACTCATGAAGAAGAAGAAGAAATGCTATATGATATATCAAAATTACAAGAACAAGTGCAACAAGTGTCACTTGCACAAAAAGCAACAGAATCTAAGATGGATGGTTTAAGGAAAGATGTAGAAGCTAAGATGGATGGTTTAAAGAAAGGTGTAGAAGCTAAGATGGATTGTTTAAAGAGAGGCGTAGAAGCTAAGATGGATGGCATGGAAGCTAAGGTGAATGGCATGGACGCTAAAATTGATGGCATGGATGATAAGATGGAAGAATTGAAGATAAATATGAATAAGTTGCTACAAGAAATGGTCACTAATGGTGAAAGGGTACTAAAGGAAACTCATGATGAGAACAAAAGAAATGTTAATCATGATTCCATAGACTCTAATGTTGGATCGAAGACTCACCATATTCCAAAAATCGATATGAGGAAGTTTGATGGCAAGGATCCCGCCACATGGATATTACAGATGGAGCAATTCTTCGATCTCAATAATGTGAAAAACACACAAAAGGTACGTATGGCAACTTTATATTTGGAACCAAATCAGTTTGTATGGTATCAATGGCTTTGCTCTCATAAACAATTTATCACTTGGGCAATTTTTACGGAAGAATTGATAGCACATTATGAGGATACAAAAAGCAACACTTTCTTTAGCCAATTGATAAGTCTCAAACAAAAGGGTTCAATAATGGAGCACATTGAGGAGTTCCAAAAATTGAACATAAGGGTAAAAGATATTCCAGAGGAGCATAGGATTGATGTGTTCATAGGGTCTTTAAAGGATAATATCCAACATGATGTTCGCCTTTGGGAACCTGATTCATTAGAGAAGGCATTCAGGTTAGCAAGAAAAATGGAAAGCAAAATTATGGCAACCAGGAAGCATACCACTCACAACTATAAAGACGGAAGTGTTGTTGCCCCTAGTCTTCCACAACCTATAAGGTTGACACCACAACAATTGGAAGAAAAAAGAGCAAAAGGGCTTTGTTATAGTTGTGATAGCAAATACACTAAAGGTCATAAGTGTGCTGAGAAGAAATTATTCTACATAGATTGTGAAGAGGAAGAAGAAAAGGAGCAAGAAAGGTCAAAAGAAGAGGATATACTCCAGGAACAAAGCCTAGATGAAGAACAAATAAATCCGACCATATCTTGTAATGCATTGGCGGGAATTACCACTCCTCAAACCATCAAGATAGAAGGACAAATCAAGAAGAAAAAGGTAATAGTGTTGATTGATTCAGGAAGCACCCACAATTTTATTCATTGTAAGGTAGCAAAAGAATTGAATTGCTTCCTATATCCAGCACCAGAGTGTCAAGTGATGATTGCAAATGGAGGAACAATAAATTGCTTTGGAAAGTGCCATAATATCAAGCTATCCATGGGAGAATATGTATTGACTAGCCCAATGCTTTCCATTCCAATGGGAGGTGCTGATGTTGTACTAGGAGTCCAATGGCTACAATCCCTGGGTACAATAGCTTTTAATTTTCAAGAACTTTTCATCAAATTTTCTACGGAAGGAAAGGAAGTTGAATTAAGGGGTATTGCAAGGAAACCAGGAAAGATAATCAGCTCTAATGGTATGAAAAAGCTTCTAAAAAAGGAACAAAGAGGTGTAATTGCACAATTATGTTCACTAGATGTTTCCACATCGGAATCATCTATTTCTCCAGATCTCCAAAAAGTCTTGGACAATCATTCCAAGGTATTTGAGACCCCCAAAGGTCTCCCACCTATGTGTGATCATGATCATGCTATTCATCTGATTCCAGGAAGTGTTCCTCCAAACATCAGGCCGTACAGATATCCCTATGTCCAAAAGAGTGAAATTGAACGTATGGTTGCAGAAATGCTAGAGGCTGGTATAATTCAACCGAGTCAAAGTTCTTTCTCTGCTCCAGTAGTATTGGTGCACAAGAAGGATGGATCATGGTGCATGTGTCCGGATTATAGGGAGCTCAACAAGCTCACTATTAAAGATAAGTTCCCCATTCCTGTCATTGATGAATTACTGGATGAATTGCATGGATCAATTTACTTCACCAAGTTGGATCTTCGTTCAGGATATCATCAAATCAGAATGAAGACTGAAGACATTCCGAAAATAGCATTTAGAACTCATGAGGGTCATTATGAATTTTTGGTCATGCCTTTTGGCCTTACCAATGCACCTTCAACATTTCAAGGTTTGATGAATTCAATTTTCAAACCATTCCTTAGAAAATTTGTGTTAGTATTTTTTGATGATATACTAATCTACAGCAAGTCTTGGAAGGATCATGTTGAACATGTTGACAGGGTGCTACAACTATTGGAGGAGAAACAATTATATGCAAAAAGATCCAAATGTTTCTTTGGAGTCCAGGAGGTGGAATATCTGGGTCATATTGTATCTCATGAAGGATTTAAGGTAGACCCTAGCAAAATTAAAGCCATTAAGGAATGGAAAATCCCCACATCCATAAAGCATCTGCGAGGATTTCTCGGGTTGACAGGGTATTATCGCAAGTTTGTTAAGAATTATGGGAGAATAGCAGCCCTCTAACAACATTATTGAAGAAAGATGCATTTTCATGGACTCCGGAAGCAACAAAGGCCTTTGAACATCTTAAAGAGGCAATGTGCCAAGCACCGGTCTTAGCTACACCGGACTTCACAAAAACCTTTATTGTGGAATGTGATGCTTCAGGAAATGGAATTGGTGTTGTTCTAATGCAAGATGAAAGACCATTGCTTTTGAAAGTCATCCAATCAAGGGAAAGTTTTTAAGCAAAGCTATTTATGAGAAGGAAATGTTGGCAATACTCCATGCACTTAAGAAATGGCGACCCTACCTAATGGGAAGACACTTCAAGGTAAAAACGGATCATGATAGCCTTAAATACTTTTTAGAACAAAGATTATCCTCTGAAGAGCAACAAAAGTGGGTCACAAAGATGTTGGGTTATGACTTTGAAATCATCTACAAAAAAGGGAAGCAAAATGTGGTGGCAGATGCACTCTCAAGAAAGGATGGGGATGTGGAAGCATTGTTGTGTGCCATTTCTATTATCCAACCAGATTGGATAAATGAAGCAAGGGAGGAATGGAAGAATGACGAAGAAGTGTGGGCACTTATTCGAAAGTTACAACAAGATTCCAGTACGTCTGATACATTTAGCTGGCAAAATGATTCGTTATGGTACAAAGATCGCTTATACCTCTGTAAGAATTCCCAGCTAAAACAAAAGATTCTTATGGAATTGCACACTTCTCCCTTAGGAGGGCACTCAGGATTTTTAAAAACTTACCACAGGGTTAAGAAGGAATTTTTTTGGGATGGCCTTAAATCAGATATTCAAAAGTTTGTGGCGGAATGTTTGGTTTGCCAACAAAATAAAGTTGAAACAATTAAGACACCGAGTCTATTACAACCTTTATCCATTCCAAGCCAATGTTGGGAGGAGGTTTCAATGGATTTTATCACAGGTTTACCCAAGTCTGAGGGAAAGAGTGTCATCATGGTGGTAGTTGACAGACTTACCAAGTATGCACACTTTTGTGCATTATCACATCCATTTAAAGCCAGTACAGTTTCTACTGCATTTATGGAAACAATTCAAAAGCTACATGGAAACCCAAAGATTATTGTAAGTGACAGAGATCCCATTTTCACTGGAAATTTTTGGACAGAATTATTTTCTTGTCTTGGTACTCAGTTAGCTCATAGCTCATCTTATCATCCTCAATCTGATGGGCAAACTGATAGTAAACAAATGTTTGGAAGGATATCTTCGTTGCTTTGTATCTGATAAACAGACACAATGGGTCAAATGGTTGCCTCTGGTTGAATGGTGGTATAACACTTCCTTCCATACAGCAACAAAAATGACCCCATTTATGGCACTTTATAGGTATCAACCACCATCCATCACATCATATTTAAGAGAAAATTCTAAGGTTCAGGCAGTGGAACATCACATCGAACATCAACAACAAGTCCTCCAACTCTTAAAGGATAACCTCGTGTTGGCACAGAATAGAATGAAACAACAGGCAGATCAACATCGCAGTGAAAGAAGTTTTGATGTAGGTGATTGGGTATTCCTACGGCTACAACCATATAAGAAAATTTCCCTCAAGCAAGCTAAGAAGGATAATAAATTATCACCAAAGTATTATGGTCCGTACAAGGTGTTGCAAAAGATTGGTACTATGGCATACAAATTGGAGCTTCCTGCAGCTTCTCGATTGCACCCAGTTTTCCATGTTTCATGTTTAAAGAAGGTTATAGGCGACAAGCTCCCAGTTCAAACAATATTGCCAGAACTTGACGAGGAAGGAAAAATTATATTGGAACCGGAAGCAGTCACAGAAACAGGAACTCGACAGCTACGAAATCGATCAATTTCGGAGTATCTTATCAAGTGGAAGAACTTATCTGCTGAAGATTCCACATGGGAGGATGAGAATTTTATACAGAAGTATCTAGAACTACTCAAGCGTTGAGGACAACACTTTTTTGAAGGAGAGGAGCATGTTGGGTCCCTATAATACTAGTGATTACCCCATTACTATTGTAGTTATACCCCTTATTAATATTGTTGTGCCCCTATTGCCCCCATATTGTTATTACTGTGCCCCATAGAATCCCTCTATTGTTATTTTTGTGGCTTTATATTATTATTGTTAGGTCGGATGGGTTATATTGTAACTCCTTAGACTCCTATATATAGAAAGAAGGTTTTATCATTGGAATTCTTCCAAGAATTGTTCATTTATGTAATGTAAAGGAGGTTGCCCCCTCGAAGAGGCTGAATTCTAAGGCGTTGATCTATCTTTTCTATCTTTTCTTGAGCTAGTTTCATAACAACTTTACGCGAGAATGTCCTCACCACTCTGAAGTGTCAAATCTTCTTAAGACTTCTAGTACATCTGCAGTGTTGACTAATCCTTTTCCGAACTTGGAGACACATATGGTTGCTACAGATCATGCTTCCACTTTCCAATTTCTTACGCTATCCGCCTCTAATCCTAAAATTAATTTTTTGGTGTCAACACGGAGTAAATATTATGGAAACCAATCGTCATCAAATAACCAGGCCACTGATCAACCTAAACCTTCGACTTCAACTTCGTTGGATCCTATTCCACCACCTATTGCACCAGAGTTAACAATAAAACAACCTAAGGGAGTTGTACATAAATCAACATTTAACCATCGAGCTCGAGCAGCACAGAACTATAACATAATAGAAGATTTGGCTCAGTCACCTTCTATTATATCGATGCTTGAGGTGCTTCAAAATTGTCCCTCCCAGAAGTAGGCTTTGTTGTCAACAATTGGTGGAATCAATCCAATGGATTCCAATCTTGTGGTTTTCAACCCTGAGGGTTATACGCCATAGTCACGAGCACAATTAGCATTCCTAATTCAAGTAAATGCCTTGAATAAACTTATTCACTAAACCATTATTGACGAGGGGGCATCTTCTTGTATTATGTCAATGAATTGCTAGAAAACACTTGGTTCACCACCTTTGTCACATTCACCAACAACGTTAAAATCTTTTGACGGTCGCACATATACGCCTTGTGGAATCTTGAGTAATCTGAAAATTGAACTAGGGGGAAAAATAGTAATTATTGAATTTGAGGTCATTGACGGACCCCTTGACTACAACATTTTGCTAGGAAGACCATGGGTATATGCTATGGTTGTTGTGGTTTCGACATACTTTCGTATGATTGCATTCCCTCATAAAGGCGGAATCACAGTTATTGATCAACTCACCTTCTTCGCCTCTAGTTCACAGGCTACTGGAAGCATTCTGTTAGTTCACGGACCCTCGCTATCTCTTCAAAACATTGGTGTAGGTCTCTTCAAGGATTCTTCCCTAATGGGTACTTTTTCACTACCGTCACCATCAAACATGGCGGAAGTGGCAAAAGTTGAGACTTGCAATATGATATCTTCCACTTCATCTGATTTAAGGAAGATAACCAATAGTTCTGAAGTTGATAGTAGTAATGAAATCATGCCACTAAGCCCCATTGATCTTTCATAGCAATCAATATTTCTAGCTTGCAAGGCAAACCCAAATCCATCTTCGCCAATTATATGGGTAGATCATTCATTAGAATATGGTACTTCCTCCGATCCTTTTTCACGTATATTTTCTATTGATGAAGGAATCAACCAATTAATGATGACGGAATAAGAACCATCGTAAGATTATCAGCATTGTTCCCATCTTCCAGATCACGTAGTAGATTTTTCAAATGAACTCAATCACCCTTCAGTTGTTGATTTCCTTTCGAAATCCACTTTTATAGATACATTAGATTCCAAGAAAAACTTGTCAAATATCGAAGAAACTATTTCTATCAATATTTTGACCAAACCTAAAATTGTAGAAAACATTCATGTTGGAAAATCTTGTTCTCCATTAGAACTTGATATTTACCGTGCTCTCTTTCGTGAATTCCGAGATATATTTGCGTGGTCATATGAGGAGATGTCAGGTATTGACTCTAGTATAGTTGAACATGAAATTAAAATGTATCCTAATGTCAAACCAGTGCGACAACACCTCTGTCTTGTTCATCCAAGAAGGTTGCTGCCATTAAAATAGAAGTTGAAAAAAAATTCACGCTAGTTTCATATACCCTGTTCCTCTTACTGATTGGGTTTCCAATATTTTTCCTGTCATGAAGAAACAAGGGACAATACGAGTGTGCATCAATTATAGGGATGTTAATCAGGCTTGTCCAAAAGACAATTATCCCACTCCCTTTATCAACCAGATTATTGATGAATGTGTCGGATGTGAAATATTTTCATTTTTGGATGGTTTTTCTAGCTATAATCAGATCAATATCCACCCAGAGGATCAATCTAAAACTTCTTTTATTTGTCCATGGGGCACATTTTCTTACAAGAAACTCCCTTTTGGTTTGAAGAACGCTGGGGCCACTTTTTATAGGGGCAATGAACTATGCCTTCCATGACATTAAGCACATTGTTCAACCATACCTTGATGATTTGCCTTTTCATTCACAAAAGTGGACTGAGCATCTGAAGCATTTGAGAGCTACATTTTTACGGTGTCGACACTACAAAATACGACACAATCCACACAAATGTGTGTTTTGTGTTGGTTTTAGTCATTTGCTAGGTTTCGTAGTGTCTAAGGAAGGAATTCAACTTAACCCTCTTAAGGTTCAAGCAATTCTTGACTTGGCTTCACCTTCAAATCTACTACAGTTATAGTGACTCCAAGGGAAGGCTAACTTTCTGAGGAGGTTCATTCCCAATTATGCTGAAATGGCTAAAGGATTTACTCATCTTTTGTAAAAGGTGTATACCCTTCCATTGGGATCAGGTTGTGCAAGCTTCCTTTGATTCTCTTAAATATACCTTTATTAGAGCGTCATTAATGTATTCCTCGAATTATCAAAACGACTACTTCCTATATCTCACCGCTATAGATACAACCATTGCAGTGGTTTTACTCCAAGAGGAATATGGGCTTGAACATTCGATATATTATTTGAGTCACAATATCAATGATACAGAAGTTAAGTACTCTTATGTCAAAAAGCTAGCTTTGGCTGATGTTCAAGCTGTATAAAGATTTCGCCACCGTATCCTACTCCAAAAGACCATTGTCATTTCAGATTGCAACCCTATGACATATATTTTGTCACATCAATTTTTGGGGGGGAAATACTCAAAATGGATCATCATTTTGTAGGAATTTGATTTGGAATTCATCAAATCCAAATCAAAGAAATCTCTAGTTTTCATCGATATTCTTTGCGACCTTCCCTCTAATGCCATTGATTCAACATCAGAACCATCAATTCTAGATGAGTCTTTGTTCCTGATTTAATCATCTGACCCGTGGTATGGAGATATATAGATTTATCTCTAGACCCAAAATTTCTGGCCTGATACCTCTTTCTCACAACAACGACGTATCCGATACCAAGCCAAAGATTATCTAATCATTGGTGACACACTTTACTGTCATGGTATCGATACGATTTTACGGAGGTGCCTCACACATGAGGAATACGAGAAAGTTTTGAATGACTGCCATTCGTGTGCTTGTGGTGGACACTTATCTGGTTATGCTACCGCACAGAGGATTCTCCATGCTGGTTACTTCTAGCGTACCATATTCAAAGATTTCATTATTGTTGTCAGAATCTGTCATGCATGCCAGATCTATGACCATAAAGCTAGATTGGAATTTGCACCGTTGCATCTTGTCGTCATTGTTGGACCATTTTCTAAATGGGGCATTTACTTCATGACATGTAACCTTCACTCAATTGGGGGACATGGGTACATTATAGTCGTCGTTGACTATTTAACAAAATGGGCTAAGGTGATGCCTACATTAAACAACAGTGGTGAGACGACTGCAATTTTCTTTTTCAACCACGTGGTTGCCCAGTTTGGTGTACCACAGGCTATAGTTATAGATCATGGGTCGCATTTTTGAAATCACATGATGACTAAGATAACTGCCAACTTAGGACTTTCACATGATAGTTCTACCCCTTATTATCTGCAAGCTAATGGACAAGTTAAGGCCATCAACAAAGTCCTTAAGTGAATGCTTCAAAGAATGATAGCGGTTTATAAACGAAACTGGCATTTAATCCTATACTCTGTTTTGTGGGCATACCGAACCTCGGTAAGGAATGCAACTAGATTCACACCCTTTCAATCAATGTATGGTCTGGAGGAAATCTTGCCAATACAATGTGAAATTTCATCTCTTAAACTCGCAATTGACCTGTTACCTGACACTTCTAATGAAGAAGTGGTTTTCTTAGAACTCATCCATCTGGATGAAACCTGTCGTGAAGAATGTCTCTAAGTGGATTTGACATCTTGCTAGGCTATAACCTTAAGTTAGATTATTATTATTATTAAAATTTATCCAAAAACATAAATTATAACATTCCTCTGAATTTTTAATTATGACCAAATCATGTATTATTAATTATTTTAACTACTTTAAAAAAAATTGTACTTTATAATTAAACATTTTTTCATTGATTGCATTTGAATTAGCACTTGAAAACTTTACTATTTAATAATATTATCATTCTTTAAACACATTGAAACTTTATTATTATTCTTTAATGTAGTAAACTTAAATTTAATATTGTTAGACCTAAGACTTTTGTGATCCATAATGTAGATATTAGTGTTTCGGATTAAACACATCGTTAGGATTTGGTCGATGTTTCGAACCAACTAATGTGGTTCATCCTCACTACAAGGTGAGAAATCAACTGATTTGAAGGAATAAATAGTATGGATGCATCATTGCCCAGAGTTAGCCGTTGGTTAATTTGTTACTAAGGAAAAATGTTGAATATCTAGTTAAAAACTAGTTGTTATGTAACAATTAAATATTTTATTTTGATATTATAAATAGAATATTTAACAATATCAAAATTTATTATAGTATTATCTAAAAATAATTAATTTTTATAATATAATTTGTTAGGGTTTGACTTATTCATGATAAATTTGATAATATTTCAAATTAAAATATTATTAATTTCTATAATAAGAATATTATCTGTTAAATTGTTTAATATTTAGTTAGGAACTAGCTGTTATGTAATAATGAATAAATATTTTATTTCGATATTATAAATTGATTATTTAATAATATTAATTTTTATAATCATGTTATCTAAAAATAATTAATTTATATAATATAATTTGTTAGGAATAATTCAGATTAAAGTATTTAGATTTCATTATAATTTAATATTATTAATTTCTATTAATAAGAATATAATCAATATGACCATAATTTGTTAGAGGAAAACTTATCTCCTTTAAATAGGAGGATGGTTGAGATAATTTTAAAGGTTTACAAGATAAATATTAAAAATTCAGGATTAGTTAGGTCAACCAATTTGATCAGAAATTTACTCCTCATGTTAAACACATGAAGTTAAAGAAAATTAATATAGATAAAAGGGGGATAAAGCCCGAAGATGAAAAGGGAGAATCAGAAAAGTCAAAAAGGAGAAATGAGAGGGAAGGGAGGAAGAGTCAAGAGGAGAGAGCTAAAGTCCAGCTTTTACTTTATTTCTAACCATCATCCCTATTAAGGTTTCTGGCATGCCTCTCAATTTCAATTGCTTCTCTCACCCTTAAGTCCCTTAGGGACAACCCTGACATTGTCGTCCTTAGGGCGGACAAAGGTGGAGTTGTTGTCATTCTTGATAAATTTGATTATGTCCACAAAATGGTAGACCATCTCTCTAGTAGTGGGAGTTACATCTAGCTTAAGAAGAATCCCATTAAGTCCATTTCTAAAGAGGTAGCATCCGCTATTAAAGCATATTCTTCTCTTCTTCCTCTTTCCTGAAAGCTCATTGAAAGCAATTCCCTTACCACTAAGATCTATGGCCTACCCAAGATTCATAAACCTGGGGCCCCCTTAAGGCCTATTGTCAACACAATAGGCAAGCCTACCTATCTTCTTACAAAATTCCTTGCCCAAAAGGTCAAGCCTCTTGTTGGTCGCACAGATTCTTTCTTTAAAGACTCTGCCTCCTTTGTTCAAGAATGGAGAGATATCAAATTGGCACCTGGAGATTTGTTGGTTATTTTTGACGTCGCATCCTTATACACCAAAATCCCCATCCAAGAGGCCATTGATATCATAAATCACATCACTAATAAAGACACTGCCAAGTTAGTTGGCCTCTGCCTCACCTCAACTTTTTTTAGTTTCCAAGGTGAGTTCTATGAGCAAACTTGCGGTGTTGCAATGGGTTCCCCTCTTTCCCCTATCGTAGCGAACCTGTTTATGGAATATTTTGAGACCAAGGCCTTAGCCTCTACTCAATTTCGCCCTAAAAAATGGAAGAGGTTTGTTGATGACACCTGTGTCATCTGGCCTCATGGTCATGAGAAACTCGATCTGTTTCTTAACCACCTTAATTCTCAATCAGAATCCATCAAGTTCGCTATGGAAATCGAGGAGAATGGTCACCTTCCCTTTCTTGACATTCTCCTTTCTAGGAGGGATGATGATTCCGTCTGTCACCAAGTTTTACAAAAGAAGACTCACACAAAACAGTGTCTCCATGCTAGTTCTCATCACTTCCCAGCTCAAAAATTCAGGGTTCTCAGCACTCTTTCTACCCATGCTCTAAGAATCTCTAATGATAGCCAACTTGATAAGGAGAAATCTTATCTTCTCAAAGTTTTTAAAAATAATGGATATAGCAGACCCCAAAGCCTCAAGGCCTTTCACAAAGCTAGCAAAGCACCTAGAGATAAACCCGCCCGAGCTGACCCTATCTCTAAGGTTCATCTTCCGTATATCCAAGGAACCACGGATAGGATTGCCCATATTCTTAAGAAGATGAATGTCTCTTCTTCTTTCAAACCTCTCAAAACCATTAAAAATTCCCTTAGATCCGTTAAGAACCCCATTGACCCTAAAGACACAAAAGGAGTCTACCTTGTTCCCTGCTCCCGTGGTATCCCCTACATTGGAGAAATAGGAAGGTCTATTAAGCAGAGAATCAACAAACATGCAACTGATGTTAGACACAATCGCTCCTGCACATCAGCCCTTTCCAAACATGCAGAGAAATCAAAACACCATGTCTGCATTGAAGAATTCAAAGTTATTGCTAGGGTTGAGCATTTCCACCACAGAAAACTTAGGGAAGAGATTGAAATTGAGAGGCATGCCAAAAACCTTAATACGGATGATGGCTGGAAATAAAGTAAAAGCTGGACTCCAACTCTCTCCTCTGGACTCTTCCTCCCTTTCCTCTCCTTTCTCCTTTTCGATTTTTTTGATTCTCCCTTTTAGTCTTCAGGCTTTATCCCTCCTTCATCTGTATTAATTTTCTTTAACTTCATGTGTTTATCATGAGGAGTAAATTTCTCATCATATTGGTTGACCTAACTAATCTTGACTTTTTAATATTTATCTTGTAAACCTTTAAAATTATCTTAGCCATCCTCCTATTTAAAGGAGATAAGTTTTCCTCTAACAAATTATGGTCATATTGATAATATTCTTATTAATAGAAATTAATAATATTAAATTATAATGAAATCAAAATACTTTAATCTGAATTATTCCTAAGAGTAGGTCAAACCCTAACAAATTATATTATATAAATTAATTATTTTTGGATAACATGATTTAAATAATCAATTTATAATATCGAAATAAAATATTTAATTATTACATAACAGCTAGTTTCTAACTAAATATTAAACAATTTAATAGATAATATTCTTATTATAGAAATTAATAATATTTTAATTTGAAATATTATCAAATTTATCTTGAATAAGTCAAAACCTAACAAATTATATTATAAAAATTAATTATTTTTAGATAATAGTATTATAAAATTTGATATTATTAAATAATCTATTTATAATATTTAATTATTACATAACAACTAGTTTTTAACTAGATATTAAACAATTTTTCCTCAGTAACAAATTAACCAATGGCTAATTTTCAACGACTAACTCTGGGCAATGATGCATCCATGCTATTTATTCCTTCAGATCAGTTGATTTCTCACCTTGTCCCGAGGATGAACCACATTAGTTGGTTCGAAACGTCGACCATATCCTAACGATGTGATTAATCTGAAAGACTGATATCTAAATTTATTATTATTATTATTATTTTTTAAAGATGGAAATTTGAATTTTTATTATTTTATTATTTTTTTCCTTTGAATAAATTGGAACCTTCAACTTATATATATATATATATATCTGTGTGTGTGTGATGATGATGATGGTGGTGGTGGTGGTTAACGTCCACTGAGACCAAACTTTGGTCTATCAGACCTAAAGAAACGAATTATTTAGTTTGATTTAATATTTTATTCCTATGCTCAAAAAGCTTGGAGAGAAGCCTCCCGAGATCACTATAATTTTGACATCGTAAAAGGCTAGGAAGGTCAATATTGCAACAAAGATTATGAAACTGAGATCTAATGTGGTTGTACGCGGGGCACTCTAAGAGGAATTAATTTTCATCCTCGATGTTCATATTCTCATAGAGATGGCAGATCATTTCCATCCATAGTGTTTTAGGAACTACCCAACGACCCGTTTCACTATGGGGCTCATGAGAGTTCATTCTGATCTTGGCTATATTAATTTTCTTCTTTGAGCTAGTTAAAACAGAGAGAAACTTTTGATTTTCTAGGGTGGGGTTGATGGCCTCCTTATAATTTCTCAATTTTCTTTTAGCTGTTAAATATTTCTCACACCACATTTTTTCTTTGAACTTAGAAGTAACAATATTTTTAATGTTATTAATGTTTTGCAATGCAACATTCTCATCGATCTCCCAATGATTTAACCAGGCCTTGGTGTCTTTATACCAACCTCGTTTAAGCCTTAGGTGGTTTTGGCTAGAATTTAAAGCTAGCTTAGGAAGTCTATGGTCTCCTATGTTATCGAGTTTGTGCTTGTACAATAGAAGCCTAGTCATAGCTAGGCTCTTGATAGGGGAAAGACCCACTTCTATAAGGAGAATGGGATAGGGTGTATTGCTTTCTATTTTGAGGTTATACGTTATAAAACACTTCTAGATTTTCTCAATCTTTCTCCAGGATTATCTAGAGATGTTGCAACCCCAAACCTCACATCCATGTAAGATAACAGGAGTGACTAAAGTTTCAAAGAGGAACTTCTTCTATCCCACATTACGAGGTTTGTCATTTTACAATTATTTTCAAGACCAAAATAAGCTTTCCACCCTCCATTAATCCTTTTCTCAATGCTATAGTTCCAGTTGAGCTTGTGATGAATATCAATTCCTAGGTACTTGTAGGAAGACACTTCCTCCAAGTTACTATTATCATACATAAAATTAGCGTAAGTGTCCTTCTTGGATTTGATAATCATAACTTTTGTTTTGTTAGTGTTGACAGTCATACCCATGGTAGAGCAGAAATCCTTAAGAAGTCTAAGTTGCTTATCAAGATCAGAATGCACCTTGTGAGAAAAACAATATCATCAGCATAGAGAAGAAGGATGATGACTATCCCAGCTATGATCGTGCCAGCACAACCTACTTCCTCTAAACAGCCTTCTAGCTTGTCGATGTAAATGCCAAATAGGGTAGGGGAGAGAGGGCAACCTTGTTTAACTACGATATTACACTTAATATCTTTTGACCACCCCTCATTTCTCTTTATCTTGGCAATTACATTCTCGTATAACCTTATAGCGACAACTCTCAACTCAAAAGGAACCTTTATGTTAGGTCCCTATACTACTAGTGTAACCCCTTATTGTTATTAGTACAACCCCCTTATTATATTGTTGTGCCCACGTAGTCCCCATATTGTTATTATTGTGTCCCATAGAAGCCCACTATTGTTATTATTGTGCCCTTACATTATTATTGTTATGTCGGCTCTAATTATATTCTGACCCTTTAGACTCCTATATATAGAAAGGAGGTCTTGTCATTTGTATCATCTAAGAATTGTTCATTTGTGTAATGTAAAGTAGGGTGCCCCCTCGAAGAGGCTTGTTTCTAAGGCGTTGATCTTTTCTATATTTTTGTGAGTTGGTTTCATAACTTTTGGTATCAGAGCTTTGGATTCTAGGGTTTCGCTACTCCGAAGAGGTCATCGTGTAATTTTCTCTATAACTTTTTTCGCTACGAAGTTTCAAAAGCTAAAACAAAAACCCATTTTAGAAGTAATTGCTCTGAACCTCAGGTCCGAATTTCAAATCTTGTCTCACTATATTTTCAGAGATATGATCTAAGGAAGTTAGGGTTTTTAGAAGCTCCAAAATTTCATCTCAAACAGGTCATCATGGAATGTTCGCTATAATTTGTGTTCTATGAAGGTTTAGACTCTGAAATCAAAACCCATTTAAGCCGAAATCATGGGGAAGTGTGGGCCTGAATTTCAGACCTTGTTTCGCTATATTTTCGGAGATACAGTCCAAGACATTTAGGGTTTCTGGAGGCTCCCGAATTACATCCCAAACAAGTGACCTGGGGAAAATTGTCATAACTATCTCTCTGAGCATCAGATTGAAATTTCTTAAGAAGTTACAGAAAGAGGATGGACTGTTATGTTCTGTATATATATTTTTCAGATCCGAAGGTCAAAACAGTGACACGTGGCACTTCATACAAGTTCACTCTTCTAAAAAGGTATATAATTAGGTCATCTTGGGAGATTGTGCATAACTCTTTCTTGGAAAATCCAATTTTGATCAGACTGGTGGCATTAGAAAGAGGACACAAAGGGATACTATAGGTCGCGATTTCAGAACTGGAAGATCTGAAATTCCAAAGTTATAGTCATTTCAAGATCGAGCTCCTAAAATCAAGAAAAGACAATATGAGGAAGTTTGATGGCAAGGATCCGGTAAATTGGATACTACAGATGGAGTAATATTTTGGTCTACATGAGGTGCAACTATTACAAAAGCTATCTATTACATATTCATATTTAGAACCGGATCAATTTTTATGGTATAAAGGGCTTTGTTCTCGTAAACCACTTGTTATGTGGTCAATTTTCACGAAGCAAATGATAGCACATTATGAGGATACAAAGAAAAAAACCTTCTTTAGCCAATTGATAAATCTCAAACAAAAGTGTTCAATGGCAGAGCACATTGAGGACTTTCAAAAATTGAATATAAGGGAAAATGATATTCTAGAGAAGCAGAGGATTGATGTCTCCATAGGTATTTTAAAGGATAACATTCAACATGAGGTTCGTCTTTGGGAACCTGATTCATTGGAGAAGGCATTCAGGTTGGAAAGAAAAGTGGAAAGCAAAATTATGGCAATAGGGAATTCTACCACTCACAACTATAAAGATGGAAGTGTTGTTTCTCCTAGCCTTCCACAACCTACAAGGTTGACACCACAACAATTGGAAGAAAAAAGAGCAAAATGACTTTGTTACAATTGTGATAACAAATACATTAAAGGTCATAAGTGTGCTGAGAAGAAATTATTTTACATTGATTGTGAAGAGGAGGAAGAAAAGGATCAAGAAACAACAAAAGAAGAGGATATACACCAGGAACCAACCCCAAAGAAAGAAGAAATGAATCCAACCATACCTTGTAAAGCATTGGCAAGAATTACCACTCCTCAAGCTCTCAAGATAGAAGGACATATCAAGAAGAAAAAGGTTCAAGATGTGAAGGATCACATCGAGAAAGAAGAAATGAATCCGACCATATCTTGTAATGCATTGGCCAGGATTACCACTCCTCAAACTATCAAGATAGAAGGACATATCAAGAAGAAAATTGTTCAAGAAGTGAAAGATCACATCGAGCATCAAGAAATGAGTCTGACCATATCTTGTAATGCATTGGAAGAAATTACCACTCCTCAAACTCTCAAAATAGAAGGACATATCAAGAAGAAAAAGGTTCAAGCAATGAAAGATCACATCGAGCATCAACAACAAGTTCTCCAACATTTAAAGGATAACTCCACTTTGGTGCAAAATCGAATGAAACAACAGACAGATCAACATCGCAGTGAAAGAAGTTTTGATGTAGGCGATTGGGTATTTTTACGACTACATCTCAAGCAAGCTATTTATGATAAGGAAATGTTGGCAATACTACATGCACTTAAGAAATGGTGACCTTACCTAATGGGAATACACTTCAAGGTAAAAATGGATCATGATAGTCTTAAATACTTTTTAGAACAAAGATTATATTTAGAAGAAGAAAAAAATGGGTCACAAATATGTTGGGTTATGACTTTGAAATCATCTACAAACAAGGGAAGAAAAATGTTGTTGTAGATGCACTCTCAAGAAAGGAAGAGGATGTGGAAGCATTGTTTTGTACTATTTATATTATCCAACCAAATTGGATAAACGAAGCAAGGGATGAATGGAAGAAGGACAAATAAATGTGGTCACTCATTCAAAAGTTGCAGAAGATCCCAGTTCAAACAATATTGCCAGAACTTGACAAGGAAGGAAAAATCATATTGGAACCCAGAGCAGTCACAGAAACAAGAACCCGACAGCTACGAAATCGATTAATTTCAAAATATATCATCAAGTGGAAGAAATTACCCGCTGAAGATTTCACATGGGAGGACAAGAATCTTATACGGAAACATCAAGAACTACTCAAGCGTTGAGATGACACTTTTTGAAGGAGAAGGGCATGTTAGGTCCCTATACTACTAGTGTAACCCCTTATTGTTATTAGTACAACCCCCTTATTATATTGTTGTGCCCATGTAGTCCCCATATTGTTATTATTGTGCCCCATAGAAGCCCACTATTGTTATTATTGTGCCCTTACATTATTATTGTTATATCGGCTCTGATTATATTATGGCCCCTTAGACTCCTATATATAGAAAGGAGGTCTTGTCATTTGTATCATCTAAGAATTGTTCATTTGTGTAATGTAAAGAAGGCTGCCCACTCGAAGAGGCTTCTTTCTAAGGCGTTGATCTATCTTTTCTATCTTTTTGTGAGCTGGTTTCATAACACTTTAACTCTTCTAATATATTCCATAGGTTGTTTGTAGGAACCGTATCAAAAGCCTTTCTAAAGTCCAAAAAGCAACATAAGAGATTGGATTTATCATTGCGTCATTCCTCCACAATGATCCTAAGCGTAAAGAGGTGGTCCGTTGTTGAGTGCTTCCTTCTAAAACCTGCTTGGCCTTTAGCCTGCTTACCTTCACTTTCAAGCCATATGCTCAACTTCTTTCCAAAATAATACCATATAACTTGGCTAAGAGAGGGATGATCATAATTGTCTGATAATTAGAGGGGTTATTTGTATCCCCACTTCTAAAAATAGGGATAATGAGGCTCTGAGTCCATGGTTTAGGGAACCCTTGCTTGACCGCTTGATTGAAAAGCTTGTGGATGCGGGGAATGGGGACAAACCTCCAATTTTTAAGATTTTTGCCTAGTAACCTTCAATGTCCTTAGCCTTCCCATTTGCCAGGCATTTAACCCCAAAATCAATGTCTTCTAATGAGAAAACTTCTTTTGTCGTGAGCAGGGTTTCAAAGTTATCCATGACAGTTGGAGATTCATAAGCTTTTTAAGATAGGAATTCCAGTCGTGTAAAGAAATTTTATTATTATCTTTAGTTCTAATGAGAAAACTTCTTTCGTTGTGAGCAGGGTTTCAAAGTTATCCATGACATTTGGAGATTCATAAAGCTTTTTAAGATAGGAATTTTAGTCGTGTAAAGAAAAATTATTATTATCTTTAGTTTTTTTCAGTTAGAATCTGCCTCCAAAATTTCTTAGGAGCCTCCTCAGATAGGTGTAAGAGATTCTCTTGTCTTTTACGAATATACTGCCTTTTTTTCCTTTTAGTTAGGGCTTTGTATATTTTTATCTTGCCAATTTTAAGAGATTTGTCAACAACTGCCTTAATTTCTCTCCTCGCACTTTTACAATCTCTGTCATACCATGGGTTGGTTTTGATATTTCTTTTATTACTTGAAACTTCAATTGAGAACTTGTTAATAGAATATGAGGGTTGTAGTAAAATTATGATAGAGGTCTTCTATGTTGTCTATACTAGATAAAGGAAGCAAATTAGTTTTTAATTCATTTAGAAAGAGATCGTTTTTATTTCTATCAAAGATCAAGTTCTTTTGGCTATAAGTATTATCTTCTATGTGATCTCTATGCATGACAAAATTGAGAGTTATAAGTAAAGGCCTATGATCAGAGTCAGGCTCGTGGTCGTTTAAGATGTCAAAATTTATTATTTCGTTTGTATAAAGGGAGATAAAAAATAACATAGTCTACCAGGCTGCTACCAAGCCCATGGATGGAGGTTATCTAGCTACAATTAGGCCACTTCTTTAGACCATTGCAATATATATATATATATATATATATATATATATAGAGTAAGTTAAATGTATATATTCATTTTTAAATATTGTTTTTCAAATTTAATAAATATTTATTATAAATTATAATTTTATCTTGATAATAAAAAAATAGAGTAAGGTAAATGTATATATTCATTTTTAAATAATTTTTTCAAATTTAATAAATATTTATTATAAATTATAATTTTATCAGGATAATAAAAATGTAAATTATGAAAAAATATTTTTGAATATATATATATAGATAGAGTAAGTTAAATATATATTCGTTTTTAATAATTTTTTCAAATTTAATAAATATAATTCTATTTGGATAATAAAAAAGTAAATTATGAAAAATTATTTTTAAATATTTTTTTTTTTTATAAAATATTTAAAGAAATAAAACTTGAAAATTAAATAAATGAAAACGAATTTTAACTTTTTAAATATATATTTATTTATTTTTAAATTAAATTAATAAATATTATATTTTAATAATAAATTCTATTAAATTTCAGATTAATTTTATACTTTTTATTAAAACGTTTTTCATTAAATCTTAACTTGATTCAACGGATTTCACACATTGTTATAAGTTTCATAGGATTTTAGTTTCGTTATTAACTGTAATGGATACTAAATTGATCGAGATTTTTTAATATTAATTTACAAGTTAACAAATTCTAAATAATTGAGATTTTTGTTACATTTTATTTTTAAATTTGCTACTGTGGATTTAACATGAACAGAGAGGGATCAAATTTATTCATGTGCAAACATTTTTAGAACGCAGAATACAATGTGTTATTTTTCATCGTTGAAATTATATTTTTGAATGCTACATAAAGTATTTATATAAGACCACCCGGATGCGGGTGCTCCCGAGGCACATTCAATGCAGGTTAATGTTTCATCGGCAGCTGGATATGCACCTGGCGATCCGGCACGGCTCTCATTACCCTCCCGCGATTGAAATGAATTTCTTATGGTACAGGCAGCTTGTCAAGCATTCGGCATTGAATGCGCTCCCTGTTCGAGATTTGGCGCAGGTTGTTTTAATCATGGCTCAGTCTCTGGTTTTGGTTATCATTCTCATCGGGTCTCTCCTCATCCGTTTGTCTTTATTCCTGCATCCCTGTGTTGCTCTGGCAGCTTGGTGGCTTCTCCGGAGTTTGTTCCTTACCTGGCTTGCCCACCCTCGTCCCTGTTCTGTCTGGTCTTGTTTAGTTCCTTCCTCAGGTCTCTCTGTTTTCCTGAAGATGGTGCACCGCCGCGGAGGTACCAGTGGTAATCGTGGCCGCTCTCAGCCTGCTCCCCAGAATATCATTCCTCTGGCTTCGGCTTCCCCGTCCTCTGATCATGGCAGGCCCTTCCCGCATAACTCATTCCAAACCACCCATTTTAAATTTCACAGTCGGCTCAATAAACCAATTCTCTCAGCTAGCATTACAGTCATTTTGGCTGAGGAAGAAGATAAGCCCAGCAGCTCAGTCCATACCTCACCTTCGCAGTCTCAGGATGACAGTGTGCTCCAGGGAGATGTGGTAGGAACTGTGTTTAATTATGATGACTTGCAGGATGCAGGGAACGTTCCTGAGGTCCCTAAGCCTCCAGTAGATACTGCTCAGAACAATTTGACAGCGGTCGAGCCGGCGCACCCTTCTGATGGCAATCTAAATTTGGTAGCTCCTCCAGGTGGCTGTGACACGGGCGCTGGGGACAATGTCGATGACATGTGGATGGGCTCTCCTTGCCGGGTGGAGAAGGATGCTCCGGACCCTCTGCAACATGCATGAAATCTCCGGTACCGCGCCTACTGATGGCAGCTACCCTTCTGGTTTTTATATCCTATGTGCTATGCTTCTCTGGATTTTGTCAAATATGTTTTGTATCAGGTTCTGGCTAGGTATAGTTATCAGCCATTATGGTCTTATGCTTTGTATCAGGTCTTGGCTCAGCAAGCCCTTGTTTTTGTTAAGTTTTGCATATGGCTATCAGGGCAGCACAGATATTATTAAGGCCATAGTTCTTAACTGCTCTGTAATGTTGTTCACCATTTTGGTTAGCATTTTTGTATGTAAGGGCTCTGGAAATCATGTATTGGGTCTTCTCAATCCCGGAATTGGGTCACAGGGTTATCTGACTATCAAGGTATCTGGTCTTATGGCCTCTGGGTCAGGGTTGTTGGATGGCTTCAGCCTCCTCTGAGGTCTTAACCTCTCTGTAAATATTTTCTCTTTATTAATAGATTTAGCCTTTACGTAGAAAAAAAAAAATATATATATATATATATATATAAAAGACCAAATAAAAATTTTAATCATAAAAACTTTTTTTTTTTTCTATATATAACTATATATAAAGTTGATATAGACATAAATTAATTAATGAAATATTAATATTTTTGAAAAGTATAAGATTTAAATATGTGATTCACACATTTTTTTACTTCTAATTACTTTACAACATATTCACTTTCTTAATTATAGTAAATATTATTTTTCTATCTAGAATATAATTTTTGTTTTTTATTTTTATTTTAAAAGAGTATGGAAAAACTTACACATCCCTTATACTAACAGTAAAATGAGCTTCTCTACTCATAATATAAATGAGCCTCTCTACTCAATAAACTCTATTGGATTCTAACTTAATGCTGAAAATTCTAAAATTTAAACTTATCTAAATTTCTAAGCTTAAAAACCCCATTGGATTCTGAATTGATCCTGAGAACTCCATTGGATTCTAGACTGATACTAGACATTTTAGGATTGAGACATCCAGCCCACTGGATTGAACTAGTTGATACAATGAACAGTGTACAATGGAACACATGTTAAATAAATGGTGTCCACACATGGTCAGTCACTTCAAACTCATGAGAAAAGAACGCTCAACCACTCTCTGGAAGAATGCCACAAAATAATGCATTATAACAGTAACCAATTACAGTTTTGTCTCGGTATACGTTTGGTCGGTGGTCACAGTGTCAATTTTTATACGCCTCGACATTTATTTATTGGTGATATGTTGATTGGATCAGTTATAAATGCAGGTTTTGTCGCTAAGAACAGTGAGATGATGGAAGCTTTTTTATTGCCATTCACCGTCTCTGATGCCTGTGATCATCACCAGCAAAAAGGTGCGTGCATGCTCATGGGCGCCTTGTGGATTGCAATTTCTATGGTTTTTATTTGTCCGTGTAGGCATCAATGCCGAGGAAGACAGCAATATCAATGGTGAAATTCGTGGCTTCTATTTTGTCATTATACAGGCATGCCTGTAAGGATTCAAAGCGATGTGGTTTTAGTTTTTGGAGTTGGTTTTTTTTGAGTTAAATATAATGTAAATTTCAGGAATATTTTGGAATTCTACGGATAAGAATGATGTCAATGGTTTTATTTCATTTCACTTTTATTCGTCAGATTCCAAAAGATTCTCATAATTGGAGATAAAGATGACAAATTTGTTGTAGTTTCGCAATCTGAATGAGATAATGATCCAAAAATTTAAGTCACTTGTACTTTCTCTGACTGAAAAATGACCATTCAAATATCACAACTACTATATTTAACACAAAAATAATAATAATAATGGTGTGAGGTTTCTTTTAAGTTGCAAGTTTTTACATTAAATTTGTTGGGTTGTATCGCTGCAAGTCGAAAGTTTTTCATTTATTAATTACAGATTTTTAAAAAATTTTAAATAATTAAATGGGTTTAATTTGTTTTTGTTTATTAGGTTGAGAGGCACTTTCTAGTTTAGTATGAAAGAAATGGTGTTTTATTATCTTATGTAAAAATAAAAATAAAATATTACACAAAAATAAAATATAATATAAAAAACAATAATAATTATAATTATAATTATTAATTAAAATATTTTGACTCCATGCAAATTTCTTTTAAAGTGAAAAGAAATTTGATTAGTAAATGGATGGATATAAGTTGGTTAATATTTGATTTTTAATTTTTGTGTTAAAAAGCTTTCTCCATCCTAGTAAGGAAGAGATGGTCTAATGTTATGTTATGTTATGTTATGTTATATAAACATTTTGATTAGGTCAAATCACATAAAAATATACATAAAATAAAATTCTTAATGGTAATTATTAATTATTAATAGTTAAACCAATCTCGGTCCATCTGAACCCCAGATCTATTAAGCGTTGAGAAGGATCAGATATCTCAAGGTGCAGTGAGGATAACTATCTTTAGCTGCTATCCCTGAGTGCAAGTTGACTCATCACCGTTATTCAAAGAAAACCCCGTTGCTGGTCTGTAAGGGGGCAAGCAAGCTTTCACCAGATGCCTCTGGATCTTGGGCCATTAACCTGTTTCATTTTAGACGAATTCTTAGCCAAGTAAAACCAATTTTAGGACATACTATAGATCCAATTGTAATATATTGTTAATTTAATAAAAATAAATATTAATTATATTTTTGAAATTTATGATATCTTAAAATTTTACATTTAAATCATTTTGGATCAAAATTTTCATTCCAAAACAAGTAAATTATATGAATAAATAATCTTAAATTAATATTAAATTTTGTTAATAAACTTGGAAGATTTCATTTTATAAAGTGATTAAGGTTTGAATAAACAATGAAACATTGTTAATAGGTTTCAAGAGTTTCAATTTGTACTATGGTTAAGGTTTGGAATTTGAGATAACAATCTAAAGGAGATAATGGTGGTTGGTAATAGTTTATTAAATTATAAATTAGTTTAATAAATTACAAGTATAATAATAAATTTTAAAAAAAAAAAATTGATTAAATAAATATAAAAGATATGTATAAAGGCTTAGTCTAATTAATATACAAATGATTTTTTTTAAGCTGGAGTAATAAAACATTTCTTGTTATTTAAAATACAATTTAAATTATATAAATAGTCTCAACACCTTAAAATGCTTTTGTCAAACTGAAACTTTACACATTAAACAACTTAAATTTATAATTCTTAAAAATATTTAATATTTAATGGATACGAGGCCACAAATCTCCATCTAAATTTAATCACAATAAATCTTTGACCATAATAAAATATGTAATAAAAAAATTACAATATTTAATATTTTATAGATTAACAAATTACAAAATTAATTATTACTTAATTTTTTAAACAAATTTTAAATTATTTAAAAATAAAAACCTTTCTTTTTAATTAATTTTTTTAAATTAAATTTTAAATTAACAAAAAATTGAAATCTTTGGGACACTCGGATTGTGCAAAGTTTACAAATCAACTTGTGATTCCAATAAATCACTAGCGATTTAGAGCAAATTTGGCTAGAAAAGATCATCCTTGAACCTTCATTTGACCTTGTTGGAAGATATGCCAAAAATGTGGCATGCATTTCTTGAGTTCTGCAATGCCTATAAATTGATTCACATGCATTTATTGAAATGGTAAGTTGAGTTTTGGAATATACACAATTTAAGTGCCTAGTGTTTTTTTTGGGTACTTCCAATAAATCACTAGCGATTTAGAGCAAATTTGGCTAGAAAAAATCATCCTTAACCTTCATTTGACCTTGTTCGTAGATATGCCAAAAATGTGGGATGCATTTTTTGAGTTTTGGGATGCGTACAAATTGATTCACATGCATTTATTGAAATGGTAAGTTTGAGTTCTAGAATATACACAATTTAAGTGCTTAGGGTTTTTTTTGGTACTGAATTATTTGTACCATAAAAAAAAACATTTTAAACAATAAAAATAAAATAGTAAATTTAAGTTTTGGAATGTGCACAATTTGAGAAGGGTTTTTAGTGGGATTGAACTACCATAATTAAAAAAGAAAAAAAATAAACAATAAAAATGCATAATCTCAAGAAAAATTCTATCACCAAAGCATAATCTCAAGAAAAATTCTATCACCAAATTCTAATAAAAATTAAAATATCAATTAATTAAGCTATTTTCATAATTAATTAATATTGTGGAGCTATCAGTGAAAAAATAAAATAAATAAATAATAATTTCACTTTGTCTATTGACCCAATTCCCTTTAACATTTTAAAATTAATTTTGATATTATGAAATTAATTTAATTTTTTTTTGATGTAAATCTTAATTTTTGTCCTCTCTATCATTCTTTTTCAAAACTAGCTATTTTAATAAACATTAGATATTATTGTTCTCTACATTGAGTTGGCTACTTATTTTGATGCCACAATGAACCACACTAGAGGGTTTGAAACAACGGTTAGATATTATTGTTCTCTACATTGAGCTCGCTATTTATTTTGATGCCACGATGAACCACACTAGAGGGTTCGAAACGCCTAGGCAAAAAAATCTCCCATGTGATTTTCACGAAAAAAATAACTCAACAATTAAAATATCAATCACAAAAACCTGCATTCAAAAATTAATTAATATATTTTTAATGAGAAAAAATAAATGTTTATAAAACGCTCACCTAAAATCTTTTAACACTTCATAATTTTTTTTTATTAATAATATAAATATAAATAAAAATATAATTATTGATTTAAATTTAAAATTTTTAATCTAAATTTCCATATAAAAACCCATTATGAGTTCAAACAACCATTTAAATTTAAATATCGATAACTAAAATTTCATGTAAAAGCCCAATCTGCAATCAAAGTTACAATCCCAATGACCTTAATGACCTGCCACCACAACATAGAAAGTTATACATTAGAATCTGATCTTCCACCGCGACACATATTCCAATGGCCTTTACGTGGGTCTCTGCGTTTTTAAAGGTTTTTTTTCTTAGAAGCCAATGAGTTAAATGCTTACTGGGACCAATTTTAATGGGTGGTTGTCATTTTAAATCAAATAATGACAGTGAATTAATTATATAACACACTGCACCCTTTGCAAAATCCAAAAGCTGTGTGGCTTTAAAAATGTGGAAGAGTGAAAGAAGGTGACAATTGATTACATCATTATTATTAATTTTTTTAAATTTAAAAATACATTAAAATTATAAAAAATAAATTAATACTAATAGTTGAACTTGTTTGATAAGTCTAGAATGCGTAATGTAATTGGTTTTTTTTAATAAATTAATACTAATAGTTCAACTTGTTTGATAAGTATAGAATGCGTAATGTAATTGGTTTTTTTGTTTTCATGTTTTTTTTAATGTAGGGGTAGATTTAGCATTATAAAAATATTTAAATGGTATTAGATATTTAAAATTTGTGATTTTAATAAATATTTATTATGTAAAATTGATTGGAAAATATATTAAAAAAGAATTAGTCTTTATAAATATTAAATAATAAATTTTAATTTTAATAATAATTTTAAATTATATTTTTAATATAAAATGAATTTAATATTTTTAAAAAAAATTAAGACATTGCATTTTGTAAATCTCACTATTCAAAATTATAATTTTCTATATTTCTAACTATATTTTGACAAAATTTATTTTAAAAAAATTCTACCTAAAAAACAGGTTGCAAAAAAGTTTTATTAAATTATTGTAAACAATTTTGTATTATAATTGTAATAATATATATGATTTTCAAATATGAATAGCTTATTAAATAAAATATCAATAATCTTATTTAAAAGATGTAGTTTTTAAAAAAGTTTGTGTTTTTATTATTATTTTATTATATATGTTTTTTTTTTTTAACTGAAACGGTTAATTTTTATTGATAGAAAGCAGGTCGGGCAAAGCCTAAACGATCATTACAATTTCCAAAAATGACAAAAACACTCTTTCTTCTTAAGGAATAGTTGCCTTGGTCGGTGTTTCTGCGTTTATGCTAATCATTCCTTCTTGCAGAGAGCATCCAATATTTGCCAATCTGTCCGCGTTTTTGTTTAATCCTCTAAGAATGTGGCAGAATTGGACCGAGGGGAAGTCTTTCAGAGTTCTGTTTACTCTTGCTAGCTGTTTATTCAGTGCCGGATCCTTGAGCCTTCTCTTTTTTACCATTGTTTTTATCAGCAATTCTAAATCGCCTATGATTAGAATTTTGTTTGGGTTTTCTTTACTAACTATTTGATAGGCTTTCAAGAGACCGAGAATTTCAGCTTGGTTGTTGGTTTTCAGTCCAAGACCCCAGCTGAATTCTTCTTTTTTCCCATTCTGAAAGAAGATCTCACCTCCTGCTCCTGACCTCCTGGGTTGCCTTTTGAGGCTCCATCGAAGAAAATAGTGCACTTGTCCTGGGATTTCCACCACTGCTGAAAGTTGTCCTCTGATTCACGGATCTGCCATCTTTCCTTGTGAGTTGGGCGCGTATTTGCTGAGTGTCTAGCCTTTCCTGTATAATCTTCCAACCACGCCCTTTCTTCGCTTCTAAGGGAGTTGTCATCCTTAACTGAAGAGTGGTTAAGGTTTCTAAGAGGAGGTTCTTTGCCTGTTCTGCCACTTTTGCTGCAGACAACTCAGTGTTATTGAAAATAATCTCATTCCGGGCTAACCAGATTTTCCAGCAAACGTATTTTGGAGTAGCTATCCACACTTTGTGCCAAATTGATTTACTGACAATACGGTGGGGGTAGCTAGCATTCCAGGAGGTGAACATGGTGGCAATCGTGCTTTGAGTAGAGAAATTCACGTTCAGCCCAATGAAGAAGATGGACCATACCTCCTTCACAAAATCACACACTATGAACAGATGATTTGCAGTTTCCAGATCTCTTTTGCAGAGGACGCATCTGTGTGGCCCTGCTATATTCCTTTTGCACAAATTTTCTCTAGTCAGAATTTTGTTGTGGAATAAAGCCCAGAAAAAGAAATTGATTTTGGGGATGCTGAAGCTGTCCCAAATCTGTTTCCACACAGTTGTCGGGTATGGCGAGTCTTGTTTGCTTTGCATTTGATAGTATCCTTGGCTTGCAGTGTACACTCCATTCTTGCCCCAGCCCCAAGCATCTTCATCATCAGTATGAACTGGAGCAAAGTCAGAGATTGCGTCATTAAGGGCAGCCAACTGAGCGTTGAATTGCTCTGGGACTCTGGGGAATTTCCATCTCTGCCAATTGCCTTTACTATCCCATTCTGAGATGTCCTCGATTTTCCGAATGCCTTTTGCTCGAAGCCAATCTCTTATCTCAGAAATCTCATTGTTTTCAACAAGAGGGCAGTGTCCCATGACACAGTCTTTCCACAGCTTTGTTTTTTTACCATTCCCAGGAATACAATACAGGTGGGTTTTGAAGAACTCGATGCCTTCGTTGCACAGTTTCCAGGCCTACATGCCTTTTGGGGATTTCTCCAGCTTGAAGGTCATGATGGACTGATTTTTGAGATATTTCTGCTTGAAGATCTGGCTGACTGGGTGGCTAGGCTCAGCGCAGAGCTGCCATAACAACTTGCAACCCAGAGCTAAGTTTGCGTGCACAGGGTCACGTATTTGAAGTCCTCCTTCCACCTTCGGTCGTTTCACAGTTTCCCAGCTAATTAAATGAAATCTATTGGCATTCCCGCACCTCTGTTCCACAGGAAATTGCGAATGAGTCTGGAGATTTGATCTGAAATGTATTTTGGAGCCATCATGAGAGAAGCTTGGAATGTGGGCAAAGCCGAGAGGACATATTTGATGAGCGTAAGTTTGCCACCTGTGGATAGCCAAAAGCCTCCCCACGCTACTATCTTCTTTTTGAATTTTGAGATTACTTCCTCCCACAGATGATTCTTGTTGGAGCCCAACGTTATAGGGAGGCCCAAGTATTTGATTTTTTCCCATTCTGCGTGCCCTGTATATCCCAGATCTTCTGCAATTTTTCCAATTGTGTGTTGGTCTGTATTCCAACCGTACACCGCACTCTTCCTCTCACTTACCAGTGCTCCCGAGATGCTACAAAATTTTGGAGAATGGTTCTGAAGGTATTTGCTATTCTTGGAGAGCCCCCCCCAGCAACAGGGAGTCATCGGCGAAAAGAGCATGATTCACTGGTTCTATACCTTTCACGATTCTGATCCCTAGTATACTGCCAATTTGTTTTTCCAGAGTCAACTTTCTGCTTAAGGAATCTGCCATTAGGATGTACAGAAAGGGTGAAAGAGGACAACCCTGCCTCAAACCCATGGTGGCTAAGAAGAAGTTTGCAGGTCTTCCATTTATCATTGGTGCTATCCATATCTTCTCCAGGTAAGCTTTGATTAAATTGATAAAGTCCTGGCTGAAACCAAAAGATGATAGAACCCTGTACAAGAAAGAATGATTAACTCTGTCAAAGGCATTACACATGTCCAGTTTAATGAGCATACCTTGTTCTTTTCGTGAATGACTGGAGTGCAGTGCTTCCTGTATTTGAATGACATTATCCAGGATGTGTCGCCCTTTCACAAAACCCCCTTGGGCGGGAGAGATTAATTTTTGTAGAAGAGGTTTGATTCTGTTTGACAGCAGCTTGGCCATAATCTTATAGGATGAATTACATAGTGAGATAGGCATGTACCTATCGAATGAACTTGGGCTTGCTTCCTTTGGGATTAAGGCGAGGAAGGTGGAATTTATGCCGCCTCCGACCTTTGCCTTCCTCATGAAACCTTGAACCATTCAAAGAAGATCAGGTCTAATTAGCTCCCAGCATATTCTATAAAAATGGATTGAGAATCCATCAGGTCCGGGAGCTTTGTCTGGCTCCATGGACCAGACAATATTTGTTATTTCTTCTTCCATGGTTGGGCTTAGGAGTATATCATTGTCTTCTGAACTGATTAGATGAGGGATGTTTGTGAGGAATTCTACGATATCCTCCTCGCTCCCGTCTTTTCCAGCGCTAAGGAGGTTTTGGTAATGCTCCACAGCGGCTTCCTTAATTTGTTCAAATCCTCTGCAAACCTGACCACTAGCTGTAGTGATTTCTGCGATGTGGTTTCGTGAAAGGCGAGCTCTGTATTGTCTATGGAAATATGTAGTATTTCTGTCCCCTGCTTTGAGCCACAAGCTGCGGGACTTTAATCGCCAGTGTTCTTCCTCATGTCTGAAGGAGCTGTATGTTTTCCTTTGGGCGGATTTTTCTTTTTCTAAATCCGTGGGTGATATATCTTTCTCTTCCAATCCAAATTGAAGTTCTTCCAACTGATTTATTGCTTTTTTCCTCTGGCTGGTGGGGGTGTTAGTGGCTTTCTTCATCCATTCTTTCAGTGCCTTCTTGGTGTTTTTCATTTTTTGCTCCCATACAAAGCTTGGGGAGCCAGAGACATCTGTTTTCCATGCTGTTTGTACAGTTTCAAGAAACCCTTCCCTTTCGACCCAGAGAGGGCTGAACCTAAACGGAAGAGGGCCGAGGTCTTCTTCTTCCTTTAAGCACAATAGGATTGGTTTGTGATCCGAAGTTAGTTTAGGAAGAATCTTGGAAAAAACAATTCTGTTGTCCATCATGATAGAGCTGCTGGTGAGGAATCTGTCCAGCCTTGCTGAAATATGATGTTCCCCTGTTCTATTATTTGTCCAAGTGTATGCACCTTTCACAGGCTTAAAGTCTACTAAATCCCATAGCTGAATGAGGTTTTCCACTGTGGAGAGGAAGGGGTCTCTTGTGGAGGATCCACCTCTCTTTTCTTTGGGGTCTAAGATTATGTTCAGGTCTCCTCCTATGACAATATTCATAGGGTTGAGATGCTCTAAGTAATCCGAGAGTGTCTTCCAGCACTCTTTTTTTTCCTCATAATGCACCGGGACATACATATTAAACAGGGCTAGTTTAGTATTACTTGCTGTATGACATAGTTCTGTATATATCCAATGTTGAGTCTTATAGGATCTGTCTAGAGTGAAGGAATTTTTGGACCAGAATGTGCCTATTCCTCCAGCCAAGCCTCTAGCATTGACTGCCTTTCTTGAGTCAAATTTCCATTTTGTACTACTGGTGTTAAGGAGGATCTCCCCTTCTATTTTTGTCTCTTGGAGCATGAGTATGTGTATGGGTTCCATTTTCATTAAATCTTTGATGGCCTTTGCCTTAATGGGATTCCCCAAACCCCTGCAATTCCAAGAGACCAGTTTCATCATTTACAACTTGTTGGGGTGGGTCCGCCTCCCTTGGAAGCCCTTGGTCTGGTATTCCTCCCAAGAGTCATTTCAATAGTGGCTTGACTTCCAAGGGTTTTTTGCCTTTCTGATTCTTCTTCCCTAGTTTCCTTGTTTGATCTCCTTCCGACTCGCTTGGATGGCCTTTCAATATTCTCATCATCTGAGGAGCCTACATTTTCTACCTTCTTCTTCTTTTGTTTGATTATGTCAGCATATGAAGGGGAAGAATTATTACTTAGATTCGGATTTGATGTGTTACCTGGATCTTGGAAGTCGATGTTGTTTGGCTGGGGAGGATCTTCCTGTTCTGTCTCCGGAGGATCTGAGGGAGGAGTGAGAGATTCGAAGGGATTTTTGTCCTCCACTGTGCTGATTGCTTCCTTGTTTCCAGCGTTTTGAAGGCTCTCGTTTTCTTGCCCTGATTTGTTCCCTGTCTCCTTGCCTTTGTTTTTGTTGTTCTGCCTGTTATTTGCTGTTTTCTTTGCTTGCTTCCATTGCTCTCCTTTTTCTTTTTCTGTAGTTTCCTCATTTTTCTTCTTACAATATCTTGCGAAGTGCCCGTATTCGTGGCAGTGACGACATTTGAAAGGAAGCTGCTCATAATCGAGCTCTTGGATGTGAGTCCAGTCCGCCACCGCGAGTTTAATGGCTTCAGGTAGCCCAATTTCAAGGTCGACCTCTACGCATATTCGAGCACAAGAGTATTGATCCTTCCTTGGCGCCTGATCTATGTATCTTCCAAGTGCATTTCCAATGGACTGCAGCGAATTCTGACTCCAGCAGTGGAGGGGGAGATGAGGAAGGCGCACCCAGACCGGCACCGCCGTGGGCACATCTTGAGCTGGATCAAAGTCGGGAGACCATTTATTCAAGTAGAGTCCTTGAGGGCCCATGAAATATGGCCCATTTCTGAAAATCAGGCTTCTATCTTCCACGTTTTCGAACACGAACACAAAAAAACCTTTGCCCACGAAATGACTTTTTATTCCTTCTTTGACCAGGGGAGTCCAGTTACGCTTTACCCACTCTTCGACAGCTTTCGGGGAAGGCCATAACCCTGTAAACTGACCAATAAGGCCTCTTTCGGTGAGATTCAACACTGTTCTACAAGTATCTTCCACCGGCAGAGACACCGTTGGAATGCTTCCCAGTTTTTTAACGAACCTGTGCTGAGGGCCAGAGGACTGTCGTTTCCCTGCAGCTGCGACAAGAGACCTGAACGCTTCAAGCTCAGGAGGAGGAGGGGGAGAATCTTCAGAACCGCCGCCAAGATCCATGGCGAAGGAGGCCACCCACGATAAGAGGGAACCAACCTGCCGCAGCTAGGCCACGAGCGGAACCCCCATGCGAGGACACAGTGCCAAGACCAGTAGAAGGCCCGTCCCTGAGCACCGCGCGATCGACAGCAGGAGGTTGCCAAGAGGAAACAGCAGGAGGCTGCGCAGGAAGAGGGAAGAGGGGCTGAGCCCGAGCTTAGGAGAGCTCAGCAGCAGGAGGCTGCCAAGCGGAGGGGCTGCGAGAGGCAGCAAGGCTGCTAGGTCAAGCCTGCGCGCGCGGGAGCGATCTCCAGATTATCATTTTTTCCCAGCGCTATAGTTTTTAGAAAAGACAATATCTATGAATTTTTTTCTATAATGGTGCTTTTAGATAAAATAACTCACTGATGCATCTATTTAATATGTTTTTTTAATGTATAAATAAATTCAATATTCTGAAAAATAGTAAAAATATTTCAATTGTCAAAATTATACCACTCAAACTTGAAATCCCAACAAATATCTTGGAAAATTAATAAATTATATTTTAAATAATAAATTTGTAAATTATATTTTGAAATTCTAACAAATATTTTGGAAAATTAATAAATTATATTTTAAACAATAAATTTGTAAATGATATTTTTGAATATAAAAATAAATTCAAGGTTTAAGAAAACTTTTGATACATTAATTATATAAATTTAACATTTTAAAATTATAATTTTCTCCTTTCTAACTAGATCTCAAACAAAAGCTACCAAAAATTCTACCCAAGAAGAACCCAAAAAAATATTTTCATCAAACTCTTACAAATATTTTCATCAACTTCTGACAAAGATTTTCTAATGTGATTTTTCCGAAAATATTTTTAAAACTCAAATTATGGATCACAGAAACTTAGATTCAAATATTTTTATATTTTAATTTAGTAATTTAAATTAAATATATTTAACATTTTCAAACATAAAGCACTTATTAAATAAAAAATCAATATTTTCTTATGAGACAAAAAGTTCTACTTATAAAAAGCCCAAAAAATATTCATCAAAATCAATACTTTCTTATAAAATATCAATACTTTCTTATCGGACAAAAAGTTCTACCTATAAAAAAGCCAAAAAAATCTATTAATCAAAATCAATACTTTCTTATCAGACAAAAATGCTGTACCTATAAAAAGCAAAAAATCTATGCATCAAACTATTAAAATAATTATGATTATGAGAAAAATATTTATTAGATAAAAATTTAATATTTCTTGGAAAAAACTTATCCCATATTAACTAATTTTTTATATTTTTATTTTCATCTCTACAATACAGTTAAATTCTTAAAATAGAATCAATGTTCTAATTATTTTTCTTCGCTAAATATCTATTATTAGAATTAAAAAAAAAAACCTTTAAAATTGATCATCAAAATTGATATATATATTTTTAAATTAACTAAAACATTAAACATTTAAATCCAATCTAATTATGAGTATTGTTAAAATGGAATAATGTTCTAATTTCTTTTCTTCACTAAATATCTATTATTATAATTTAAACGGAAAAAACTATAAAATTGATCATCAAAATTGAAACTTTAGAAATTTGAATCCACTCTAATTATGAGTATATTAACAAAAGTTGTTTAATACCAGGAGCAAGTAAATCCAAAAGCAAAATCAAATTTATCTGTTCTACTATTCAAGATTTTGTCTTATTTTCAGATTTTGTGTACCAAAACATCCTTAGCTAACTTCCTAGATGTTCTACCAGGGGCAGTCTCCTTGAAATTAGCAGAAAATGATTAGGAAAATGAGGTACCACCACGCAGATTGGAATCCTGCAATTTCCTGGATGCAGTTTCGACCCTAAACATGAAAAACAGCACTGAGAAACTCATGGAGAGATGACGTGGAAACCCACGTGCCCATGCAAGTTTTTTGCTTTGATAAGTCCGAGATAATGTCCCGATTTCTCTTGAAACTCAAATCTCCATGATTTGAGGCGGACCTTCATCAAAAAAAAATTTCTATTGCCCCCTCTGCGTTGTTACAGCTTCAATTTTCGACACAGATATTCACAATAAACAATAAAAAAATTTACACCATTAAGACCACACCGCATTAATCTTAACTGCAAAGGTGCAATAATAGAAAATAATAAAAATGGCTTTTAATGGGCGTGGTGTCACAAACATCTCTCACGGTTTTCCTCTGAGGAGAAAGAGTCAATGCCTCAAAAAAATTAAAAGTAGGCATTAAATTATACACCAACTCCGCCCATTTCATCGTCTGCAATCAATACATCAACAGAATCCACGGAGAAAAAGTTTTTTGGGTTAATTCAAATCTGTCATGGACTACCCACGGCTGCTGGCTGTGGCCGGTCTGGAATTTGTTGTGTGATTTTGACAACCAGAGGTTGCAATTAAATTCAGGGGAAGGAGCACCCTTCTGAATCCTGAGGCCACGGATTCATAAGAGATTTTTGTTTTGCTGGTGTTATAATCTCTTTAGGTTTTGAGGACTCCTCCTGACCTATATTCATGCCTGGCTATTCCTTTTCATGAACATTCACAGAGCAAAAGGAAATACATCAAGCAGTTCTGAGCTGATTGACTATCATGTAGGGTTTCCTGAGAGAGAGAAGAATTTTATAATGATGAAAAGACATGTGAAATGATCAGCAGGTTAGTTGGAATCTTTTTAGCCATGATAGAAGTGAAGAAGCATCTGTTTTATATTTTATTCTGATGGGCTGAATCTACGGTTAACACTTGACTTGCATGTTGTATGTTAGACCACTCATAACAAGGTCCTAATTTACAGTCAAATTAGAAGGTTGTACAGGCAGGGTTTTATAATTTATTGTTTTCTTTCTTTCTGAGATGTTGAATGTTTCATGTGGAATTGTGAATGATAGATACACAATGTATATTTTCATGTGGGGTTGTGCTATATTCATTCGGTTTGCTTAATCTAGGTGCGCTCAGAGGTTATGACTCAGACTTACGACTGTCAATATATGAATCTTTGTGCTTGCAATTGGTGGAGTTGAACTATATACGGTTGAAGTTTTTTGAGACTGGAGAAGAGTCTGTACTATTGTTTGCAGATAGCACTAGTGGGGGTGTTCAAAATGCATTGGCTCTTGGCTTCTCATAGTTATGAACAGGGCAAAGCAGTGTCTGTGTTTACGTCTGCAGCAAATGTTCCATCTCCCACTACTTTGGGGTATTTATCAACTCCAGTGAATCCACTGCCACTCACAGTGAAAAAATATGACACTGGTGGCAATCAGATCAGTCCGAGTGTTGTGATAATAATAATAATATTGGCAGTCATCTTTTTTCTATCAGGGTGTCTCCATCTCTTGATCAGATATATTGCTAGAACTCCTCGTAGAGACCCAGGTTATGATCCAGACAATGTGACAGCCCTAACAGGGCAGTTACAGCAGTTATTTCATCTTCATGATTCTGGGGTTGAGCAAGCTTTCATTGACACATTGCCTCTTTTCTTGTACAAAGCAGTACAAGGATTGAAGGAATCCTCTGATTGTGCAGTTTGCTTATGTGAGTTTGAGGGTGAGGATACATTGAGATTGCTTCCAAAGTGCAGCCATGCTTTCCATGCAGATTGCATTGATACATGGCTGTTATCGCATTCTACATGCCCTCTGTGCAGAGCAAGCTTGTTGCCTGATTGCAGCAGTTATCCCCCTCCCGTTTTTGCTCTTATTACTTCCGATCAATCCGGGGACGAAAGCAGGGAACTTCCAACAGACACGGAGGGAATTGAATCAGAAGGGCCCAGGAATCAATCTACTGTTTCCGAGAATGGGGGATCAATCAATGGCAATTCAGCACTGAAAGCCCGAATCGATTCTCTTGAAAAACCAGACATTGTGGAGGATTCAGAACGAGAGGATGTGGTGGGAAAGATGATGCCCATCAAGCTTGGCAAGTTCAGGAACCTAAACGGTCTAGATGACAGTAGTATACCTAGTAGTAGCAGTAATATCGATCCCAAGAGGTCTTATTCCATGGGTTCCTATGAATATGTATTGGATCATTCGAATCTAAACGTGTTCATAACACCAACTGCTTACAGAAAGCAATTTAGTACCAAGAACCTCCCTCTAACCCCGGGCCACAGGCCTAATTTGTCAGAGTCTATACTTCCTGCGGAGGTGGAGAGGTCAGTCCAGATGACACCACACGAGGACTTTGTTTCTGAGCGTAGAATTATCAAGGCTCTTCATAGTCTTAGGCCAAGGAAGGATGATGCTACGAATAACACCAGAACGAATTCAGGGCTTCAAGGTCATAAACTGGGCATCGACATGAACACCAGCGGATCAGAAATAGGTGCCAGTGGACGTAGCAGTAAGAGCTGGATAAGATTGAAGCAAGTCCCATCAGGATCCACGGAGAATCTGGGTTCCTCTAGGAGGACAGTTTCTTTCAGGTCGCCTTTAGGAGGAGATTCAAATCTCAAGTCAAGTTTGAGCAGGCGAACATTGTCTGAGACCGAAGTATTGAGTTGGGTGGATCATGAGCATCAATCTTCTAGTCCCAATCCTAAATCATGGGATTTGGAATCAGACATTCCTGCATCAATTGATAGTAATAGCAGTGCAAACAATGAAGGTCCAGAGAATTCAATCCAATCTTTGGCCAAAAGGACTCTTAACTGGTTGGTGAGCAGGCAGAAAAGAATCGTGCATGCATCATCAGGTAGGACAGGTCAAATTCTACAGGAGGCTTAACTGTTTGGTGGGTAAGAAGAAAATATTTGTGCATCTCTTGTCAACTCTCTGCACTTGGACAGGTGAAAGTCTTAAATGGGGTTTATGTATGATAAGCCTTGATATCGGATAGGAATCTCCGGTTTAAGTCAATTTGCAGAGATTTCTCAGAGTATGTGAATCTGTTTTAGGCTGGATAGTGGAAGTCTTGGGAATTTCATTGTTGTTATATGATTTTCTAGAAGATTTTTTCATCTTGAGGATGTGCACAATTGGAGATTCCATTCCTCCGAAGAGAAGCTAAGTATAATTTTGCAATCAACTAATATAAGTTGATTTCAGTTCTGATTTGTTTTGAACAGAGAACTATATTTGATTTAGATTGCTTCTCTTTGATGTGTTAAAGATTATATATGCATACAGTATAAGGTATTTATTGCAATAGAGATATAAGATACCTTCTCCTATTATGGGTTTGTGTCTGTTATAATTGCTTATTGGTATCTGTTTCCTTGTTTGGGGGTTTGGTGGGTTAATTTTGCAGAATTGGGAAGCAAGAAAACCTTTGATTCAAGGGCCTTGTACACATTTGCACACTGGCAACCTGATCAGTGGAGATGAGTAGTTGTAAATAACCCATAGCTTACATCCAGAAGAGAATTTTTTTCCCTGCTCTATTGAGGGCAGGAAAATGGTATCCATGACCGGTGTTTTGGTTTGGTTATTTAGAGAATGTGGGGATTATGTAGATGAACGTCTGATAAGAATGTGCATTGTGGCTGAATAATTCATGATTAACAACCATTTCTGCAGTGTTTATTTTCTGTGCTGGTTATTAGTCCCACTGTACTTCCATGTGGAAAGGGTTCTTTGCCAATAAAGTTTTATAATTTCTGGGATGAAGGAAATTTTATTATACAAAAATACAAAGATTTGACCATCTATGTGCCCAGGAAGCATTTGTGCATTTGTCTCATGATTCTTTGCCTCTATTTTGACCTGATAATGTGATTGCCCCGGTAATATCAAATTATTGAATGTTTATGCTACATAAAATAGGTAAGAAGGCAAATATGATAAGGATATTCTAGAATGTATTGTTGTGAGAGCACTTGTGTTTTCTCTAAATCTGCTTGAGAAGGATATTCTAGAATTTATTGTCAAGAAAGAAATTATGTTTTCTCTGATTCTGCTTATGTAAGAAAGATTTTAGGGAATGAAGTACTATTTATTAGCTTAAAGGTGTTGATTTGTACGCAAGATAGAGTATCTGCATCGTAGTGAATGAAGAATATTGTAATGCAGAAGATATTTCCATATACCGATATCTTGTCCAGAACTTTTTCAGCTGGTAAGTGATGTTGTTATTCACAAGCACTTTCATCCTGAATTAACAATACGTAATAGATTGGGGTTCCTCGCTGTGGAGTGCGGGTCTTACGCACCCTTGACTTGAACGAATTACAAATGCTTCTGGGTAATAAATTGAATACTGGAGCTTTCAGAGAGCTAGACAGTGTCTATCGACTTCTGAAGTTCTGCTGACTTATAAGTTAGTAACTTTTTGGGTGTCAGCAACTTGATAGCTGAGGGCTTAAATCTGCATAAGGCCCTTATTACAAACATGTTAGTATGAGAAAGACAAGTCTGAGAAATGCATATTTCACAAGTTTGTCATAACATAAAAACTCTGCAAACAACTGAAGTGTTGCAATGCAGCACACGTGAATGTAGACAGTCAGCTTGCCAGTATCACAGGATCTTGAACAAACATTTGAATAGCACCACACACAATTTTATCATCTTGAGAACTGTCATATGGTGAAATGATGTCAAAGGTAAGGACTTTTAGAGTGCTTGTCCATCTTCATTTATGAATATGAACTGAAAGAAGATAATTGTAGCAGCAGAACATCTAAAGAAAGGGTCAAAGGAAAAACTCTACTTTATGAACTAGTTGTGTCAAGAAGGTGGGGCTCTGTACAGTCCAGTATCAATCACAATCCTGCTTCTGTTAAATGCTGTGAAGTTTGCATCTAAAGTTTTCTGGTTCCTATCCATTGTTAATACATCCAGGGTTAAGATGGATTTATGCTAGAATCGCTGCGAAGTTTGCACCTAACATTTTCTGGGGCCTATCCATTGTTAATAGATCCAGGGTTAAGATGGATTGATGCTAGGGCATTCTATCAAGATAGGTTTTTGACAAGCAAAGAAGAAAACAGTTTAAAACAGCATGCGCTCTGGTATCCAAGTTCTACCATTGTTTAATGAAAGTTCCACATTTTATAGGTATTAATGATCGAGGACAAATACGAAGTTTTTACTCTGTGAAAAGCATATTCACAAAATTTGTTAAGAAAACATCTACATTGAGACAAAAGTATGCCCAATTCCAGGAAATTAAACAACTAACTGTAGGACGTGTGTAATTCTACTTTAGGTTGGTTACCATTTTTTGTAATTGTCCGAAATAAAGATGATACTACCCACAAAATAAACGTGTATATATATATATATCTTGATACTGGATTTATTAAGCATTTAAAAGTTTGTATACAGAGAGTTTTTGAAATTTGCATCTATAGAGTTTTGATCCCCTTGGTGTTTAATAGGTTTAGGATTAAGATGAATTTATGTTAATCATAAACTATGGCTCACAAAGCTTACACTATTTTACATTAATAGACTGATTGTCTTTCTACCATTGTCACATAATCTTCCATATATTAAAAAGAAGCCTCTGGTTATCTGATTTTTTTTGGCTATGTTTTAAAGCGTAGTGTAACAAGTCAATATTTTTCACTTTTCCGGGGCATGTTTTTTGGTTGATTTTGCTTAAATCTAGCAGAGATTTCTAAGAATGGTAAGTTTGAGCTGAATTGTACATTCCAAGGGCCCTATAAGTTTTTTAGTGCACTGAATCTATTTATGCATTCCAAAATGCATTTTAAGCAATGAAAATTCACAATCTCACGAAAGAATGCATTCAAAAATGCATTTTAAGCAATGAAAATTCACAATCTCACGAAAGAATGGTATCAACAGATTCCAGCCAATAAAACGAAAATGTCGAATAGTTACAGAAAACCATGTCTTCATAAGAAATAAGTATTTAGTCAAAGCATTAACTGCAAGTATAGATTTATTGCCTTCAAGTTTACGTTTTCTATGTTTTTATAATGTAGATCATCCTTAATGACATTGGACTGGCAGCCTCACTAATTTTTAGAAGTTATAGGTGATAGTGATGACTGTTAAGGAAAACTAACTAGCTTATTATGGATGGAGACCCCTCATGCAGTGAATCTCACATATCGTTGTAAGCAACAGATGCCCATGACTGTTTAACTGGATGATCCATTATCAACATCAGATTTTGTTATGTAACAGACAGATGCATAGCTTCATTGTACTTACATTATGATATCTCCTCATTGATAAGGTGTTTCATATTTAATGCGAATTAGACGGTTAAGTAAATGGGTAGAGGATACCGATGTCAGATTTAAAGGTGAAAGTGAAATCAGTTATAAGCAAAAGCACTTTACCACTTATTACTATTTTTGAAATATGAGAGGTCATGTTTTTAATGGTTCAGATGAGGTTTCATGTCATATTCAGAAATTTACCTTATGAAATAGTGGAGATTAAGTTTCGTAAGTATTAAAACTATAATGAGTTCATATCTTATTCATGGAGGTTTCACTCAATGAACTTCTAATATATCATGTGTGAGTGATATACTAAACAATACCCTTATTTTGAATACATATTGGAAAATATCTATAAAAATCACATTATTTAACCCCTTACCAATACGAACCCAATATACTTTCCCAATTTAAAAAACCCCTATTTTCACTAGATGTTGTATATATCTATTTTTTCATTAACATATTTTATACCTTTTTATATTTTTTCATTAATTTTGAGCTCAATTTTTTATACCTGGCAATATAAAAACCCTTTATCCACTATTATATGCTCAATATTATGTCACTTCTCCCTCAATATACATCCTCCGATATGAACGCACGTGGTATGGTATTGCTCTCCCAATGAAGCCCCCATGATTTGACCTTCAATTTTGATATTGATAATATTCTATCTTTTTTCTTTTCTATTTTTTTGTCTTGTCACTTGTGGAATTGATAATTGGGATGGTCTTGTACTTGTGTGACACAGAGTGATTGATAATTGAGGCGGCCTTGTACTTGTGTGACATAGAGTCGATTTCGTCTGGTACTTGCATGACAGAGTCTATTCCGTCTACTACCACTATAATCACCAAGTGTACCACTCCTACACCTAATGTGGACACATATATGTCGGGGTTTGAACCAAAGACCTACTAATCTTAATATAACATGCTTTGCCAAATGATCTGAAGCCCAAAAACCAATATTATCTACCCATTTTTAAGATAACCCCCAAAAATATTGCAAAATTTCCATTAATTTTTTTTAAATTTGTTTGGGGTTTGTCGCTGAGGTATTTAATCAAATAGTGTGCATGTGTATGGTTGTAGGTGCATTCTTTTTATTTTATATTTTAAAAAACTAAACACGATGCCAAATAAATACCAAAGATACTTCAAAACGATAATATACAATTTACATTAAGTCGAAAAATGTACATACCACAAAGAGACGCTTGCAACAACAATATACTTCTATTTCCCCCTCTGGAAATAACTCGGAAAAGCACCAACAATATAGGATTTCCTTGAGGATGGATGACAGTACAAAATCAACCCCCAAATCTGCTATGCATAACCCAAAAATGTCTCCATGCACAACAACCAACTCAACTCAAAAGCAAGGGAACTCAATGTTAAGAAATTGACAAAACACGACATTCACACAGTGAGCAATTCAACCCCTTCCCAATGAGATACTCAGCCTCCACAAGCAAACTCAAAAAATCAACCTTAATATTAGTCAACCCCTTCAGGGATGTGAGCAGTCAACTCGACCAACAAAGTGGCACTAGACCCCTCAATTATGCCTCTGAAATATAGACAACTCGATTTGTGTTAAATGGAGAATATACCCAAAAATGTAAGGACTCTCAGTCAGTAAAGAAGTGAGATTTTGGCCAGCCAATAACAATAGATAAAATTAACCCAAAGCTCTAGAAAGAAAATAGTGATAACTCGACCCAAATGTAGCTAAGAACTTAGTCCCCTTATTTATCAAACTCAGCCTCCTAGTATTAGTTTGTCTCCTCAAGTAAATGGCCTTGCAATTAAGAATAAAATTGATTTGTTGCAGAGAATAGAGAATACAATAAGTCATGTTATAAAATCCACTGATATCACCTTTACACTTCATTTATGCCATTACCTTTTTCTTCTTCAACAATGAAGTGCAATATCGGAACTTGAGTGATTTCGCTGCATTACTAGCTAAGGTGTATAGTTTCAACACCAAAACTAACGACTAGAATGAGGGTTTCAAAAATCCCTAGTCTTTTTCTTAAGAGCTCTCCAAAATCTATTTCTCCACTGATCAAATGCAAGAATGAGGAGAGACTTCTCATTTCCCTTTTTTATAACTCACTTGACCATTGTATCACCTTTTTACCTTTTATTTTTAAAAAATCACTTTTGTGGGTTTTCTTACTCTGTAATTAAAAATTGATTTTTCATTAGCCTAGGACCCATGTCCCATTTTTTCCATTTTAGCTTTTATAAGGTGCTCTCTTAAGCGAATTATGTTCCCTTGATTAATTTTTTCGTCCTAGCCTACAAGAATTTAATTAGGCTAGCAAAATCTTCTTCTTATGCCTCCTAAGAAAATGGGGACATTACAGTCCTCTTTGCCCAAGACTGTTTGACCTCAAGCAATTTTAATCCAAGATGTTGGAGTGCCTATTCCCATTCCCATGTGGCATTTTCGTTAGGTAAATTCTTTCATTTAACTAGGTACTCTTTAATGGTCTTGCTTCTTAGCTTTTATTCCCTTACCTCCAAAATTTCTTTCAGTTCGAGAATCAACTACCCTTCTTTATCCAATTGCGAAAGCTTAGTAGAAGTGATGATGTGCTGCCGCAAGGCCTTCTAGAAGCATGAAACATAAGACATTATGTATCTTGCACCCCTCTGGGAGCTCTAGCTCATATTCCACCTCTCCTATATGCCTCAAAATCATGTAGGGTCCAGAGAAATGGGTTTCAATTTCTCTACCCCTTCATTTTAAGTGATGATTGCTCGTAGGGTTGCAGATGAAAATATACAAATTCCCCTACCTCAGCTGCGCTCCACTCGATGCTTGTCTACATAAACCTTTTGTTGATTCTGAGCCATCTGCAAATTATCTTTGAGGATTTGCAGTATGTCATGGCTCTCCTGAATCCAATCCTTAGCTTTAGGTGCCTTGCTGTCTCCAAACACCCGATCCACAAACGTTGGTGCATCATACCCATACAAGGCTTTGAAGGGTGTCATCCCAATCAACATGTGATAAGTGGTGTTATAGCAATTCTCTCCTAAGTGTAACCACTTTATCCAGGCTTTTTGTTGGCTTGACACAGTTTCTTAGATAACCCTCCAACCATTTGTTAACTATCTCGGTTTTCCCATCTGTCTGCGGGTGGTAACTAGTACTCGACATTAACTCTGTCCCAACCAACCTGAACAACTCCTGCCAAAATCCTCCTATCAATCTGCGGTCATTGTCATTGATGATAGTCTTTGGAAGTCCATGCAATCGAAATATCTCTCTAAAGAATAACTCTGCTACCTGTGCTGCCGAGTATCAAGAAGGTATGGTGAAGAAGTGTGCAAATTTTGTGAGCCTATTAACCACCACATAAATGTCTGCAATGGGAAGTTGCTGAAGTAAACCTGTTGGGTGAGTATGTTCTACTTTATTTTGTTGGCAGATGTGGACTCCCTTACGAATCTCAACACATGCATCTTAAGGCCCTTCCACGTGAATCTTTCTCTAATCTTCCTATAAGTTTTCAAATACCCAAGGTGTTTGCTAGTCGTGAACTGTGTTGCATGCATGATCTTTTCCTTGAGCCGAGATTCTGGTACTAAGGTGGTCCCTGTCTTAGTAATAGATGATGTCGTCTATGATGCGGTACCTATAATCATGGGTTAGTCCAATTCAATGCAATATATGGTGTATTAATGGACCAACATTTAATGTCAATCCGAGGTCCATGGGCTTTGAGATGCAACACTGGAATTGCCATACAGAGCCTTCAACAACTTGCAAAACAAAACCCTAATTTTCCAAGAAATTGTTCACTCCTGGCTCTAATCCTATACTCAAAACTAATCTTTAAAAAAAAAAACCTTAACTATTGCAAGCACTCATCCTAGAGTGACCAGCAATAGAAAGCAAACCCTAAATATTGGCAATTGAAAAGTAAACCCTAATTATTGACCACCAAGAGGAAAACCATGATTATTAAGAATCTGGACTCTCATTCTTGAGAACCTTCACACCAATGAAAAGACTAAAAACACAAGCAACCAAATCTGTTGTGAATCTCTGTGTGATATCCAATGAAAGACAGTCTTTAAATCTGCTCAAGACACATATCGATTCATTATAAATGTACCAAAAATCACATGCATAAAGTATCTTTGCTCATATCTATACTCAGGATTCTCCTCAAATCTGCATACAATTTTAAACTGTCATAAGCAAATAAGCTCAATCAACTAGAGATAACTAATTGCCATAAATGATGAGAGGAAAATGGCCATTAAAAGAACACTATGCAACCTGAAAACTCAAATACTCAGGATTCATGTTGAGCGATTCCTAAAACTCAAATACTTGTGGAACTAGTACTCATCAAAGATGCAATGTAAATTTCATATACAAAGTGGAATATTTAGATCTCAAATTTGACATATCACTGCAAACACTTGTGCGTATCAATTAGGCCAACTTCAATTGAAATATGGAAATAATATTATTTCTGGGGATTTTACCATGAGCCATAATAATCAAATTCAACCCAGGAAACTGGAAACTGCCATAATAGAGTATATTTATTGAATGCAAGTTCAATCTTCAAATTGATATGCCCTTTTTGAACATGGATTCCCACAACGTCCAACACATACCCTGTCTTTACACAATCAATTGTTGCGTTTAAAATAAAGCTACAGGTCAATTGTTTGATGTATATATTTTTTTACAGTAGGTGGCCTTCGACCTAAATTCTTGTAATACATATCACATGTTTTTTTAGCACATAACAATTAAAATACTGTTGATCCCTTATATAAACCAATATAAATTTCGATCCCACCAATGTTCTAAGTTTTGATGCAGCACATATATTTCATAAATCGATCATATGCGTATTCTGCAAGAGAAAGAACTCAGTTCAGAAGTTGCAGGCATATCCAACAGTAAAAAGTGCGCATTTAAAATATTAGATGATCAATTCATCAAGTGTGCTGGCATGTCATCAAACATGGAACATATAATTTAGTCCATAACAGTGACATACTGTATTGAAATTCCTTGTATATTCACATATATATCGAGCTCACAAGAAAGGACTTTGTTGGAAGGCAAGAGAGCAAGCAGTTGTGTTTCACCATAATAGCTATGTGTACAAATACATTTACATGAAATGAATCTAAAATAATAATTAAAATAATAGGAAAAACACAGAGCACACCAGATCTGAGAGAAACAACTTGATTTAGCACACTAAAGCATCGAATGCAAAGAGTACATCGAAAACATATGTGAACAAATAAGTGCAAAGGGGAGGCAAAGTGTGTAATTTTCAAACAAGTATTCACACTCAATAAAAAAATGTCAAACATCAATTAACAAATCTGAAACTTGACTACAAGATTGCAAAGAAGGAAAGCAACGAAAGAGAGGGGGCATTTGGCGCTCTCGCAATGAGTACATCTTTGAAGAGACTCCTCCCAATCCTAATTTGACTGCACTCTGCATCACCGCTCACTTTCAAGAGATAGGCCCCTGGTGTCCCAAAGAATCTACCAAGTCCATCGCTCATGCTGACTTGTCCAATATTTTCCCAATTTGTTTTTTTGACGTTGTTTTTGCTAGTGGGGAATATGGGTGTGGTGTCTGCCTTCATATCAATTCAGGTGGTTTGCCAACTTGGGTGCCTTACAGGTGGCTCTATGGCTCAATGTTGATTTCATTCTGGTTGTTGGTGACTCCCTTTCTATGATCAGATGGATTCAAGATCGCAATGCCTTACAGATCCCCTCACTTTTCAACTGGATGCAGTGGATTTCGGGCCTAAAGCCCCTCTTCTCGGAGATCTCCTTCCAACATGTCTTTCGGGAGAAAAATTCTGAAGCAGATGCACTTTCCAAGCGTGCTCTGTCCCTTCTGCCTGGGCAGATTCATTATGAACTGCTTTATGAGGGGATCTCCCTTTGTCTGGGTTCTTTTGATTTTTGTTAATCTCTTCCCACTCCCCTTGATTTACTTTTGGTTTACAGGTCCTAGACGCGTTTCTAGGTGCCTCGTCTTGGTAATATTTCTTTTTTTGATCTTCTGCATTATGTCTCATTAAATAGGCCCAACTCTTTCAGATCCATGTATATGCTCTTTTTCCATATGCGTCCACTATGTGGCATTCTTGGCAATTCTATGCTGAACTCAACACTGCATTTAGGATATCCTCATGACGCAAGAGTCAATAGTTTTAAGAAATCTCAACAATCGGACCCCGCGTTTGCTATCTCCTTTACTGTCCAACCTTTTTGCGCTCTGATCGGATTTCCACCTTTTTAATTAGCACTGCTCGCGATTCTCCGTAGATTGTAACACATTAGATCCAACGGTCCACATTGTATCACATAATCACAAGTCGCAAAGGTTTTCGGCCTAGTGCTTTCCCCTTTGAATTATTGTGATGCGATTTATTTCAACCTTCGCATCGCATATGACACATATGTTTGAGGCCCAGTTCTTTTCCAACTGAAATGTTGCGATGCGATGTATCACAATCGCAAACCGCAATGTTCCATAGCCGGGTTTGATAACACACAAGGCTTTCTCCGATGCGATATTTCGGCGATCGCACTTCACAACTTCCTAAGGCCTGCGGTCCGACCACATACCAATGTTTATTTGCGATACGATATGGTGATCCAACGGTTGGCGGGGTTTCGCCCGTTGGTTCGGAACTTGGATCAGTGGCTGGGACTTAAGCGGGCATCAACAATGGTAATAACACTAAAGACCTGCGATTTCCGTTGAACTCTGTGTTTTATAACATAAAACACGAAAACAGAGAAATATTGATGTTGTCCCGAATATGAATAATCAGAGGTGAAACGAGAGTTTCCCCAGTATCAATATATAAACATACACACGACATCAATTATTCATTATAAAAAATGGTTACAGAGTCTCGGCCTTTGGCTCTATTACAGCGATTAAAAGACCCCTATTTCAATCTGGAAATCCTCGCTCTATTACTTGACTCTCGCTTCGCTCAATCCTCTCTCATCTCTGCCAAATCATTCTACATTACATTTTTCTTCTTTTTATCAATCCAATCCTGCCTAACAACTCAATCTCTATTTTCAAGCTCTATCACACACCTATGCTAACAACTTATCTTTGGATCTAAAATAAGACAATTTCTACTTATTACAATAATGAAATACAACTCATTTCTTGAGAGATCCAACCCTCTCGGTAAAAACTGACTTTTGACCACTCAGGTCAGTGAAATTCAACTTGTTTAGCCACAACATGTGAACAGACTTTCACATTGCTGGCTAAGTCCAGATGCTCCTGCATCAGACTCCCGGGGAAGAAAGAAATCATCCCTCAGACTTTCAGGGCTTACTCCATACTTCTGCAACTCTGCTGTTGTTAACCAGCTAGCATCCTCCACTGGCTGTCCTTTCCATTTGACTAGATATTGAAAATAAATCTGTCCTCTGGTTCTTTTGGATACTCTTTTCTCCAAAATAGCTTCCACTTCTTTCTTAACGGCCCTTGGCATTTGTTCTTCCCAGTTCAAGGTTTGAACTTCATCTTCTATAGTTTCCTCCTGTAGCTCTGTCTCTGTCCCTTTGCATGGATACAAATCTGCAATATTGAAAATAGGTGATATTCCAATCCCTTCTGGCAATTCAATTTCATATGCATTAGCTGAAAACTTTCTTACAATTCTACATGGTCCTATCTTTTTCATCTTTAGTTTATTGTAAGTCTTAGCAGGAAATCTTTCTTTTCTCAAATATACCATCACTAAATCTCCCACTTGGAATTCTTTCTCTCTTCTTTTCATATCCACTCTTTGTTTGTATTTACCACTGCTTTCCTGCAATCTGCCTTTGACATCTTCTTGTAGTCTTTGCATCTGTTCTGCAAACTCTTCAGCTTTTGCACTTCTTGTCTCCTGTTTACCCAAATTTCTGAGCTCATACACACCTCTTGGATTCATTCCAAAAACAATATGAAATGGACTCATTCCAGTACTTCGGTTTGGAGTGTCATTATAAGCAAATTCAGCCTGAGCTAGTGCTAAATCCCACTGCTTAGGATTTTGATACACTAAACTTCTCAATATGTTTCCCAAGCTCCTGTTTACTACTTCGGTCTATCCATCTGTTTGAGGGTGGTATGTTGAACTGAAACTGAGGTTAGCTCCTAGTTTCTTCCAAAGAGTTCTCCAGAAATGTCCTACAAACTTTGTATCTCTATCAGACACAATACTTACAGGCAATCCATGTAATCTTACAATTTCTGAAAAAAATAGATTAGCTATATGTGTTGCATCACTAGTCTTCTTACAAGCAATGAAATGTGCCATCTTGGAAAATCTATCTACCACAACATAAATGGAATCATTCCCTCTTTGAGTTTTTGGTAATCCCAAAACAAAATCCATGCTAACTGCATCCCACGGTCGGTCTGGTATTGGCAATGGCTGATACAATCCCGTATTCTGGCTTCTACCCTCAGCATGCAGACATATCTTGCACTTCTCAACAAATCTCTTAACATCAATTTGCATTTTTGCCCAATAATAAAAAGCATTCGCCTGAGCAAAGGTTTTATCTTGTCCAAAGTGTTCAGATAATCCTCCACTATGTTTTTCCTTTATTATGTTTTCCCTCATAGAACATTTGGGAATACACAACTTGTTGCCTTTAAACAATAAGCCTCCTTGGATGAGATAATCTAACCATTGACTTCTGTTATGCACTATTGGATTTTGAACTGCTGTATAGATATCTTTGAAATCTGCATCATCTTTGTACATTTCAATCATTTCTTCAAATCCTACAACACCAACTTTGAATTCTTGCACAATAAAACTTACCCTACTCAACGCATCAACAACTTTATTCAACTTACCACTTGTGTGCTTTATCACAAAAGTAAAGCTCTGCAAAAATTCTACCCACTTGGCATGCTTCTGGTTCAATTTCGGTTGGTTATTTATGAACTGTAATGCATGATTGTCCGAATACAATATGAATTCCTTTGGCAGCAAATAATGTCTCCATTTTTTCAAGGCTTGTACAATAGCGTAAAACTCTTTATCGTAAGAAGAATACTTCTTCTTTGCTTCATTCAATTTCTCACTGAAGTACGCTATCGGTCTTTGTTCTTGACTTAGAATTGCGCCAACTGCAACTCCACTAGCATCTGTTTCAACTTGAAATACTTTTTCAAAATCAGGTAAAGCTAAAATCGGTTCCTCTATGATTTTCCTCTTTAGCAATTTAAAATTCCTATCTGTTGCTTCTGTCCACTTGAACGACTGATTGGTCTCCTTAATTGTTTCAAGAATTGGTGCACAAATCTGACTAAAACCTCTGATAAACTTTCTGTAAAAACTTGCAAGACCATGGAAGCTTCTTACCTCAAATATATTTCTGGGAATAGGCTAGTTCCAAATTGCTTGGACTTTCTCTGGATCCATTTTCAATCCTTCTTTAGAAACTACAAATCCCAAGTAAATTAATTCTTCTTTCATGAAACTACATTTCTTCAGATTTATCAGTAGTTTCTCTTTCTGCAGAGTTCTTAAAACCAATTTAAGATGCTCTAGATGTTCTTCCTTACTTTTACTGAAAACTAGAATATCATCAAGATAAACAATAACAAAATTGCCTGCATATTTCTTCAAGACTTCGTTCATCAATATCATGAACGTGCTAGGTGCATTAGTGAGTCCAAAAGGCATCACTAACCACTCATACAACCCACTGTTTGTTTTAAATGCAGTGTTCCACTCATCTCCTTGTTATAGACATTTTTGGGCACTACAACCCCAAGCATGAAATGTCCATAAACCAAGGGCTCCTAAGTCCCTAAAAGTGTTGTTCTAACCCCTAAAGGAACAAGGTCAACTGATTACAGCTTCTCCCAGAAGTTCTCCATGAAAAACTGCTCATAACTGGTCAAAACAGGATCATTTCAGCTGCTCCATAGGTAAAGTGCGTTGCAACTCACCTAAACACACTGTGTGGGCGCGTTGCATTTCAAAAAGCCCTTCTATGGGGTGCGATGGGCGAGAAGTGACAAATGGCAGTGTCATTCCGCGAGGTGGAGAGGCATGGAAACTTCCAGAAACTTCTCCTGTGACACTTGCCTCTCTGAATTCGACCAAGGATGAGTAAGAGATCATCAATCTCCAAGTGGAAGCAAGAACTATCAGAGGAAAGACACTAATCAAATCACAAGCTGACTCATCTCCCTTACAGATATCTATATATGGATCCCTCATCCCAGAGATCCAGAGGCTGGAATTTTGCATATTGTAAGGAATTGCTGTTGGTTTCTTGAGACAACATCAAATTGTTGGGTGATCTAAGCTTTGTATGAGGTGAAGAGGGGCTTCCTTGCTGAGAGGATGATGCTGGTCAGAATAACTGGTTGTAACTCCCCTTGGCTCTTTCTTGTTTATCAATAAAAGCTATTCAAGTTTTCCTCCATACTATTGTGTCATTTATGTTTGCTGCATTTGTATGGTCAATTTACATCTGATCCTAGATTGTTTATGATTATAGATCCATGTTATTGTATAGTGCTATGCTACTATGATCTTACAGGTACTTTGTGAAGCTGGGCGTGCAAGGGAACAAGTAGCGAAAGACTATCAAGAGAGAGAGGAATCAAACTAGGAGATTAGCGCAAGACAGAGGTTGGTCTTCTTTGTTCTTCTCTCATCTATACTTCATAAAGGAAAAACGAAAGTAGCTTTACTTTGTTTGTTTCTAAGGTAGCTATCACACCTTAGTGGGATAAGCAGTTCTGTGTAGACACTTTTCCCTGTAACAAAATGGCGACTCCACTGGGGACGAATTAGTTTGTTTGTTTATCTTCCTTGTTGTCTATTTTATAAACTTACAGACGGAGCCTGAAGTCAAGCCAGGTAGCTTTCGAACTGCATTTGCTATGCAAATGCAAAGTAGATAAATGCTGCTTCAGTCAATCTCCGGGATTTGTTTATAAATTAAACAACTGATTTACAAACTCTCTGATTTCCCTTTGTGATAGCTCTTAGATCCTCCTTAGATATACCCCTGATTGTTGCATTACTGATTATCGTTTGCTCGGCCAAAACCCATGAACTGAACTGCAAACTGTGACCCGGAACCCAAACAAAGTCTCGTCTCTGGCCCAACGCAGGTACTGTTCTATGAATCTGAAATTCAGCGCACTTCCTGAGTGTAGTAGGTGCGCTGCATTTCAAATTCCCTGTGTTACAGGTGCGCTGATCAGACTAGGCATTGTTCAGTTTTGGTTTCTGTAGTTCATTCTTTCCAGTTCTATTCATGAATTTTGCTGCCTGTGATCAGTATATCTCTGTTAGAGACCCATTTTCTTTGCTGTTATTCCGCCTCCTTTGTACAAAAGAACTGTAAATGTTTTTGTGTGTTTGTTGGGTCATTTTCAGTTCTCCTTTGCAAAAGTAACATAATCGTACTGTCGTCCTTTGATTTGAAAGCGTCAGAAGTGTCGTTTTTAGGCATAGGAAAGAGTTTGATTGCTGTAGATAGTCGATTATCCTATTACTACTGTATTTGGTCTGAATTTGTAATTTTTCTAGTGTCGAAAACAAGTATTCATTTCCAAAAGAAACTTGTTGATAACCGTCGCTTGAAAAGTAATTCAGATTTGTGCATCAACTTTCTTTTTACCATTTACATACTAAGAAAGTCGCAAACAAATACATGCATGTGCATTTGCATTTAGACTGTCTGATTGGTTTGATTTAGGAAAGTGCATTTAGAGTGTGCTCTTTGCTTTTTGTGAAAGAATACTCTCTCTTTCCTTAGTAGCTAGGATTTTCATTGCACAAAGAAGATAAAAGAGTGTTTATCATCTTAGATTGCATTTTAGGAATTACACATCTACATCTCGCGGTGAACCTGAAAGGCAAACTTCATAAACAAGATCAACTATAAAATAAATTCAATGAATCTAACAACGCTTTGGAACCTAACGCACAACATTTAGAAGTCTAGGCTAGAGACGTATTCCGGCGTCATAAAGCCTGGTAACTGTTGTTCTCACTGATGGTTGGGTGATTCCTCCACTTTGAGACGACAAGTGCCAGTACGGACTTGTGCTCCCACGTACCGTCGAGTATATTTTGGGAGACCACAATAGGCTTAATCCTTTATCCATAGGAAGCCGTGTTTGCCGCCCTATCGATCGCAATGCACTTAACACAGCATTCGGGAAGATTGACTGCCATACCGTAAAAAGTATTCTGCAGTTTTGTGATTGGTTTGGTAATTCCTCTACCTAGATTTCCAGAGCAGTCCCTTTCGTTCCTTTTCAGACTCCTTAACGGAAAAGGTCCATCTGAGCACTTGTCACTTCAGGTTCATTAAAAATCGAAGGCGACTAGAGTCATCTTTTGTTTTTTCTCGACTCTTAAAAATTGAAAAAACAAGTTGTGTCAAAGCGTCTAAAATTCATCTAATTCGAAAACATACTTCCCCTTTATTTTTAGTTGATCGAGTAATCCGCAATCGTGGAAGAAAGTCAATTGAAACCCCGTCGTTCGCGGAGGCTTACAAGTCAACCATCTTTGTCTCCAGAATCGAAGCTAGTACGGACAAAGCGAACTCGTTTAACCGGTTCCAAATCTCCTGTTAAAGTTAGAACAAGTGTTCCAACAACATCAGAGACTCCGGTTACTCCAAACATTTCTGGTATCCCTGCCTTTACAGAAGAAGTTCAGCAGCCACAGAAGGACAGTGGTACTGATCCTAGTCTGAGGGTAAGCACTTGTATCACTGAACCAGTTCCATCTACAACTGGTTCAGAGAGTGTTGCTCCTCAAACATCTGTCGCTGCCGATTCCATACCTTCTTCGGCACCAGAAATATTCTACGGACCTGACGGTCTACCCCTTCCACCTGGTCTGATTGCTATAGAAGAGATTGTGGAAGATCCTCCATCTAGTACTCCATCGCAATTTGGAGTCGGGATCACTCTGTATCCTTCTTCATCAGAAGTTAGTCTACCGCCAGCGGAAGCTCCTGTAGAATCGCTAGGTAATCTTTTGGATAGACTAGAAATGTCTGAACAACCGTCAACATCTAGGACTGTGTCGTCTGACACAGCGACGGCAGAACTCCCTGCTATCACTCCAACAATGTTCGCCGGTATACCATCTGTCCCAACTAGCTCTCAATCGCTAGAAGGAGCCCACTCAGGGGCCATTTTGACAGTATGGTCTGTTCCTGTTTGTTCATCCGGAATAATATCCGGAAACTCTTATGTTGAGTCTCAACAAATTGATCCATTTGGAGGTCAATTTGGGCAGTCCGACCCTCAAGGGCAAACCATTCCCTTAAGTACCAGATTACCACCGTATGGGGGGCAGTATGCCCTTTCATTATCCCCTCCGGGAGGACAGCCATATGGGAGTTCACAACAAAATTCAGGTTATGCTGGAATTACTTCAAGCAGTTGGGTACCGATGCTACCTCAACAACCAAGAGTTGTATATTCGATGCAACAATGCTTACCTATGTCAAGTATACCAACTACGCCAGCTATTGTGATGGTGTCACAAGTTCAAGCGCTGCCTGTTGTATGCCAACCTCAGGTTTCTCAGGTTGTAATGCAACAGCCCCTTGACCCTGCGACTCAACCACAATCACCGACTGGTGGAATGACACAGGTTCAAACGGGTACAATCACCCCTCATCTTGGTCAAACAGTTAGTATCGGGCAACAACACATGGCTTCACAACCATGGCTAGTGCAATACCAACAACTGCAGTTCCAACAAGTATACCAAGGTTCTGAGCAACAAATATTTGCGAATAGTGGGCAACCGTATATTCAAAACGGTCAAAATCAACCATTTTACAATGGTCATGCCCACCAACCTTACCAAAGTTACCAACATCAAATGCATTATGCTGGTATGCAAAGACCAACTGCTCAGGCAATCCCATCTTATCCTGGGTATGCTTCACCTAACCTGAATCAACAGTTACCCTTCGTGGCAACTTTAGAGTTACCTGATTTAAATCGGTTAACAAACGATCCAATCGCTTACGCCCCTTGGTGGCCAGCGATTCCACATAAACTTCCATCAGATATTCCTAAATTTAATGGAAATCCGGGTGAAGATCCGTCGAATCATGTGATGACCTTTCATCTGTGGTGTTCATCAAACACCCTAAACGATGATTCGATTAGGCTTCACCTTTTTCAGAGGACATTAACTGGTCCGGCAGCAAAATGGTATATCGAATTGCCTAGAGCTTCATTCGACAACTTCAGTACCCTAGCCACAACCTTTTTAACCCATTTTCAGTTACCGATAAGGTACAAAACGGGAACGAAACTTCTTACCAACTTCAAACAAACGACGGCCACTCACATATCTGATCATATACATGAGTGGCAACGTCGTCGTAGAATGGTGAAAACATATGTTCCCGATCAGCTCTTAGCTGAATGGTTTATCAAGTCATTACTGCCTTCCATCACGGAAGATGTGGCAAAAGGGGGAGTCGTCACCGAAGAGCAAGTTATCGCTCGTGCGCAATATTTGGACTTGATTTACACTCAGTCCGGCATGCTCTACGATAAAATACCTGACGCTCCTAGACCGAAATTCTCAGTTCCTCCTCCTCCTAAATCAAACAATGACTCTCATGCCGGTGATGGCGTGATTGGTGCAATAGACACGAAATCGACAAAGGCTACATCTAAAAAGGCCCGTAAGATTTCCGGTCAAAATGCAAATGAGGAACTTCTTGCCTCGGAAGTAAATGCCGTATCAACAGATAAAGGCAAAGAAACCAAGCAACCAGGGGGCAAGAAGAAAGGCAAAGGGAAGAAGAAGAAACAGGAAGAATCATCACCTGAAAAATCTTCTACAAACCCTCCTGGAAATAGGAAACCAAAAAATCCATGCTTTATATGCGATGAGGATCATTGGACCGCAGATTGTCCACACAGAGCTGAGCTTAAAAAATTCTTCAAGAATTCAAAAACCTCGGCAGTATTAACTGATCCGTTTCCAAATCCAGGGACAAATCTGGTTGATAGTGGAAATGCTTCCCTGTCTCAAGTGCTAATGTTGTCGGTTTCCAAACAGCAAAATGATGCTTTGATATCGACAAGAAACAAAGATTATGGGAATCCACAGCTGTCGAACAACAAGGATAAAGATCAACCTAGTAGTTCGACAACAACTTCGACAGAAGTTGCGCCACCCATCATTCCCGAGTTGACAATAAAACCGCCAAAGGGAGTAGTACACAAGTCGACGTTTAATCCCCGCACTAGAGCGGCACATCATTATAATATAGTGGAAGATTTGGCCCAATCGCCATCCGCTATGTCGACTCTTGAGGTACTACAAAATTGCCCATCCCAAAAGCAGGCTTTATTATCAGCCATTGGTGGGATAGACCCAAAGGATTCCAATCTTGTATCCTTCGATCATAAAGGATACGATCCTCAGTTACCAGCCCAACTAGCTTTCCTCGTTCAAGTGAAAGCCCTCAACAAAACTGTTCATCGAACAATTATTGATGAGGGGGCATCTACATCTATTATGTCGATGAGTTGCTGGAAAACTTTAGGATCTCCAACCTTGTCGCGATCTTCGACGACATTAAAAGCATTTGACGGACGAACATATACGCCATATGGTAAACTAAGTAACTTGAAGGTTGAACTAGGAGGGAAAACAATAGAAATAGATGTTGAGGTAATCGACGGAAATCTCGATTACAACATCCTACTGGGAAGACCATGGATATATGCCATGCTGCTATTGTGTCGACCTATTTTAGAAAGATTGCATTTCCCTTTCAAGGAGGGATTACAATCGTCGGTCAACAAAACTTCTTGCCCAATGGTTCTCAAGTTACGGGAAGCATTCCAATGATCCATGGAAGCCCCCATTCACTTCAAAATATCGGAGTAGGCCTACTAAAAGATCCTATATTAATGGGAACTTTCACCCTTCCACCTCCAATCAATTTGGCGGAAGTAGCGTCGATAGGAACCTGCAATATGATATCTTCTAAAAAGATCTTAGAAAACGATATCGACATGGATCATACGCAGGTTTTGCCTCCAAGCCCAACAGAAATATTGTAGCAATCAATGTTCCTAGCATGGGAGGCAAACCCAAATCAACGCTCATCAAGCGTTTGGATAGATAGGTCTAAGGAATATGGTACCCCTTCGGATCCTTGGTCGCGAGTGCATGTCACCGACGAAGGGATTGTTCAATCAATGGTAATTGAAGGGGCACCATGGGATGATTACCACCATCGTTCCCTTCTTCCGGATTGTGAAGAAAATACTTCTGATGACCTTTATCATCCTTCAGTTTTTGATTTCCTATCAAACACTGTAAACACGGTGGATTCCGAGCGAAACTTGTCCAACATTGAAGAGACTATCGCCATAAATATCTCGACCAAAACAGATGTTGTAGAGAATATTTATGTTGGCAAATGTTGTTCTCCTTCAGAACTGGAAATATATAACGCTCTTTTTCGCGAATTCAGAGATGTCTTTGCTTGGTCATATAGTGAAATGCCAGGCATTGACTCGAGTATCGTTGAACACGAAATCAAGATGTATCCAGATGTCAAACCAGTACGACAACGGCTACGGCAGGTGCACCCCAAGAAAGCCGCTGCCATTAAGGCAGAAGTTGAAAAAATTCTCCATGCTGGTTTCATTTACCCGGTTCCTCTAACCGATTGGGTATCGAATATTGTCCCTGTTATGAAAAAACAAGGAACAATTAGAGTGTGCGTCGATTATAGGGATGTAAATCAAGCTTGTCCAAAAGACAACTACCCTACACCCTTCATCGACCAGATAATTGATGAATGCGCCGGATGCGAAATCTTTTCATTCATGGATGGATTCTCTGGGTATAATCAAATAAATATCCGCCCACAGGACTAGTCAAAGACTGCATTTATCTGTCCGTGGGGCACGTTCGCATATCGAAAATTACCCTTTGGTTTAAAGAACGCAGGGGCAAATTTTCAGAGGGCAATGAATTATGCCTTCCATGACATCAAAAACATCGTTCAACCATACCTCGATGACCTTCCGGCTCATTCGCGAAAGCGGACTGATCATCCGCAGCATTTAAGAGCGATATTTCTACGTTGCCGACACTACAAAATACGACTCAATCCACACAAATGTGTATTTTGTGTTAGTTCTGGTCGTTTACTTGGCTTTGTAGTCTCGAAAGACGGGATTCGTCTCGACCCATGTAAGGTTCAGGCAATCATAAATTTGCCTCCACCTTCAAATTTGCTTCAGATTCAGAAACTCCAAGGGAAAGCAAACTTTCTGAGGAGATTCATTCCAAATTATGCCGAACTTGCTAAAGGTTATACGCGTCTTTTGAAAAAGGAAGTACCCTTTGTCTGGGATCAGGTTGCGCAAGCTTCCTTTGATGCTTTAAAAGAATCCCTAATGAAAGCATCATTAATGTACGCTCCTGATTATCAAAAAGACTTTAACCTGTATCTGGCTGCAGCGGATACAACCATCGCAATGGTTTTAGTTCAAGAAGACAACGGAATTGAACATCCTATATATTATTTAAGTAAGAACTTAAATGATACAGAAAGCAAATATTCTTATGTTGAAAAGCTAGCGCTCGCAGCTGTTCAAGCGATACAGAGATTTCGACACTACGTTCTCTTTCGAAAAACTACCATTCTGTCAGATTGCAACCCCATGACTTATATATTGTCGCGACAGTTGCTGGGGGGCAAATATTCAAAATGGATAGCAATTCTACAAGAGTTTGATCTGGAATTTGTAAAATCCAAGTCAAAGAAAGCTCTGGTTTTCGCAGAATTATTATGCGATCTCCCATCGTCATCCAACGATGAAACATCGAGGAAACGATCGTGGACGAAAATTTGTTTCTGATATCTTCAAGCAATCTGTGGTATGGAGATATAATTATTTATCTCCAAACCCAAAAATATAGGCCAAATACCTCTCGCTCCGAACAAAAACGTATTCGATACCAAGCAAAAGACTACATGATCGTCGGTGATACACTTTACCGTCGTGGTATCGATACGGTTCTGAGAAGGTGCCTCACCCATGAGGAGGCCGAAAAAGTCCTGAATGATTGCCATTCAGGCGCGTGTGGGGGGCATCAATCCGGTTATGCTACAGCGAAATTTTTTTTACGAGCAGGATACTTTTGGCCAACAATGTTCAAAGATTGCATAACCGCAGTCAGAAGTTGCCATGCTTGTCAAATTTTCGATAGCAAAACCAGAAGACCACCCGCACCTCTGCAGCCAATAGTTGCTGTCGGGCCATTCACCAAATGGGGCATCGATTTCATGACATGTAACCCCACCTCGACCGGGGGGCATGGGTATATCATAGTCGCAGTCGACTATTTTACCAAATGGGCCGAGGCGATGCCTACATTAGATAATACTGGTGAAACAGCTGCCCTCTTCTTTTTCAATCATGTAGTCACCAGATTTGGCGTCCCACAAGCTATAGTCACAGATCATGGATCGCATTTTCGCAATCACATGATGGTCGAATTAGCTGCCAAACTAGGGTTGTCTCATGGCAGCTCTAGTCCATATTATCCGCAAGCCAACGGACAAGTTGAAGCAATCAACAAGGTCCTGAATCACATGCTGCAAAGGATGATTGGAGTTCACAAAAGAAGTTGGCACCTAATCCTGTACTCAGCCTTGTGGGCTTACCGAACATCGGTAAGGAATGCGACCGGGTTTACACCTTTCCAACTGGTATATGGCCTGGAAGCAGTCTTACCAATCCAGTGTGAAATCTCGTCCCTCAAACTCGCAATTGACCTTCTCCCCAGAACTTCAGAAGAGGAGGCTCGTTTCTTGGAACTAATCCAATTGGATGAAACCCGTCGTAATGCCGCTTTGGCTAACGAAGCCCATAAGAAACGAGTCAAAGCGCAGTTCGACAAGAATGTCAAACCCCGTGTCTTCTCAGAAGGTGACTTGGTCTTGCTTTATGACCAGCCGATAGGAAATGTTTATTGAGCGTAGCGAGCCACCCTCTCGGGGTAAGGTTACGCCTCGCTCTACCTGTGCAAGAAAGAAAAGAAGGTCAGTAAGTAAGGCCTTGCCCTCCTTCCTTATAAGTCAATAAAAGAAGCTAAGGGTATTGAGTAATTGAAAGCCTACACAGTCACTCCCACACTGATTGGGTCAGAAGGGTATTTCAAAAGGAACCCTGCCACGATCCTTACTTCTATGCCTGCCAATAGCCAATTTCCTTGCCCTTAGTATGATAACACCTGCGCTTTGAGGGGAATAAATCAAAAGGCCTGAATGGGAGGGATTACCCCTATGCCGGCTTTATGCTTTCACAGGTATCTAATGAGTCGGAAGGCTCCCACAGGAGAAGGTGGGGAGGCCAAGGCCGCACTTAGAACTCCAGGTACATCCCACTGGGTTCTTTCCCATTATGACCTGGGGATTGACTTCCCAGACAGACTAGCAAGGTAAGAGTCATTAAAAGAACACACAGGTGAATCCGATAAATTGGGAGCAGGTAAATTCAAGTCTTTATGGATGGGCCCCTATATTGTTAAGCGAGTGTTAGCAAAAGGAGCCTATGAGTTAATGGATTATGACGGAATTCCACTGGCACAACCTCGTAACGGGTTGTACCTCAAGCGTTACTATGCGTGATTCAGCATAGTAACCTGTATGCTTTTGTTATGTTTTTGTTTTCTCTAAAGTGTTTGTTTTGGTCAAGTAATCCACTTTTTACATTTATTGCAGATGTCAAACCTATTGGAGTCATGTGTTGGATATGCCGACGGAGCGAGTTGTAGTTCGCAGAACCTATCTTCCGCGGCCTGGGCCATTTTTGATCCAAGCGGCGAGTTAGTAAGTTTCAGGGTGGTATGTATGGGTCGATCAACGAATAACATCGCTGAATATAGCGCGTTGATAGAACTTCTCTCTGATGCCATCACACATGGTATACACCGACTGATTGTCAGGCTAGACTCACAACTCATCATACTACAACTCACTGGTATCTACTCTGTCTGAAATCCAGCTATTTATCGCATGTTCCTAAGGGTTAAGATTTTGGAAAGACAATTTGATTTTATTCAATATCAACATATTTCCAGAACCTTAAACACATTAACTGACTCATTGGCAAATTATGTGTTAGATAGACATTTGCAACATTTATAAAAAGAAGCATACCATCAATATTTGCATTTGGATCATGTAACTTAACCAAAATAAAACTCCGAAAATAAAAAATATATATATAACTGTTTATGGTTTACACATAATGTTCTGTAACCAAGACAAAAATTGGTCAAATGACCAAAAACTCAAAACGCTAGGGGGCACCCTAGTCTAATGATGCTCGTGATAGCAAGTCACAGCCTGTGCGATCATGCGTAAGAGCCGAGTCCATCGTCTTGGCACACCAGTAGTATGCTGCTGCAACCTCAAGGGCAGCTCGTCAGTCCTCACATCTGGAATACCAAGAGTGAGGCCCTCAACCTGTTCCTGTAATTCTGTGAGAGTCTTAGCCACATCGAGGTCACGAAGGATAGCCCTTCCAACAGCCTCTCCTGCTGGGGCGGCAGCTGGCACTCTCAGGCGTACTACTGGCTGAACGGGACCAACATCTGCATGAACACATGAGTTTGGTTAAGTCTTGACAGAATAAAGCACAAGGACATTATAGAAGAGAAACGATAAACAGGGATATGGTCAAAGAATTTACCAATGGCGCCCCACTGTTCGCCAGCCGGCAGTACTAAATCTGGATCACCCCGGAAGTCCATACCGGCATATGGATACTCGGAATAAACCATCTCCTGACGATCAAACCACCCGAAGAAGGTATCAGAAAAGGAAATCTGAGACTGACCAGCATGCCTAGACATATGGTCGACCCATCTCTGCATACGTGGTTCAGTCGGTGAAGGTAAATCGAGTGCAATATACTGCGGCTGCATCAGTGGTATCTTTTCCAAGGCAAAGATGGTCAAGATAGAACCATAACCAAAGTTCTTCAACCTCCCACTCTTCACCTTGGTCAACTGTTCTTTCATCACAAGAAGTACTGCGTCGCACCAGTTGAACACCTCGTTGGTAGGATCCCAAGCATCGAGCAAATACTGCAGCAAGTTGATCTGTTGTCTCATGCTAGAAATGCGAAAAAAACTTCAGCAAGCCACAGTTCCGCAGTGCGTTTACTGTAACCGGATCATGTAAAGAAAGCATGTCCTCTTCTTCATGCTCACGTTCTCGCCATGTAATAGTCATCTTGCTCCAAAGATCTCTGAAAAACAAACAAGAGAAGAGTTAGATCCTGATTTTGGTAAGAAACAGGCAAAATTTCCATAAAAAACTGTGCATAAAATTCCTTCCTTGCGCCCATCGCACCTACAGTAGTGCTCTGGGTGCGTTGCATGTCAGATGGCCAGTAGACAGGTCAACATCCAACGCACCTTTCAATACACAAAGGGTGCGCTGAAGCTAGGGCGAGTTTTTCAAACCCCAGAGGCTCAAAAAAACCAGGAATCAAGCTCAGAATGCAAAATGGAAAGCATGAAATGAAAGAGCTCAAGTTTAGCTCCTACCTGGTCCAGACGGCGTCGAGAATCGTCCACAGAATCTCCCGAAATCAGCTGATGAAAATCAAGGGGGGAAAGCACCTCCAAAGCTCCAACAAACCAAAGTTCAAATGAAATGGTAAAATGAGAGGTAAAAGCACTTTTACATTACTTTTTACATAGTTCGAAGTAAAATATTAGTGTTCTAACTCATTTTTCAAACATATATTGTTCATTTCTGACTAGTTTGATGAAGCAATTGAAAATGCAGTACAATCTTTGAAAGAACAAAGCTATTTATGGTAAAGTCAAGAAGTGACCATTGTATCGAGCAATTTTAGCGCATAGTTCAAGCTCGTTAAAAAATAAACATAAGCCATGAGCAAATGTTTCCCCCCGCGTTTAAGCTCATTAAAAAATGAACTATTTCCCGGTAAATAACCATCGTGAATGTAGTACTTCAGCCTTTGAAAGCCTTGGTCGTGTTCTCATCATCACCTCCACTCTGCATTGGCCGATCATTCACCTCCATTTGATTGTTTACCCCTTTTGAGGAACAGCTGCGAAGAGTGATCTCACTAGCCATCCTTGTAACACTGCCGTGATTGGAACATTCCAAACCTTACCTGGAATCAGCTGCTACCCAATTTTATCACTCGTTCCTCAAAAGACGAGTCCCCTTTAAGCTCTTTTCAACTGACTCATAAAATATGAAAAGATTGCCGAGCCATTGGCCTCTCCAGCTTGTTAAAGGGACCGAAAGTGCTATCCCTCCTTTAAATTTTAATCTTTTTGGACCTGAGGGATTATTACACAAAAAGATCGAGCGCTTGTTTTGTTCGGCTCGTTAAAAGTATCGAAAATTCATCCCTTCTGTATTGTTTTATACTTTTTTGGACTTAAGGGATTAGATGACGAAAAAGGAATTTTGGAGTTTCCTTTACGTTCATTTTCAGACTCTCTAAAATTGAAAAGGACCGAGTTATCTTTGTCGTTAAACTCGTTAAAACTTAATAGCGACAAACTTGTCCATAGCAGACAAGAACGAGTTTCACTATCGCTAGGCTCGTTAAACATAGCGATGGGTTTGCCCGAAGGGAAAATTATAGAAAAAGCATATGTTATCCTCCTCAAGCTTGACAAAAATAAAGAGGTACTGGTCAGCAATGACTGGGGAAAATTGGGAAGAAAACTTGAAGAAACTTTGTTGGTAGCAAGACGCTCTTGAACATGACACTTTCACTCCACATCCAAGTAGGGTTGGGTTGTTTCATTCACCGGTCACATCGCCATGGTCCCATCACACCATCCACATTTGGGGTAATGCTACCAATCCATCATGTCAGTGTCGCCGATATGTTCAAGAGAAGTCATTCAGAGAATTCACCTGTGTCTCACCCGCTACAATACATTTACACTCCATTCTTTCATGACCGCCACCCTAAACCATATGTCATCAGATCGTTTTCACCTCCATTAAAATCATTTGCTCTGTTCCGTGTCATTGATGTGGGATTCATTAAGGCCCTCCTGTGACGGATCACTTCTTTTCGACATCAGCTCATTATCCAAGAAGTCGGTCTAGGAACGCCCCGTTCAGTACTTTGAAGCTTGCATGCCTCAATGGCAAGTTTCTCACTTCCGGCGACAGGTTTACATCAATGGCCTTCGACCGAAAGATTTTGCGTGGTGTTTGACGCCAAGTCCCTTATTCACACCACGTGAATTGTACTGCAGTACCTTGAGGGTCATTATCACTATCGGTGATTCCTCTCGCGCCTGTTAACAACTTACATCATTGGCTGGTAATCAGGCGATGTCTTTCCATGTTCGACTCCAGAACATCTCTCACATGGATAGACTTGTACTTCGAGTGAATATCGAACGAGATTGAAGACCCCGGATCTAGTTTCATCCATCCGGGCTGCGATATATATTCAGGGAAATAAAGACATCAAATGTACATCATTACTGCACAGATAATCATCCAATCAAAGGGATGATGGCTCTACCAGAATCATCAGTCTACACTCAGACGATTGTCTGTCCTATGTACTTGAAAATGAATTTATAAAGCTGAGCATGGGAATGCCCGCCTCAGCTAGATCATGAAAATATTATGAAGATAATGTATTGTATTGTATCTTATTACAGGTCTCCTCCCAGCTTGAAAGAACTTCGGATCCTCATAATAAAGCATTTCACCCTACATCAAAAGATTAACGACCTCATGCTTTAGGGGGCAACTGTTATAGACATTTTTGGGCACTACAACCCCAAGCATGAAATGTCCATAAACCAAGGGCTCCTAAGTCCATAAAAGTGTTGTTCTAACCCCTAAAGGAATAAGGTCAACTGATTATAGCTTCTCCCAGAAGTTCTCCATGAAAAACTGCTCAGAACTGGTCAAAACAGGATCATTTCAGCTACTCCATAGGAAAAGTGCGTTGCATCTCACCTAAACACACTGTGTGGGTGCGTTGCATTTCAAAAAGCCCTTCTATGGGGTGCGATGGGCGAGAAGTGACAAATGGCAGTGTCATTCCGCGAGGTGGAGAGGCATGGAAACTTCCAGAAACTTCTCCTGTGACACTTGCCTCTCTGAATTCGACCAAGGATGAGTAAGAGATCATCAATCTCCAAGTGGAAGCAAGAACTATCAGAGGGAAGACACTAATCAAATCACAAGCTGACTCATCTCCCTTACAGATATCTATATATGGATCCCTCATCCCAGAGATCCAGAGGCTGGAATTTTGCATATTGTAAGGAATTGCTGTTGGTTTCTTGAGACAACATCAGATTGTTGGGTGATCTAAGCTTTGTATGAGGTGAAGAGGGGCTTCCTTGTTGAGAGGATGATGCTGGGTCAGAACAACTGGTTGTAACTCCCTTGGCTCTTTCTTATTTATCAATAAAAGCTATTCAAGTTTTCCTCCATACTCTTGTGTCATTTATATTTGCTGCATTTGTATGGTCAATTTACATATGATCCTAGATTGTTTATGATTATAGATCCATGTTCTTGTATAGTGCTATGCTACTGTGATCTTACAGGTACTTTGTGAAGCTGGGCGTGCAAGGGAACAAGTAGCGAAAGACTATCAAGAGAGAGAGGAATCAAACTAGGAGATTAGCGCAAGACAGAGGTTGGTCTTCTTTGTTCTTCTCTCATCTATACTTCATAAAGGAAAAACGAAAGTAGCTTTACTTTGTTTGTTTCTAAGGTAGCTATCACACCTTAGTGGGATAAGCAGTTCTGTGTAGACACTTTTCCCTGTAACACTCCTTCTCGAATTCTTATTTGATGATATCCACTCTTCAGATCTATTTTAGTAAAGTACTTTAATCCACTCAAACAATCCATTAAATCATCCATGCATGGAAAAGGAAATATTTACCTAATTGTGATCTTGTTTATGGCTCTGGAATCTATGCACATACGCCATTCACCTCCTTTCTTTGGACTGAGTATTGTTGGTACAACACATGGACTAAGACTCTCTCTGATTAGTCCCTTATCCATCAATTCTTGCACTTGTCTTCCAACTTCTGCATTCTCTTGAGGAGTTAATCTGTACGCTACTTTATTTGGCAAACTCACTCCTGGTATTAGATCAATATGATGACTAATACTCCTGATCGATGGTAATGCATTTGGCAACTCATCCACAATAATATCAGCGAAATCATTTAACAAAGTTTTGATTTCTTCAGGTAAATCATCTAAGTTTGTGGAAGTTAAAATTATGTTCGGTCTCCCTATGACATCAAAATGCATTTCTTTCACCTTTCCCAATCTCTTGCAACAACTCCTTTCCACTCATCAACATAACACTACTTCTAGGTGCTCTTTTGTCAGCGTCATCCTTCAATGGCAACAATGTATGTTTATTTCCATCCTTCTCCAGAGTATGTGTGTTTTTTCTCCCATCATGAATAGATTTCCGATCAAACTGCCACGGTCTTCCTAGCAACACATGGCATACATCCACTGGCATTACATCGCATACTATTACATCCTTATATGTACCAATCTGTATTTCGACCTTGCATTGTTATGTCACAATAATCTGATGTCCTTTCTGCAACCACGACACTTTGTAAGGAGAAGGGTGTACTGTCTCTGCTAATCCGAGCTTGTCCACCATCTCTATAGAAACAAGGTTATCAGTGCTTCCACTATCAATTATTACTTTACAACACTTGCCTTTTGATTTACAGGTAGTTCTAAATAAATTCTTCTTTTGCACTGGTTCTTCAATCTCTTTCTTTGTCTTAAGCAATGTCCTTCTCAACAACAGGGATTCTCCTACTTTAGGGGGTTCTTCCTTCTCCATAAGTCGAGGTGTTTTTGGCTTTGCCTCAGCCACATTCGCATTCCTCTGACTTGCTGGTTTATTATGAGGACAGTCCCATGACACATGTCCCCATTCTCCACATGTGTAGCATCGAATATCTCTTCCTTAGCCTCTTCCTCTAGATGCAAATATTCCTCTTTTAAAATCTCCTCTCTATGGTGGTCTGCTACTCGAATTGCCTGCTTCATGCTGACATTGCTGTCCCCTTGGTCTAGTAGTTCCTCTACCTCTTACTGAGTTTCTTCCTCTATTCCTCTGATTCTGTTTTCTCAACATCTTCTCTTCTGCCTTCAAACTCGCTTGATAGGCATCCTCAATAGTCTTCAGACTTAACAAGCTGATCTTGTCTTGTATGTCATATCGTAAGCCATTGATATATCTGGCTACCTTTTCCATGTCATCTTCTGCATGTCCTACTCTAATACTCAATCTATAAAACTCTTTTGTGTATTCTTTAACAGACATTCATTTTTGCCTTAAATTCTGCAACTGTTTAAAAAGATTTAACTAATAATCTTTAGGCATAAATTTGGCTTTCATCTTACTCACCATTTTGTCCCATTGCTTGATCTTGGACTTTCCTTTCCTCTTTCTGGATGTCTGTAGCTCATCCCACCAAATAGATGCATGACCCTTCAATCTGGTGACTACAAATTTCACCTTCTTCTTGTCGTCAGCTTCCTCTTCATAGTCAAAATATTTGTCTAATGACCTGATCCAATCCATTAGCTCTTCTGCATTGAGACTTCCTTCATATGTAGGAATTTCCACCTTTGGTTTTCCTCCTACTTTCACCAGCATCTTAATAACTCTGGTAGTTTCATTTTCCTCCTCTTCTTCTTCCTCAGAAGATTCTTCTTTAGCACTGTCATCCCCTTCATCAGGTGTTCTTCTCTGAGCAGTCTCAATTGTTTCCATCCTCGTACACAAACTTCGGATCTCCTCCAGCAGAACTGCATTTTCTTCTGGTCTTCCTCGACCAATGCCAACTCCTCTCCTTGGCGGCATGTTTACTGTAATCAACCTTAATCTCTGCTCTGATACCACAAATGACGCAGGAATCAATTGTTTTAAGAAATCTCAACAATCGGGCCCCGTGTTTGTTATCTCCTTTACTGTCCAACCTTTTTGCGCTCTGATCGGATTTCCACCTTTTTAATTAGAATTTCTCGCGATTCTCTGTAGATCGTAACACATTAGATCCAACGGTCCACATTGTATTGCATAATCACAAGTCACAAAGGTTTTCGGCCTAGTGCTTTCCCCTTTGAATTATTGCGATGCGATTTATTTCAAACTTCACATTGCATATCACACATATGTTTGAGGCCCAGTTCTTTTCCAACTGAAATGTTGCGATGCAATGTATCGCAATCACAAACCACAATGTTCCACAACCGGGTCCGATAACACACAAGGCTTTCTGCGATGCGATATTTCAGCGATCACACTTCACAACTTCCTAAGTTCTGTGATCCGACCACATACCACTGTTTATTTGTGATGCGATATGGTGATCCAACGGTTGGCGGGGTTTCACCCGTTGGTTCGGAACTTGGATCAATGGCTGGGACTTAAGCGGGCATCAACAATGGTAATAACACTAAAGACCTGCGATTTTCGTTTAACTCTGTGTTTTATAACATAAAACACGAAAACAGAGAAATATTGATGTTGTCCCGAATACGAATAATCAAAAGTGAAATGAGAGTTTCCACAACATCATTATATAAACATACACACGGCATCAATTATTCATTATAAAAAAAATGGTTACAGAGTCTCGGCCTTTGGCTCTATTACAACGATTAAAAGACCTTTGTTTCAATCTGAATCCTTGCTCTATTACTTAACTCTTGCTTCACTCAATCCTCTCTCATCTCTGCCAATCCTTCTACATTACATTTTATTTCTTTTTATCAATCCAATCCTGCCTAACAACTCAATGTCTATTTTTAAACATTCTAACAATGAATCTCTATCACACACCTATGCTAACAACTTATCTTTGGATCTAAAATAAGACAATTTCTACTTATTACAATAATGAAATACAACTCATTTCTTGAGAGATCCAACCCTCTCGGTAAAAACTGACTTTTGACCACTCAGGTCAGTGAAATTCAACTTGTTTAGCCACAACATGTGAACAGACTTTCACATTGCTGGCTAAGTCCAGATGCTCCTGCATCACCTCATCAAGGGTATATGCTCTGTAATTTGAACAAAATCTTCGACAATGCATAACATTTCCCATTAATGAAATGTTATAGTTTTTTTCTCTTGAAAAAACACTGAGTTGGGGGGCCCTCCCAACCAGCTTGTTGCCTCTTAAAATAAATCAAATTACAGTCACAAGTTGTATAAAAAGAAAAATAGAAATTAAAACTTGGAAACAACTTATTCAGTCAATTCCAAGTCTTTGCATTGTATGGAAAAGGGTCAGACTCCAGCAACTTGGGAGCAATCCAAGCATTGATTAAAACATCACAATTTTACACTACAATAACCTAACTTGGCTTAGAGCCATAACTTTGTTTATATAAGTATGAATAAAAAATAGGATGATGAAGATCCCAATAGTTTTCCATTGACGAAAGCCTATTACAACCATTAAATAATCGAGAAGATATAGATTCGATGCATGATTTTGCATCTTTTTGCAAATTTGGCACTACTTTCAAAATCTAGAAAAAAATGTTATTTTAAAAAAATTGCCTCTAAAGACCCCTACGAATCTCTCAAACCATGGCGAATTTTGGAAAACTGTTCAAAGGGAGCCTAATTTTCCATATTGTCAACAAAACCCTCGTTTCATTATTCCAATATTTTTCTTCAAATGCACGCAAATCGAGGAGAAAGTTGGCAGTTTGAAAACTGTTGCGAATTGGGGTTGTAGCATTAATTAATTTCTAAAAATTGATTTGTATGACCTGGGTGCATTTTGACTGATGTGGAGGTGTTAAAACATCATTTTGGACAAAAATCATCTTTAGTTTTCCCCAAAAGTGTGTCAATCTATCAAAGCCCCAAATTGGTGCAGGAACCCAGGATTGGTGCAAGAACAAATCAATGGATGATAAGCGTGCCTTTGACTATCAACTCACTCCAAAATAGTCTCAAACATATGCTCGTACTTCCAGCTAACATTTTCCTTCGTGGCAAGCTTGGATGATGAAGTGGTCCACATACTTGGTGCAAGATCCCTATGGAGTGCAGGAAATGAACACACCTTTGATTAGTGGTTTTTTTTTCAATGATCATAATCCTTATAAAACATATACAAATGAGGAAATTTGACTAGAAATAATAAGGACATGTTAACTTCTCAAGTATTATGCAATTTAACATGATTATGCCAAAAAGGAGGTGATAATGCTAAATAATGGTTCAAAAATTGGTAAAACAAGGGAGTGGAACAATATATCATGGGCAATGAAATGTATTAAATATAACAATTTTGGGTACTGACAAGTCCATCTAGGATCTCACAAGAAAACTTGTTCTTGAGTGCACAACTAGTAAGAGATATTTCCAGTCAGCTGAAATCTCCACTCTGGAAAGGGCATCGTCTATCGAATTGTTCTTGCCCTTAACATAATCGATCTCAAAATCGTATGGTTGAAGTTTAATGATCAACTTTTGTTATCTCTCACTGAACTCTTTTCTGATCCATGAGGAACCTTAGGTTGTTATGTTCCATCTTCACCTTAAACGTATTCCTCACCAAATACTATATGAATTTGGCTAATGCATGCATGATGGCCAACATATCCTTATCATATATTGAGTAATTTAGATCATATTCCTTGATTTTGTGGCTCTCAAAAGTAATGGGATTGTTATTTTGCATCAACACAACTCTTATCCCTATACTTGAAGTATTGCATTCAAGCACGAATGGTTGAGTGAAGTCTCGTAAAGCTAGGTCATGATATGAACTCATCACTTGTTTCATCCTCTTAAAGGTCACATGCGCCTCATCTATCCCACTGAAAGCTCCCTTCTTAGTGAGGTTGTAAGAGGTGTCGTCAACTGTGAGAACCCCTTAACAAAATTCTTCTAATAGGCGCAAAGGCATAGAAGGCTTTTTAGTTCTTCACATTCTTGGTGGTAGGCCACTCGATCCTAGTGTACCTGGACCCTATGTCCCTTATTCACATTCCCAAATAAAGCATCCAAGTGATATTAAACTCAAATTTGGAATTTTTTGTGTAAAGCTATTGTTCTTCTAAAATTCCCAACACCTCTTCAAGTTCTTTAGATGATCTTCCCATGTCTTGTTGTAAATGAGTATGTCATCAAAGAAAACCAATAGAAACTTCCACAGTTGTGTATTGAACACATGGTTCATGTAGGACTAAAATGTAGCGGGGGCATTGATTAGCCCAAATGGCATAACAAAAAAATCATAGTGCCCGTAATGGCATCGGAAAACAACTTTGGGATGTCCTGTTCCCAAACTCTGATCTAGTGTATCCCTATCAAAGATCTAACTTTGAAAGTATTTTTCTCCCTTCAACTCATCCATTAGCTCATCAATCCTCTTTTGATAAATGTAACTAGTATTTTTCTTCATAATTGTTGTCTAGCTCATAACATAATGTAATTCTTATGTATTTTTAAAAAATTATTTTAAAGATCAAAAAGAAAATCATGTTTATAAGCATGGGTTTCATGCTCAATTTATTTTTTTTTTCTAGTTCTAACACTCATTGTGCACTTCTAGGGTTTGTGTCATGAGTCATAGTCCTTGTCATTTTGTATTAGACCCTTCTTGGGCTTATTTATCAAATAAGAAATTTATTTTTGTGATAAAAATGTATTTTGTGCCTCCCCCACCAAGTCGGCCTCAATTACAATCAAGTTGACGTCATTGAAGGGATTTGACCACCTTTAAGACACTGGAAATAAGTTTGGCATTCGACCTATTGTGGCATCCATCCAAGTGAAGTTTGATATGAAATCAAAAGGAAATGTGAAGGCCTAAAGAAGTGAAAAATACTTGAAGAAAGAGAAACCCTAGTGAAGAAAGGAGGAACCCTAGAAGAAAATAATCTCATTTTATCTTGTTTCTGGCTCACACGTGCAAGGTTCTAGGTTGTAGGAAGGGGTCGAAATTGTAGGTCTATAGTAGAGGCTGAAATCTTGATGCAATAATCCTAAATATGTGATTGATGCAATATTGAAGAAGGTTGACTAGAAGTTGACTAAAAGTTGACCTTTGTCATCTTTGAAGGACTATCTTGGGAGGCTAACTTGGTGGATTGGAATAGGTCTGATGTTTGGTCAAAGGGTCTTGGTTGTCTCATTTGATTTGGTTCTAGAGGAAGATAATATCTTTTTTGGGTTTTTCCCCTAGAAGAGGGGTTTTTCCCTGGTTGAGAGTCTACATCCTGTGTCCTTGTTTTGATATTCATGCATTTATGTTTTGATAGTTTCTTGATGATAAGAAGATAAAAGAATATAATAAGATTACAAATAAATCACAAGTAATTATCTAGATAACAAAATATTTTTCCTTTCTAATTTTCTAACATCCTTGAGATCAGATATCGATTCCTTATTGTTTTCTTTTTAAGTGCCCACTAATCGATACACATCCTCAAGGTGTCATCTTTCTTCTTGGCCAACACTACTGAAGAAGCAAAGGGACTAGAACTAGGAAAAATGTGGCCCAACCTTAGAAACTCCTTGATAGCCTTTTCTATCTCATCCTATACCTTGGTGGGCAGTAAGGGCTAGTTATAACTTCCTGAACCCCCTCCTTTAACTCTATCGTACATGCTTAAAATATCTATCTAGGGATCTACCTAGAGGAATATCACCAAAAATGTTTTGATGTTTAAGGAGTAATAGTTGGACATCATTTGGATGTTGTCAATGCTAATTGGTGGCTTCCTGTTAGAAATATAGCACTCAACTTCCCACTCGATATCTCCTTGCCTCAACACTACCTCCATGCTATGAGATGATACTATCTTGGGGCGATACTAATGCATGGCTAGAAAAACTACCTTTTTTCCATCATGGTCCATGAATTCCATATCCATCTTCCTTTTATTAGTAGTGTATCTCCAAATGAAATAAAGCCACTAAACTCTGATTACCACATTAGTGTCTAGTACATCCACCACAAAGAAGTCATCTATCAACATGTAGTTCCCTATGGTTATTTTTAGTTTGGGGATTCATCTAGTGCACTCCATTTTATAACCATACAGTATGATCACTATGAGACCATCAAAATCCTTTGTTGGGATCTCCCCCCAATCTATCGTAGTTGCATCTATAAAGTTGTGGGATGCCCCACCATAAAAAAATATTGTCACCTTATGCTCCAACATAACTCCTCTAACTCTGAATGCGTGTATCTAGGAAGTCCTGACATGGATGCCATAACAGGGCCTTTAGCCCTAGCCTGTGATGTCTCCTCACTTTTTCCTGGTGCCCCTGTGCCTATACCTATCCCTATACCAACGCCTCATCCTCCTCATCACTGTCACTATCTAAATAAACCTTGATGTAACGGACTTGCCAGCCTTCTCCTTCCCTGAACACCTGTGCCCTAGTACCCAAGGCTCCTAACAACTAAAACATAGTTTTTTTCTTCCTCAGTTATTTTCAAATCTCCTCATCTACCTTCGGTTTTTCAGTCCACTCCTTCTAAAAGGGTTTAACCTCTTTGTTCTTCTAGGGGAAGGATGGTTTAGGAGGAAACCTGCTCTTAGGAACAACATCCTACATGTCTCTAGCTCTACTGACTGCATCATGTAGAGTGGCAGGCTTATAAGCCTTAACCCAACCTCGTAGAGGCTCAAATAGCCCCTCAACAAAAAACATCACCAATCATGCATCAAATATATTGGTGACCATCACTGCTAGCATATGGAGGTCTGAAATATATGAATTTACACTGCTAGTCTGCTTGAGTTGTGCCAACTCTCTGAAATGAATATATAGGTCCTTCTGTGTCAAAGAGATCAACGAGCTTCTATGTAAACTTGTAGTATGAGGTTATGTTGGCATGACCCAAAGTCACTAACCCATGGTACCACCACTCATGGGCCTCACCATCCAAATGTAAAGTAGCCAACTTGATGGCATCTTCCTCTGTCATCTGATGGAGCTAGAAATATGTGTCCAAATTTTGAAACCATAAATCTGGTTGAACATTTTGAGGACCCATCAAAGTTTGGAATGGTCATTTTCCCTAGTGTCTTCTATAGTTTTTGGTTTTGTATCATAGCCTTCTTGATCCCTTAGGATTATTTCTACATTGAAGTTGTAGAAATATGTGAAAGTCATGGTAGCGTGAGAGTCATCCCCCAACCTCCTATACTCCTCCAAGTAGGCCCCAAAAGGCACATCTTGGTCATCCTATGCCATTTGGCCTATTGTTGTATTTTCTAAAAATTGTGGCATAGTGGGCCTAAGTGTCTTTTTGTATAGGTGTGGGTGGCTTTGCATAGTTGTGCATGCATGACTTCTTTCTCTATTGTTAGATCCTTTATTGTTAATGGGATCCTTATTATGATGTTCCCCCAATGTGTTATTGGAAAATTTCTCTGTTAGCTCCATCATCACCTTCTGGCCCTTGGCTAAATCATTTAGGATGTTAAGAAAATTGTATACTCTTGGTTCTCCTTATCTCCCATGACTACATTACCCTTTTTAGATGATACTTCTTCCTCTTCTTCTCCTTCAGGAATTTCTTCTTCCTCTGAAATTGGAGTGGGTTCTCTAACCTTGTAGTGTCTCTTATAGGTGACGTATGGATGGTCTTTTAATATTCATCAATAACTGCTATAAACTACCCTTTACACCACACAACTTCCCATGACCATGCTTTGATACCACTGTATGATACCCCCTTAACGAATATCTCAAAATCCCCACTAATTTTTTTTTGAATTTGTTTGGGTTTATCACTAAGGTATTTCATAAAACAATGTGCATGTACATGGATGTAGGTGAATTTTTTAATTTTTAATTTTATTTTAAACAAGTAAACATAGTACAAAATATATACCAAAGATAATTCAAAACAACAATATACAATTTACATTAAACCCAGAAATGTACATACCACAGAGAGACGCTTGCAACGTCAATAGCTCCTATTCCTCCCTTTGGAAATAACTCAGAAAACAACAACAATATAGGATTTCCTTTGAATGGATGCCAATACATATTTAACCCTTAAATTTGCTATTCATAACCCAGAAATGTCCCCACATGCATAACAACCAACTTAATGCAAAAGCAAGGGAACTCGACCTCAAGAAAGTGAGAGAGCTCAACCTCCATATAGTAAACAACTCAACCCCTTCCCACTGAGATAATCAACCTCCATGAGAAGACTCATATATCAGCCAACCCCTTCAGGATTAGTCAACACGGCCAACAAAGTGGCACTTGACTCCTCAATAATGCTTCTGAATGTAGACAACTTGGTCTATTTTAAATGGAGAATATGCCCTAAAATGCAAGGACTCTCGTCCAATAAAGAAGAGAGATTTTAGAAACCCAATAATAGTAGATAAATTTGACCCAAAACTCCAGTAGAAAAATAGTTATAACTTGGCCCAAATGTAGCTTAGAATTCAACCCCCTTATTTATCAAACTCAACCTCCTAGTATCAGCGTGTTTCCTTAGGTAAATGGCCTCACAGATTAGGAGTAAACTCGATATGTTGTAAAGAATAGAGAATAACAAAGATTAGGTTGTAAAATCAACTAATAACACCTTTAAACTTACTCCATTTCTACCATTGCCTTCTTCTTCTTTAGCAATGAAGTGTAATTTCAAAACCTGAGTGATTTTGCTCCAATACTAGCTTGGGTGTATAGTTTCAACACAAAAACCAAAAAACAAAATGAGAGTTTTTAAAAACCCTAGTCTCTTTCTCAAGAGCTCTCCAAAATCTATTTCTCAAGTGATTAAATGCAAATGCAAGAATGAGGAGAAACTCGTCATTTCCCTTTTTTATAATTCACTTACTCTTTGGTCACCTTTTTACCTTTTGTTTTAATAAAATCACTTTAGTGGAATTTTTACTTTACAATTTAAAAGTGATATTTCATTAGCCTAGATCCATGTCCCATTTTTTCCACTTTAGCTTTTATAAGATGCTTTCCTAAGAGAATTATGTTCCCTTGATTAATTTTCTCATCTAAGCCTACGGGAACTTAATTAGGATAGCATAATATTCTCTTTATGCCTCTTAAGTGGATGGGGACATTACACCCATTTTATCAAGCTTCCAATTCACATAAAAACCTAAACACCATATAAACAAATAAATAGTAATGAAACGATGAAAACAGTGCTAGTGAAGGGACATGATATAGTGCTTATGAGTAAAATATCAATGCTAACTACTATGAACCAAACACAATCGGTTATTTTTTTTTTTTCAATCTTCGTTGTCAATATAAAGTCCCATGTTAATATATCTTTGTAGAAAAGGATTGTTGTAATTTTTTGACTTTGGAAGTCCCTCAAGAAACATGTCACAAGAATCACCACATTGTAGCTTTAGCTTGAATTCTCCTTCTGCAGTATAATATCATTAGACTACTAGTAGTTATTTCCTTTCATATTTATGTATAACATACTAAAAGGGGTTTAAGATATCAATCCTACATAATATATTTAAGAGCCAAAAAGGTAGGGTATGGAGGCACTCTTTAATCCATGTTGGGTAACTTTTACATTTCTTGATCCTAGTTTTATTAATATGTTTTGTTTTTTGCACTCGGAATATATTTTTTCCATGTAACCATGAATGGGAAATCCCAAGAGATTTCACAGTGTTATATAGGTAGTAACTAAGGCAAACCATTGTAATATAATACAACTAAAGTTATAGGTACATTGAGCATAACATATCCCATATAATTAGTTTGTAACATCCCCTAGTGACCCAATTGAGAGACATTAGCATTCAAATCTACCTTTGTGATCACATTTGTTCTAGTAATTGATTCAACTTATATAATTGATGAATGTAAATGTTTTTCAATCATGCATGAGAATTTATTGCTTGTCAACAACACATCGATTGAGTAGTTGATCTACCATCCATTAATTATATTCATGGTCAACTATCATTGACTTGTATAAATAGATTCACCATAACCATGCACCGACTGCATAAATGAGTCTATTGTATATTGAGAATTTGATGAGTGTATGCAAAAATTATTAATCATGCCCACCATGCTCTTATTATGGTCAACACCATTTTAAATAGCTTGTAATAATTTATTAGTGCATTACCAGATGGATTTCCTTTATTACGATACCACTGTACCATAATTGGTGCCTGTCATTAATATTTCATGCATGCTACCATATTATGAATCAAATAACATGTTTATAATGACTATAAATTTGTACAACACAGAATGTAAAAACATCATGTAGATGCTTACGTAAAAATAATGCATCATCAAGCATCTAAACACAAAATATACACATTCATCTTGTGTAATTAACCCACACTGGTTTTTGAACTTAGATGTCTCACCCAACCATAGACCTCTTTTATCTAAATCTCTCAGTGATGGATCACCCTTGAGTTGGGGCTATGAGTCCACTAGGAAAAGGCTTACATAGAGATAACTACAATTATACATATAGTATCAAACAAGTACTAAGGCTAGGCACCAACTCTAAAAACATCCTTGACTATAGTCTCACATTCCTTAGCCTGCACAATGCAAGGTAGTGTATTCCTTCTGTGCCTCTACAATATCTCGTGTTGTGCCACCATTCTTCTTGTGTTTTCAACATAGATTAGCCAAGAGGTCTCAAAGTATTATGTCTACAAGAGTTAAAACTACCTTTAGGAGACAACTAGGTACCCAACAAGTCTCACACTAAGAAATGTTACCCAACCCATTTCCCACTCCAAGCTACAACCTTACCCCAAATGAAAAAGGAAAATTGGGCATGGAATTCCACCAAGGAATTTAACACAAGTTTACCAAATTATTGGCTGAACGACTATCCAAGTTCATTTACTTTCAAGTTTGTAGAACAAATAAAAAACAAACTCAGTGATGAACCAACAATCTAATATCAATGAATTGGCAAGGAACTAGGAGCAATGATGGTCAATAAATCATGGAATAAATGAGAGAATAGTAGGAACATGATTTTGTATTCACATAATATTTCTGCCAAGTGTTGCATGAGGAACTCACCCCCACCACTTGGGAACTCACATATACCACTCCGATCTCACTTTTTCGACTTATTCTTATACCATATCATCAAAACTTTAGGTTATATTCATAAAGTGAGTTTACTATGAATTTTATATTAATTTCATAACATAGGAACCATGTCATGGTTTCTAACCCCTTCAACTTCCCCTCCTGTGAAGTTTTATCCCCCCTTACTCTTTTCGCTAGGTGGTCTACAATCAATGTATTTTAATATGGGTGTGATTGCATATTACAACATTAGACTCGTTGATATTTCAGCACCTAAGCTCTCCATTTCTAATCACATGGGCATACTAGCCTCAAAACATATAGGCATTAGGCATGCAGGGTTGAAAATCATATATACACATGGGCACCCAAGCCCCAAAACAACTTGGCTCACCAACCTAATAGAAATATGTACAAATATAACACAAGGATTATTCTTGGGGTGCAACATCCCCTCTCCCATATTATGCATTATATTCAGTGCATCATAACCCTACTACATTCAAAATAGGTGCAAGTATGTGTCCTCCATAGCCTCCTTAAACTTCTATGTAGTGTCCTCAAGGATGTAACAATTCCATTGGACCTTTACTAGCACTATCAATTTATTCTGGAGCTCCTTGAATTTCTAGTCCAAGATGTACACCAAATGTATTTGAAAGTCCCCTTCGGGATCTGTAGAAACTTGGTGATAGAGTTGCAACTGCTCAAGGAATTATAATCTAAATAAAGAGACATAATTATACTCTACTGATTTGTGGATTTCAATTCACAATTTAGAACAACAATCTCAGACATTGATCTATAAACTGCCGTGAATATTCCACTGGATAGTTCATCACAACAAATATGATAATAAAATATTAAATTGCGGTATTTCTACATTATTACAGTTTTATATTATACTTTAAGATTTGTAGAATTAACTGTAATTAGTGCACACATGCAAATGGAATTATGCGGAAAAGTAAGAGAATGAAAGAAATAAGCTCTCTCACACACAAAAAACACAAAATATCTATGGGAAACCATTTCGAGAGAAACCTAGCTAGAACGTGAGGCTGCTTTACTCTCTTTCTCTGTCTATAAAAGAAGGCTGCAGGTATAAGGAAGTAATGCTTGTGGCCCATGGGATGCTACAATGTGCAAATACTCTCTGTGTTCTCTACCTCCTATCTCTCTTAGCTATCTTTGCTCAACTATGGAACGGAAATCTCTCGAAATAATTGGAATGCCTCTTCCTCCTAGTGGTCCGATTATAACACAACCTGAGAGCCTACTATGTGGTTAAGTTTGACTACATCAAATCTTAAATAGAGTTACAATATAGAAACTCCTAAAGGCTTTTACATCGAAAACACATGGGTAGTTCCATTTTCCATGAATAATGGGGCTTGATGTGACATCCTCCCAAACTATAGGTGTGAAAACAGAGGGTCAACTTCTGAGTGACATAACTTTTGCATACAGACTCTGATTGATGCGCTTCTTGTGCCACTGGAAATATATCTATGTGTAGAACAAAATGAAAAGGTTCGGCTCTAAAGAGGAAAAGTTTATACCCACAAAAAATGTCGTATGATTCCTCAAAAATCTCCTGGGATGTTTCAAATCTCGTTTCGCCGAACTGGTTCCTGTTGGTAAAAACGGTCCATGAGCTAATTCCTCCACTTTTTCCACTCTGAATGCATTGACATGGATGACAAAAATATAATGATCCAATCCCAATCACAACTCCCCAATTTGGGAGGCTTTTGGCCCCCAAAGTCTTTTACTAAATGAGGTGAGGAAAATTTCCTTCACCTTCTCTCTGGTGTACCATTTAGCTTTTCTTGGAAGTTGTCCCATTCAACCCCATATGCCAAAGGTCATGATACCCCTGTCTTGTAGTTCTATACCTATTCTACAAAATTGTATCTTCTATCAACTCTTCCTGAGCATCAGGTGCCAAATCCTCCACTAAAGGTAGGAACTGTTCCTCTTCTAAATCTAGAATGGAAGGCTCGTAGAGTTTCAGATTTTCCACATTCACAACTATAAATGCGCATATATGGTGGTAAAAATGAGTCGATAATAATTATCACCCACCTTTTCCACTATCTTAAAGGGACCATATTTGAGATCCTTGATTTTCTTACAAGGCACCTGCAACCTCTCCTTGTTAAAATGTAGCCATACTCTGCCTCCCACCTTGAACGATTTTATCTGTTTTGTGTGCTGATCAAGATTGGTCTTATACTCCTCCATGACTTTTATGATGCAGGAGCATTCACCCCAAGAGAAAAACATTGTAATTAAGTAGACATAGGGGTCCTGTATTTTTAGGAAGTTGGATTCCTAAGTGACAAATTAGTGTAATATTAGGATTTTAAGTGAATTAATTAGATAATGGAGGAAGTTGAAGTGCTCTCGAATAAATGAGAACATGAGTGGCAATAATGACAAAAGAGCCTAAAATCAATAGGACTCTTAGAATAGTTCATGATTCGAAGGAACTAAGGAGAGAATTTAGGAATTAATTAAATTAGAGTGCACATAATGGACAAAGGATTTAGGAGTTGGTTCAGTAGATATAGGGAGTCGAACCAGTATAGTTCAACAAAACTCCTGCATATATGTAAAGCCTACGGCAGAGTCAAAGAGAGAGGCACAATAGTGAAGAAGATGCCTGTGTGAGACAGAGGTCCCATTCTTTAATCATTGTGATGTTTATTAATACAATCGACCCAATTTCAAGTGGGAATGTGTGTTTCGAGTGTTGAATTGTATTTGAACTCGTAAGTTCTGTAATAGGGTTTGCAGGCAGAGTTTCTACAGAGCACGCAGAGGGAGAAAAATGATACAGAGATTGCAATGGATCATTGAATCCATTCGAAGGATCAAGAGAACAGTGATAAAAGGGAATGCGAAGTTAAGCTAGGAGGGAGAGTGCAAAGCAAAATAATAGAGGACGGGAACCTTAGAGGAACCAAACCACATAAGTAAAATTGAAGAAATCGCGGAAAAATCAAGTAAAAGGGACGAACAGTGAAGTGAAGAGGCATGCACAAGAGCCGTTTGATCTGAAAGATCAATGGTCCAGATGAGTCGTTGAAGAGGAAGGCGAAATATCACATCAGAGGAATTATTTATAAAGATTAAGTCCTGCAAGTGTAAAACCCAGTTTACATTAAGAAACGTGCAAAACACAATCGGAATTGAGTTCCAGACTTGAATTATTATAGAGAGTGGTCTAATCCATATCAGGTCCGTAAGGACTGATCGGATTGGCGCATTGAAGTGAAGGGGTCCGACTATATAAAGATCGATTGCGATAACAGGATGGATCCTGGACCGTCGGATCAAGGTCTAGATCGACGACCCAGATCTAATTGCTAAATCGATATATCACACGCTTTGAAGCAGTCAAGGGAAGTACAATGGAATGCCGATACTCTGATAGCGATAAATCAACGATTGAGAAGGTAGAGGTCGGAGCAGCACTGTGGAGCAATAAGATACAGACCCGACCATAAATATAGTCGCAGGTCTAATGAATTTGAAGTCCGCTATATGTGTTCAAGCAGAAGTTCCATGTATTCCCTTCGTATTATGTTAAAGTGTTGAAACACTTCTGATAGTCACATATCGGAGGGGAAGGGGTGATGAGGCACATGTGTAATGTGGCATGTGAAAGTCTCGATAGCCGATAGCGATTGCAATAGAGGGACAACCTCGGAATTTGTGCAAAAGTCATATGGAAGGCAGAAAATGTATGTTTTGTAGTTAATTTCCTTGTTAACGAATTTTATAAGGAAAGAGCCGATGAAAGGGTTTATGTGTGTATATATATATATTATATATATATATATTAACCAATGTTTTAAGAGGGAAAGGTTGATATCTATGCGGTTAAGGGGATATGTAAGGGTTTTTTAATTCCTGATAGAAGGATTTAGAAGGAGACTTAAATAAAGTCATAAACAAAGGCTTGAGCCTGTTTGAAAGTCCGGATAGAGAGGTTTTGGCGGGGTGATTGTGTTCCGATACAAAGGAACTGCTATAGAGGGCCTTAACCATTCAATGTACTAAAATTTTGACTCCTTTGAAGAGTCAAACACCCGGGACTGATGCATTTATGTAGATTCTTGCATACTGTGGGTATGTCGGGTCTTTCCCTACACCATTAGTGGTATCAGAGCAGGTTTTAATTAAAACCATTGGGGTTTATAACATAACAGAAAAAAAAAATCATGTGAAGAATTAAGATCAAAGTTATGTGCTAAGGAGTTTATGTAGGTGAGGAAGGATCAGATTCTAATCTGACAGAAGGAAGACACACAGAGGTGATGTGTAGTTAAACTTGAAGATGCAAGAAACATAGGACAATCCATTCAAAGTACAGGTGGAATGGTCCAAACACAATCATGCTAAGATATTGAAAGTGAGGTAATATGATATGTTCTGCTTTAAATTGAGAATGTGTGTTTATACATTGATATGCATAGGTGACAACAAGAGAAGCTGTGAGAGGAGAACCAGATGAGTTCTCGAAGACAGAGTAAGGAGAATACTCTAAAAGAGAAGTGGCAGTGAACTTGAAGAATCCAACAAGAAATGGACAGAGAGACAACTGAAGTGTTCTCAAGAGAGAGTGAGAGATTGCAGAAGCCTAGGAGGAGCAAAGGTGTTGCTCAATAGGAAGTTCCAGATAGAGGATCGTGCTTACCAAAAGACTAAGTGAGGAGAGCTTAGTGAGGTAAGATTGTAGCCAGGAGGACTAGCTGTAGCAGAGGCTTGTTGCAAACGAGTGAGAAGCCCATGAAGACAGAAGAGAAGAAGATGACTACTGATAGTCTTAGTAGAGGTTTAGAGAGAAGCCACAGCAGAGGATATGAGAAAAAGGATGCCAAATAAAATGGTAAAGGATGAGTCAAGAGGAGATTAACAAAGAGGTGCAGAGTTAAAAGAACAACTCGATGCATATAGGAGTATAATGAAGAAGACCAGAGACTAGGTTGGTCTTGAGAAGAAGACAGTGGAATGGCATGAGATGCAGGGAAGGCTACAACAAAAGCAAGTAAAGTGGCTGAGGGGAAAACTCAAGGAAGCTGAGTTGGAAATGGAAGAGTACATTGTGAACCCGAATATGGAGAAATTATGGGAGAAAGTGAAGATGGAAGACTTGAAGACTGAAACATCAAGTGAGTCCAAGGGGTCACATGGTTTTAAATCTGACCAATTTGTGTATGTTTGCAGGTGAAACATGTAAAGGAAGGAAAATTTGCTGATATTGTCATAAAGGAGAAAAGAAGACAAGAAAAATCCAAATTCTATTTTGGAAGAAGATGAGATAGATAGGTCTCATATGCATTTTGGAGGAAGATATCAAGCAACCAAGAGAAGGCTTGAAGATTTTAAGAAGAAGAGACCATCGAATAATTTCTGAATCATATGAAGGATTTAGAAAAACAAGGAGATATGATGGCTGAACCATCAACTGGGACCATAGGGTTCTTATAATTTTAAAACTGATAGTTGTGTATGATGGCAGATATTGCAGGAGAAAGCAGCCTTTTGAAAATATTTCCAGAGGAGATGAAGCTCTAGAAACAAAAAGTGACAAAGAAAAATTTTTCAGAAGAGGAGGAATTTGACTGAATACAAAGAGAAAAGGTCTATGGAAGAGTCTATAGAAGCTGTCATAGAAAATGAGAAATCAAGATCTTATTCTGATGAAGAATGAAGAAATATTGTCTCAGAAAGGTAATCAAATGAATTGATTAATGTTATTGATGAAAAAAACAAATACAAGAGAATGTAATGAAGATGATTGAGACAAGAATAACTCTGGGATAAGAGTTACAGGGGAAGCAAGGAAAAATGTACTGAAGAGAAGGACATCTACTGAAATATGTTAAGGAAGAAGAAGTCAATGGAAAAACTTAGGAAAGGGAGAAAGGACATTTGATGATCTATCCATAACACAGGAAGG